>CM046365.1:12844052-13096552 GCA_025413025.1 Ficus hispida | reverse complement strand
TGCATACTCTGTGACAGATTTGTCTCCTTGCTTAGTGGCCGCAGTTCTTACCTTGATCTCGTACTCTTGAGCAGCATCACGGGCCTTCGAATATGTGTGCCGAATGAAGTCCCAAATCTCCTTTGCTGTAGCCAAAAACATACACATGTCGCTAATCATGGGATCATGGAATCCCATAGCCAAGACACTATCATGGAATCCTCCTCATCCCATGCTTCAAACATTGGGTCATCCTTTGCCGGTCCCGTTCCAAGAAGGTGGCTAATTCTTCCTTTGCCCTTGAGGTATGTGCAGACAAATTGAGACCATTTAAGGTAGTTCTTCCCATTGAGCGTATAGGAGGCCCGAAGATTCTGCAAATCTCCAGTTTTCTGAACAGAATTGGATTCTTCGGATGGGTTGGTAATGCTGGAAACAATGGTTTCGGAGATTGACATGGTGAAGGAAGGAAATTTGCAGCAATTAAGGCTGCCCGAACCAGAATTAAAGGAGAAAAAATAAAGCTAAGATCAGCAATGAAGGCTGGAAGAAGAACGTTCAGCAATTAAGGCTGAAGAAAAGAGGCAGAAAAAATGTTTCAATTCCCAGAGAAACCAGGCTCTGATACCATGAACGAAATATGAAATGGGAAAAGAATTCTCTATTTTTGTGAATTAACAATAAAAGGTATTATATGGTAGGTTACAAGGGAAAAAGGAAACTCAAAAATAGGAAACTAACTCATTCCTAAATCTGGAAAGTTGTCTACTGAAGCCCTCAATTTAAAGGATTTCAAGCTAATTTTCCTAATCTATTTACAGCACACATACACCTCGACATGTAGGCCTAGATTTATGGTGTTTTCCCTTTTTTAAATGTTGTAAACTGATGAGACTATTTTTCTTTCCTTTCTTTTCTGTCTTGGCGGAGATCAGATGTATGCAGTTCTGTTGCCAATAGCGATTTTTCTTATTGTCTATTACCGTAGGAGAGATGTCTACGATCTTCATCACGCCATACTAGGTGATGAAACTCACGGCCCCAGTTGATTTATCAGTATCCGACACAAGTAGGAAAATTAATTTTTTTTAGAGAGATAGAATTGATAATTTGGAGTTGTTTGTTGCTGCAGGTCTCTTGTTCTCTGTTCTAGTTACAGGGGTTATCACAGATTCTATTAAAAATGCAGTAGGCCGACCTCGGCCGGATTTTTTCTGGCGGTGCTTTCCTGATGGAAAGGATGTATGGTCATCCGAATTTGTTTTCATTGATACCCGTATCATAGCAAACTCTTATTTTACTAATTTCACATCTTGTCATTGACTATGGTATAAAAAATTAATTGCCATGCAGGTTTATGATCGTTTGGGAAATGTCGTATGCCATGGCGAGAGCAGTGTTATAAAGGAAGGCCATAAGAGTTTTCCGAGTGGGCATACTTCATGTAAGAAGCATCGAGTATTCTCTTGCGTATGACCTCTACAAAAGGTCGTACGTTAATGATAAGAATAAAGTTTAACAAATGAATCTAGTCTAACAAGAGACACTAGCACTGGATTTACCCGATGTTTTTCTTACAGACGACAATTTATATCTGCAGGGTCCTTTGCTGGATTGGCCTTTCTCTCTCTATATTTGTCTGGCAAAATACAAGCATTTGATCACAGAGGACACGTTGCAAAATTATGCATTGTTTTTCTTCCTTTGCTTGTTGCATCACTTGTAGGCATTTCTAGAGTGGATGACTACTGGCACCATTGGCAGGATGTGTTTGCTGGAGGTCTCCTAGGTCCGTGTTGTTATGAACCGTGGTTTAAATTAGCAACTTTGCAAAACGTTTTGTTTCTTCGAGTCAACTTATTGTAAATATTTTTTTGCAGGTCTTACAGTGGCTACATTTTGCTATTTGCAGTTCTTCCCACCCCCGTATCATGAGGAAGGTAAAGTGTGAACTGCAAAACCACTTTGTTTCAACCAGTTAGTTTTCGTCTGAAAAAGTTTCCTAAAGAGGTTTTTCCAGATCCAGTTTCGATCCAATTTCATGCAAATGCCATTTACACTCCCATTGGGACTATCTTTTTGGAGAAGGAATAGACAACTGTTTTTAACTCGTTCCGGATCTTCTGCACTTGTATGTGTAGGTTGGGGACCATATGCGTATTTCCGGGTGCTGGAGGAATCACGTTCCGGTGCACAAGCAACCAGCATGGTGAATCTGCATAATGTGCAGGCCACAGATTCTGAGGTCGGGAACCAAGAAGACGCAAACAGCAGCGACGGATTCATGGGCTTACATTTAGCAAACCATCCATCTGCTTTGACACTGGAAGAATTGGAAGCCGGGAGGAGATAACTGCAATGTACATTTCTTGCTTTTAGCTGCGACATCTTATGAGTAAACGTCATTCTGCATATGTATAGGTATGCATGCTGTATTATTTCATCTGTTTTAGACCCTTTGAAGTAGATTTTGGAGTTCAAAGAAGAATTTCAGGTTAATGCCACTTGGTCGAATCGATTTATTTTGTTTATGGAAATCTTTCTTCTTCTTCTTCTTCCTTTATTATTATTATTTTTCTTTTAAAGCACGTAGTTGATTACAAATATTCTGTTTCTGGAGGTTATCTCACTCTTGCAAAGTTTCTATTTTTTTGGGTTTTAAGCTGTCTGCACTTGGTAGGTTTACTTGGATGTAAAATTGTACGATATTGAATGCCTAGTTCAACTATTGAAGATGAAAACAACCTTTTCTTCTCTCTTTCCCTATGGCCATAAGGAAAAGAAAAATGTGACGGGTTTTATTGTTGTTTTTTACTTCGAATATTTTAAAACCTTGTTGTGCACTTCCGATAACGGGGGGGTTTCTCAAAGTACTATCTAGGATGGCATGGAATGATTTGTAGCCCAAAGATGACATGTTTTGATCGTGGATTGTAGAATAGAGCTCATTTCTATTGTGCATATAATTTCTTGTTCACATAATGGATTTGACCATGCAAGTTTTTTTTTTTTTTTTTTAAATTTTTAATTTTGGATTACATAAATCATCACCAATACAAATGCTAATTTCAATAGCATACCTGGCACAATACACCCCAAAAAAAAAAAAAAGCATATTTGTTACGTTAATCTATTTTGTGGACAAGTGAGAATTTATAAAGTGAAAATATCAGCATATCAACCATAGCAACCAAATATTAAAATTTGACGATAAATTTGACATCACATATATAAAAAAGTTAAAATGTAACATCAAATATAACTTTTTATTGAAAAGAGGTTTTAAAAACAATTGCCAGACTAATGAGAAACAACTGGTTTGCTATTAATTTGGGGATGGTAATAGGAAGTTATATTGTTTAGTGACAGTAATATACAACACATTAGTGAGTAAGGTTAGTTACCTATGGATTTGCAGCGCAGCCATTCATCTTACAATTTACAGCTCTTCGGTTCGTTTACACACCACTGACACATACACATATACACACACTTGCTATAATTAGAACTCTTCAGTTTGTTTGGTGCAACATTTCTAAAACAGCACAGATTCCATCTTGCCACATAAGAATTATTGATTTAAAATAAAAAAAAAAAATAAAAAAAAAACACTACGATATGTTTGGCACATAGATTTGAAAAGGAAGGCTAAAAACGAACCAAATTCAAATCGAGATCTTGTTGGTTTGATGATGTTTAGAAGATAAAAGATAACAATAAATGTGGTGTATTTCAAAAAAAAAAAAAACAGTTAAAAATTTAAGTTCCTTTGGCAATTTATCACCCAATTTTCTAATTTTGACAATCTATCGCTCGAGATTTCTAAACTATTGCAATATGCTCCATTTTATGAACTTTTAAATTAAATTAAAAAAACTGAATTTGAAAGATTTACATTAAGTTTTGCATTATACTTGAAAAAAAAAATTTATCAGAAATGAAGTGTTCCGTCTACACATGAGATGTAGGTATACGTTCTCTTACTAATTTAACAAGAAATTAAGCTAAATGAGACACATTGCAATAATTTAAAAGTTCAATGATAAATTATCAAAATTAAAAATTTTAAGTATAAGTTATAAAATAGTAACAAATTTAAGGGATAACGAATGCTAAATCAATTACATTACCCCAACCAGTTACCTGAAAATAGTACCTAACAGTAGACACCAAAACCAAAGCAGATATGTTGTTTCAATACTATTTTTGTCACTTTCAAAACCAAATCAGTACCTAATTAACACACAAAAAAACAATATAAAAAAAGCGGATCAAGTTCATTATTTTCCCACAACACAAAAGAAACACAAAATAGAAGTAGCACTTGAGAATTAGGTGATCAAAAAGAGAGAAATATTAAGAAATAAGGAAGAATAACTATGGCAAAATCGTCAATATTTCTTGTCCTTGTATGCTTGATTTTGTTGAGTTTGGGGAAATCTGAAGCTCAATTAGCACCAGCTTTGTACGTGTTTGGAGACTCCACGGTTGATGCAGGCAATAACAATTTAATAGACTCGTTTGCTAAATCTAATTATGCTCCTTATGGTTTAGATTTTCCTGGTGGTGTCACAGGCAGGGCCACAAATGGTCACACAATGGCCGATTCCATTGGTATGTTCAAACGTACAGCTTTAAACAGTCAGAACATGTTACAATATAGCATAGTGAAAAATTATGATAGTTTAGCGTAACATGATGAAATCTTATGATTCATATCATATCTCGCTCTTGTGATGTAAATGTAGCCGAATCACTTGGATTAAAGTTCCCACCAGCGTTCAGACTTGTCGATCTTCAGACATATAATGACTGTCAAGGTTTTAACTATGCATCTTCCTCCGCTGGAATTCTTCCGCAATCAGGCTTTGTAAGATTCTTTAAATGATGAATTTCAATTTTCACAAAATTTGTATTAATTAGTTTGTTGTTCTGATCATGAGTTGTGTATCTTTGTGTTTCAGAAAGGAACTTTGAGCTTGGGTGAACAAGTTGGGCTGTTTAGGAAGACTGTTGAGGAATATTTACCACTGCATTTGAAGAACAAAGATGATCTCTCCAAACACTTATCAAAATCCATTTTCTTTCTTGTTATGGGTGTCAATGACTACGCCTTGAATTTTCTTAAGAAAAAGAACAGCGGTCAACCGTTTGATGAAGATGCGGCTGCTCAACTCCTCCTAGACAAATTTGGAAATCACTTGCAGGTAATTTTTTAATTTATTTTTTCACCGAGTATATTTATGTACAACGCACTAGGGGACATCACGAGCCCTAGCTCCACCCCAGAAATAGAAAGTGGACCCATCACCTATTTGTATACGGAGTTGGGGGCCTACGAAGCGCTTAACGATTATGAAAGGAATAGCGTATGATACTTATATGCATTTTTAATTTGCAGGAGTTGTACATGTTGGGGGCGAGAAAATTCGTGGTGTTCAACATTGAAGCGATGGGTTGTTTGCCCACGTTTGTGAATCAGCTTAAACCGAAGGATTCAAAGTGCGTGGATAGCTTGAACTCAATGGTGCTTAAGTTCAATGAGAATCTCCCATCAAAGCTTAACGCATTAGCCTCTTCACTTTCGGGCTCAAACTTCGTCGTTGGAAATAATTATGAACATGTTCTGAATTTGGTGGAGAACCCTAACAACTATGGTGAGTTACCTAAAATATTAACATCATAGAGTTAGGGGGGTCCCAACTTAGCGGGATCCGCTCTTTGTTTCTATGCAAAGTTATTATGTCCGCTATGCGCATTTGTGAAAGTGATTAATCTATTAATTTTTTTTGGACCTAACGACGGAAAAATATAATTTATTAAAGGGCTACAAGTAGCATCGGAAGCTTGTTGTGCACTAACACCGTACGGGACATGCGATGGAAAGAGACCTCCATGCAAAGACAGAAAGTCGTATGTCTTCTTTGATGCATTTCACCCAACAGAAGCGGCCTACAAGATTCTTGCTCAAAATTGCTTCAATGGCGTGGGGGCGTGCGTTCCATTGAATATTCAACAACTAGCATCTTTATAGTACTGTCGGATATATATATATATATATATATACACGTATATATATATATAGTTCCCTACCTCTATATGGAAGCACATCATAATTGTAACTCTTTAGAGAAAAAAAGAACAAAGGAAATTCTATTGTTAGTTTTAAATTATTAAAATTTCTGAGATAACCTTAATGCACATTAGTAAATCAATTTTCTGAATCATTTAAATATTAGAACTTTACTTTTACGAATTGCAAAGGCTAATGATGAAGACAAAAGATAGCGATAACATTAATAATAACATTATATCTTAATAGCCATGACGAAATGCTAAAATTAAAAGTCAATAGGATACAAGCTTTCACAATATCAGGGCCTCAAGAAGAGGTTTCGTCTGATTCATCGGAATCGCTTCTGTCAGGCTCCCCAGCATTCGCTACAGCCTCTGGAACGTTAAGTTTTGCAACTGGTGGTGGCGCAGGTTTCTTATTCGCATTGCGGGCCTTTGCCTCTCCATCTTTCTCTTGTTCAGTTGGTTCAGCTTGTAAGCATCTTCGTCAAGGAGTAATCAATTTATATGCTTTAACAATATTTGCAAGTATTTACAGAAATCTCTGAGCATCGTGTAAAAGAAATTTCCATTTACTTTTCAAGTGAGATTATGTATCGATGCCTTAACATTCTTGGCTCAGAAGCTTAATAATTACGAAATATATGAATAGGACAAAATGAAGAAGGCATTAAATATTGCATAGACACTGAATGAAAGGATATCGATTGTTTCAGCGGTACCACCAGCTGTGATGGTAAGCAAATTCTCCTCGACTCGTCGCACAAGCTCAGGCTGCAGAATGAAGGAAATTTCAATAATCATAAAAAGAAATACAGACTAGGAGGGAACCTGAAGAAGAAAATTGCAGCTATATCCCCATACAGATATTGAGAAAATTCCGTAGTTTCATTAAGCGAAAAAATCTTACACCAAAGTGACAGGCAATTATGTTCTAGCCTAACAAGACTTTAAAAAAATTACTAAAATTAATTAAGGTAAAAAGGAATCATACATTTAGATCAGGCTCCCTGCGAAATCTTCGCTTTCTAGCATCCCTCATAGGAGGGGTCAGACCGTGCTTGTACTCTACTGCATCTGCAGCAGCAATATCTGGTTCTTGAACCATAATCATCTGTCAAAAAGCCCAACAACGCATGTAAATGCCTTGAAAAGAAACAACCACATCTGATACTAATTCAGTATCCGATATACTTTTTCATAAGAAACATCCTTTATGATACCAACATCAGAGCAAAAAGAGTAAAGAAACAGCATCACAGGCTAAAGATAAAGATTAAAAACCATCAACACCCATAACATGGTGACACCTAACGACCCTATTAGGTGTTAATGGGACAGACTCAATATTGATAATATCTGGCTCTGTACCTGACCAACATCCGCTGCCTTGATTAACACGCTATCATCGTAAGTCTTGTAGGATTCCACTACACAAGGAAGATCCAATAGAGATGCAGGAAAACTGTCGTTTCCAATGACAAAAGTGCCGGTTCTTCCATCCTCTGCAAACTACTTCAAGTTTTACATGTAGGACCGTTGGACAAAAAATGAAAGCGTAATGATATAACACAATCGATGGATGTTATAAATAATCATTATTTCTTCCTCATGGTTACGCACTCGCTAAGTGTACCTAAAGCTTCTGCATTTTTAAAACCAACAAAAAGGAAGCATAAGAAAGATGAAAAGAAGAAAGAGTAAAGTTGGTGATGCGGTCTTCTACAATTATACTGCTATCAACAAGATAAATACACACTAATTGAGAATCCACCGTATTAACAAAGAATGTCACCATTTGGTGTTCATTAAAAGAAAGCTTGGCCTCTTTGAATGGATAAAACGGTGGTCACCAACGGAAATGATAAAGAGTTAAGAACAAAAGGAAGATATTAATTTCACTTGTATCATAGTTAAACAGCTGAAAATAAAAGCCGGGGGGCAACAGTAAGAGTGAAAAATTCTATAGCATGTAAATGTAAGATTCTCAAAAGGCTGCTTAGCCATATCAAAACCGCGCAATTGCCTGAACAAACAACAACATAGGAGGCGAGCATTAATCAAGCGTTTCTTGCATAACAATTTGAATCAAGTCTTTCAGAGCACATTCCTTTGGACTAGATGGAGACTGGACGATGCAATAAACAACCATACACAGCCTCCAAACAGCATTGCATTTATCAATCGGAAGTCTTTCATAAGACTGAGAAAACCTCTACAACTAAACCTATAATGATAATTTGTATCCTAAACTTAATAAATTCACGAATGGCAAAGTGCTTATCTGCTTGGAAACAACAAGACTTTGCTAAAGGCTAATAAAGAAATAACTTTTATCCACCTTCAATTTGAGTACCGAAAAGTTTTAAAGAGTCCTATTTTCTGCTGTCATCTGGACACACTAGAATGCAATTTTTCTTTCTTCTAGGACTCCTATGTTATCTTTTGCACATACTAAGCACTTTGAACAAAACAATCGAAAAGAGATGCTCATTCAAATTTCAGTATCACATCCTGTCCAAAACTGAATAGTCAAATATCCATAGACCTTCGTCTTCCAATCATGGTTTCTAAAGTCAGTTCCACATATCAAACTGGAAATCACAAGACTGATAAATGACCGCCTTAAGGACGTCACAACGGACGGACAAAAAATAATAGGAAAAAAATGCACATAATTAACTGCATTTGAGTGACATTTAGTGATAAATTTTGCCCTCCACTAATTTGTAAATATCTCACTGGCGGTGCAAAGGGATCATAAAGGCTTATTTTAAAAAATGAAAAAAAAAAAAAAAAAAAAAAAAAAAAAAAACCAAAACAAACAAAAGAATATACTACACGAAAAAGATAGGAAACGGATACAACAACTTGAAATTTTTACAAAATAGGCTTGACATTCTTCAATCTTATACATAAATGACAACCTAAATTCTAACCTGTGCAATTAATTACCTTCCTATCTAGAAAAACATATTATATGAAAAACCAGAGCTTTGATTACTACTATAAGCAATCTGCGGTACATTCCGAACCATCAGATCACGTCAGAATTCCAAAAGACTGTACAAAACTTGCAGAATTTGATATCGATCCTAACTAATAGGGTATCTTTACGCCACCAAAGAATTATCCTAAACATTATTCTTTAAATTCAGCACAATCTTTATTATTATTATTTTTTTGTCAATATCAATCTTGTCAGACGCACAAATTAAATAATTTTAAAATCAAAACTCATAGCGAAAAAAAAAAAAAAAAAAGCAATTCGACCGAAACCACCCCGCCCCCCCCCCCCCCCCCCCCCCAAAAAAAAAAAAAAAGAGAGCGAGAGAGAGAATCATCCATACCGGAAAAAGAGATGTCCAAAGACTTGTCGTCGGAAGAAGAAGGGTTTTCGTTCAGAAGACGTTCGATACGCTCAGCCACAGACGGTGGAACCCTAAGTATGAATTGCTCGTCCATCACTGACCTCCGATCAAGTCTTGAAACATTGGAAGAATTCTTTTTTTTGCAATCTCCAATTATATTGCCCCCCAAAAATAAAAAATAAATAAATATTTTTCCTCCCAATTTCAGCCTTTGTCACAATACACTCCCCAAACTTTAATTTATAACATTATTTTCTCCTAACTTTTAAAATTTTCCAATTTTCTCCTGCCTTTGTCACAATATACTTCTTCAACCTTAATTTAAAGCATTATTTTCTCTTAACTTTGAAAATTTGCCAATTTTTCCCTTACTTAAATTTTTTAACAAAAAAAAAAATACACATATACTTGTTGGCTATATGAGTTAGAGATATTAAATTTGAAATTCCCCTTAATTATAAGTTAAAAGAATAAATATTTAAGATTGATAGATAATTTTGTGATTTTATATGTACTAAGAATAAGTTTCACGTGTGTTATTAACGAGTGTACTGTATATTTCACATGTAATATCCCAATTCATGTTGTCAAGTGTCAATGTGTTTTTCTGTCAAACTTAAATTAAGGAGGAAATTTGTAAATATTTTTAAAGTTTGAGGAAAGAATTTGATGATATTCGAGGAAATTTGTGATAAGATCTAAAATTTAAAAATAAAAAATAAAAGTTATTAAAAAAATGAAATTATAATAAGATAAAAAAATGGAATTTATTATTGTTTTACTAAACTGTCCCTGTCATTATCTCTATACAAGGGGAAAGTGACATTTTTTTTTAATGTTAAAGTATGAATTTCTATATTTTGTCATAAAGCTCGTAGAAACAAATTTTTGGTATTAAATAATTTAAAAATAATAATAATATCATTAATGCTCTCCGTTAATTTTAATCATTTTTCAACATTTTAAATGTTTTTATTTTTTAATATTTTTAAATACGTGTTTGGGAGCAATATTTGAAATGATATAGAATATTATAATATTGTCATTTATAACTTTTAGATAAAATTCTAAATATTGGAGTAAAATTTTGGCCTTTTGGATGTTTTTCTATTGTATTAAATGTTTTCATCTAAATAATGAGAGGTAACCTTAAGGATCTCACTAATCGAGAGGTCAGAGATTAGAATCCCTTATAAACTCATGGGAGTGTAAACCTTGTCTGTATGGTATTATTAAACGAAAATGATGGGACCACCACCATATTCTTTATTTAGTATAAAAAAAAGTTATCATCTAAATATTGCCCTCATAAATGTTTTCATCCTAATAAAAAAAAGTTAAAATATCAAGTAAATGATAATTAATAATTAAATGTGATTACTGGTGTAATGCTATATTTGGTATGGTGGAAAAGATGAATGAAGAAAGTGGAGTGAGGGAAAAATGAATGGAAAATATTTGAATTGGTTGTTTGGTAAGAAGAAAAAGATAAAGGAAATGAAAATGAGAAAGAACAATTATAGTGGGTCCACCATTTTTTATTCTTCCAAAAATAGGTAGAAAACACAAATCCATCCAAATATGTTCAAAATTATTTTTTTATCCTTACTTTTTAAAGTAAAATAATATAAATAAATATATATTATAATAATAGTTATTTTCTTTCTTTCCTATTTACTAAACAATCTAATTTCCTTTCCATCATTCCAATTTTTCAACTTTTATATGTTTTTTCTTCCTCTAATTTTCTTTCCTTCCTACCAAATGGAGGTTTAGAGTTAATTTTACTTCTTCTTACTCTACTTAAAAGTGAAGATTTCTAATCCCCTCATAATTCCAAAACAAAGAAAATATGATAATAACAAATATTAAAATTTGGCATTTCTTATACCAAAAAATCAAATTTAAAATAGAAGATACATTTTAAAGTTATCTTCTTATGTAAATGTTAAAATTTAAGGTTCTGTTTGGATCACGTGTCCATTTTCAAAAATGAATATTTTCTTGTTTTAAATGAGAATGTCTTTTCTTTTGAGAATAAGATGGTGTTTGGATGTGTTAAAAAATTTCTTTTGAAAACAAAAAGTTATTTGAATTAAGAAAAAATGGTGTTAAGGACAGTGTATTATGAGAATATTTCAAAAAGATACTGAAATGGACTAATTTTACTTTTTTTTAAATGAGATAATGATGAAAAAAGTTAAGACAAATAATTTTTAATAAAAACTTTTTAATTTTAGAACATGAATATGTCATCTAAATATAGGGTAAGTTTGATACATGAATTTATTGTATAAGTATAGATGCTACTACTAAACAGGGGGGAGGTCGACTTCTACAATCAAATCCTTAATTTCAAGATTTTGGAGTAGTGGGTAGGACATCTTAGTTAAGGGGTGTTTGATAAATGAATTGAGTTAAAATTTTTAAATTTGAATAATAATTTTTGTTGATTTTTTTTAAAAATAAAAAATTTAAAAAAAAAATAAAAAAATACAATTTAATTTAAATTAAACCTATACCCAAGTCTTCTCGATCTGTCCGCTCATATTCGAAATCTCGTATCTCACCATTTCAACCTGCGCTCCAACTTGGGTGTCTGGTTGGTAAGCGGTAAAAGACCCGAGACAAGCATCAAAAGCTTTGGGTGGAGGAAGTGGGATGGACACCGCTGATTGAAATTGAGAAAGAAACAAAACCAATAAAATAAAATAAATTAGTGACAGAAAAAAAAAAAAAAAAGAAAAACTAGATGATAAAACAAAACAAACAAAAATAAATAAAATTAAATAAAATTCAGACAGGAAAAAAAAAAAAAAAAAAACTCAGCTAATCTAAGTCAATTCTCCTCCCCTCTCTCTCTCTCCGCCTCTCTCTCTCCTCATTGAGGACAACTTAGAAATTACTAGAATCCTAATTCATCGCCTTTTATGAATGCTCTCATTGTTTGATTCCATCCATGGCGATAGTTAGAAATTGCTAAAACATCAGGTAATAATGGATCTATTTTACAACTCGAAGTTTGCTTTTTTTTTTTTTTTTTTTCCTTTAATTTCTTGTTTTCTATTTAGTTCGAACGTTTATTCTTCTTTTTCCTGTTTTTGGAGTTGTTAATGTTTCTTGCTCGATTTGTTTGGTTATGTCTGCAAAAATTTCAAGAATTATGCGAAAATGTTTCTGAATAGGAAACTCAAGAACACTATTTGAACTCGTTGTACTACTACTAGAATATATATATATATATATATATATATGAATCTATTTCAGACGTCATTTTCCGCAAATTTCGATTTTTGATATGTCAGAAATTTAGAGGTGTTTATTTCTTGTTATCAATTTCTGGATGCGTTTAATTATAGAAAATGATGAAAATTTCACCCAGATTCTGACAAAATTAGACGTGATAATTGCCTTCAAGTAAAGGTTAAGGTTAAGAATTTGATGTAAAGAAAAGGATTTGATGAGAAAGATAGACTTCATATCTTGTCTAATTGTATGACATTGAGAGGTGTTAGAAGGGATAGATTTTAAAGCCATCAATAATCAGAAGGGATTTTTTTTTGTTGGGTAATTTTTGAGAATATAAGATTGAATATCTAATTTCACTTAAACCCAGGGCAGGATTTTGTGATTTTTTCCCTAGAAAAAATGGGAGCTGAATGAACCACCACCACACCACCCCCTCCCCCACCCTTTTTAAAGAAAAAAATTTTGGACTCTAGATTTGGCCCACGCCCTCTTGTAGACGCAATTTGTGTTGATGCGTTCGTGGTAGTTGATACTAGAAAACTTGTTTTCAGCTTACTTTATCGTGGAACTTCTATCTTTGGCCTAAGTTATTAATTGAATATCATGTTCATTTTTACCCTCAGAATCCCAGTACTGACATAGCGTATCGTGCTTAGAGTCAGGTTTAAAATGTTGAACTATGGAATTTGAAGAGAAATTGGATATGTTTGTCTCTGAGATGTACCATTCCATGTTGTCAAAGTACCATGTGTGTCAATGTATGGTTTAGCAAATATGCGATTCACCTTCTAAGAGAATGGCGATTGAACTTTTTTCTCTACTTGCAGGTTCCTTTGTGGTTTTCTTGAAATGGTTCTGAGGTACTTTTCCTCTGGCAATGACCTTCCTAGCAGCAAATTCCTGACTGTACTTGCTTCGAGATGCAATTAAATGATAGTCACAAAGAAGATATTTCCGAACGTCAGCCCATCTTAGGTCAGTCTGACAGTGAGCACGGATTTATAGAATCATCTTCATTGTGCGAGATTGTAACCGTTGGAGGAGATAATGATATTGTCGATGAAGATTTGCAAAATCTTCATGTTGATGAAAGTTGTCAACTGGTGAATACAGATCAGCTACAATGTCGTATATGCCTTGATTCTGAAGGTCGTATGCTTCCTATTTGTTTAGTGACTGTTGCCATCTAGAGTGGTGAAATTAATTTGTTTACGACATTATGTGTGATTACCCTCCCCCAATCCTCCAAGTGCCTTTGAGGAAGTGTACCATTAATCAGTTGTTGATTGCTCTTTATTTTAGTAGCCAGGAAATCTATTCATCTCAATTCTCAGATCCTTTGCTTCCTATTTCCTTCAGGGGAAGACTTAATTGCTCCTTGCCACTGCAAAGGCACCCAGAAGTACGTTCATAGATCATGTCTCGATAACTGGAGGTCAACAAAGGTAAGTACTCGTTGCCTTTTTTTTTTTTTTTGCCCTTATGCCTGACTAGCAGATAAAATATCCTATTTCTGTCTTTGGGAATCATTGCATTGCATGTTACTGTGATTATCAGTATGTGATTTGGTTAAGTTTTGTATCTTTAGTAGCAAACTATAATATTTATGTTGTGCTAATCTGTACAATATGATTTTTATTTTTGGCTGAGGGCCAGACAATGATTAACTATTTTTTCCCCCGCAGGAGGGCTTTGCTTTTGCTCATTGTACTGAATGCAGGGCAGGCTTCTTGCTACGTGCAAATCTTCCACCTGATCGCTGGTGGCTGAGATTGAAATTTCAATTTCTTGTTGCTAGGGACCATGCATTCATTTTCATTATTGTTCAGCTGGTATGATCACTAACGATATGATAGATTTCTGTGTATGTGTGTGTGCCTTTTTTTTTTTTTTCACAGGTAGATTCTATTTATTTATTTATTCTTGGGCTGGTCTCTACAAACAAGGCACAGATAAAATTGTCCGATATTATAATGAGAAAAACACCCGATTATAGTTAATGACCCGCTCTTTTTTATTGTTGCTTTATCTTAAAGTTACTAGAGGATAATGTTGCTGTAAATCGTTCTGCTTGTTTCTATTTTTCATTGAAAGGGGTGACTATTTTCACTATACTATATTGGAACGTTGCTGCATTTGTTATGTTGAGCAACTAGATAAAACAAATTCATTTTCCATTCAAGAAGTGGAGTAGATTGTAGGGCAGAAGTTCCAGCTTTAGATATTTTCACGAGGAAATATATGATAATCCAGATTAATTTGCTTGAGTAGAATTTAAATCCAAGGTAAAAGGAGGAACTTTGTCAAGTGAATATAAGTGCTGTATAGTCAATGAAATGATGAAATGGGAAAAGGTCTCTCCTCTGTGAAAGCTCTGCTATGACTTGGAAACTTCTTCTTTTTTGGTGGTAATATGGGTCTGGTTGATTTTTGATGATCTTCTTTTCTTCTTTCTTTGGTTGGCTTAGGACTTATTTTACCTTTGTCAAATAAGGGTCTTCATTTCAAATAAGTTAGACTAAAAATTCACTGCTCAAATTTAGTGTTAGTCTCAATTTGTTCGTAATCTTCCCACTTTCATGCATGTAATGATTACGTCCTGTTTATGAGTTTTGTTGGAATTAAAGGAAGAAAATTTATTGAGAGTTATTATCTGTTATTTGGCTTGTCCTTACAACAACATTTGTGTATAACAGAAACAGAGTGGAGAGATCTTTTATAACTCGATATAGTTACATGTTTGAGTCTTTCTGTTTTAGTATTAGTTTCTTTTAGATATTTGTAATATTGATTTAATCAACAAAGGCAAGCAAGTCATGTATAAGCTGCAAAAGTTTTTGACAGATGGCTTAATTTCACATCTGTCAAGGTCAGGATTCACGTTGTTTGAAAAATAAAATCCAAGGGCTGAATGGCACTAGAGTTTGATTTCAGGGGAAATTTTCTCATTTAAACCTTGAATTTAGATGTTAATATATTTTGTGAATTTAAACTTAATTCAGTTCAGCACGTCAATTCACAGGATTGCTTCTTACTTGGCTCATAAGAATTTTTGTACTGTGTTTTTAACAGATCGTGGCATTCTTGGGGGTTCTGGTTTACAAATTTTATGGTGATGAATTAAGGGAAATGTTCGGTTATGAAGAACACCCTTATGGATTCTATACTTTGGCTGGTACACATGCTTTCTGCTAATTCTCTCTCTATCTCTCTCTTATGTACATTTAGATAGATATGCAAGTACGTACTCTTAATTTGTGTATATTGACATGAATGTGTAACACATGTTTATGCACTTCAAGAATTGCATGTTCTGGGACATTATTGTCGACGACGTGTTAAATCTTTCAAAAGTCGTCTTGCCATGTAGTAAGGCGTGATGGACATGAGTATCATGTGGATGTGGAGCAAGGGAATATGACGTTTCCATATGAACACACTAGTGTTATAGACTCTTAACTCGCAAGAATCTGTACATGAAATGCATGAATAATGGTTTTATTTTATTTTATTTTATTTTTTAATTGTTAACTGGGATAGTGGACATCGTGCATATTACATATATCAAATTTAGGCGTGTATTACTGGAAACTTGGAAAGGAGGCATAGATATTCAAATAACTAGAATAGAAATAATGTCATGTTTAAGGTGCTTTGGCAGCACTCAACACCTCACACTGTGTTTTCTTTCCCAAGTAAATGAGGGTAAATTTCTTCCAAATAATCATGGTGTTAGATGAGGAAGGTGGATGACTAGAATCTGTTTTCTTGGATGTGAGAATCAAATATTTGCTACCCTAAACTTGAAGCTTTATTGAAGTAACGGATAATAGCGATTATGACTAGCAATCTGGTCATTTTTTGAATTTAGCTTACCACTCATAGGTACACTACGAAAATCTAATTCTATCTTCTTTCTTGATTTCAGTTTTAGCCATTCTTTTGGTGGGTTTGCTTTACGGTTTCTTCATAGCTATAATATGCGGGCAGAGGATCAGCGAACGCCATTACCACGTTCTTGCTAAACAAGAACTAACTAAGGTTTGGCATTTCATACTCTTGAAGCTATTTATTCATGCTGAAACTCTTATATACAAGTACCACCAGTAATATGTTTGCCAAGAAGTTTATAATAGGATGCTTCTTAACAAGTTTCACCAAATATTAGCAGAAGGTTCCCCCCCCCCCCCCCCCCTTTTTTTTTAAAGATGCCCTATGGACATCCATTTTGTTAAATTGAAGAAAACCCGAAACCTGGGACCTAAGATCCTGAACCCGCTTTCCTACCCTTTCAGCTAGTAGCTGAAGGTTGTGTTATTATTCTCAAATGCAAGTTTTTGGTCTCTCCTAACTTTGATTTATGCATTTGAGATTAAGACTAGGTACTCGAATATGTTTCAAGGACTTGAACCCTTAATATTTCCATAGTGATTTACCTAGGAAATTTCATCTCAGGAATATGTTGTAGAAGATCGAGAAGTTAATAAGGATGTCCCTGAACTAGACCCTAGTCATGTCACGGAACTAAGGATGTTGGGCCTCTATTAGTCTAGAAATCTTCAAATTCTGCAGCTTTTGTCTGGTAACGTCCTAAACCTTCATTATGTTTTAAATATCTGCCTTCTTTTTTTCTAAGATTATGTTATACTTCTGTCCCCTTCTCTTTGTCTTAAGCATTGGTTTGTAGGTTTAGAGCACGCTAGGCTATTAATTAGAATGGATTATATCGATCAGTTCGGGATAGGGGCATGCAGTATAGAATCTTTATTATTATTATTTTTATTGTTATTTAATGAAACCTACCGAGTACTGTCCAAGTTAGTGATTTTTTGTCGTTATTTAAATGAAACCTAACTGAGGACTGTCCAAGTTAGTGATCTAATATTTGTCAGTCTTGGTGCTTTTTGCCTTTTGTTTTTGGCGGAACCTTTGCCATGGCACTTGCATGTTTCTTTATTGGGAGAGATTAACAAGAGTTAAAATACATAAGTTATGCTTTTGCAAATGCTCAATATGTTCGGTGTGTTTCACTCTTTTGTTTTGGTTTTTCGTTCTTGCTTGTGGTTGGACTCTTCATTATGTATGATGATGCGAATCTTTCCAGCTTTTACTTATACAGTATCTTCTATACTTGTATGGTTGGACTCTTTTATTTGGGAAATTATGCTAATCTTTCCTGCTCTTACTTGTACGGTACCTTTAGACAACTGAATTGGTTTCGAACCTCATGTGACAATCATGTGACAAATATTCTCATTCCAAATGAAAATATTCTACGAATTTGGTTATCCCCAAGTTTGAAGGGTCATGATGATCCCATTTTTCTTCCATTTTCTTAGCAAGGATGACAAGTCGTTGGTAAGATAGCTAAGAGTGGATGCAACTTCGGTTTATAAAAGCATCCCATGGAGGAATATAATATAGATTTTAGGAGTTTGAACGAATATTATGATGATTCAGAGTCTATTTAAATCTACTTTGTTACTCGTAGAGTTCATTAAAACGATAAATAGACCTAGTGATTGTGTTTTCACTTTGGACCGTGTTGGTTATTATTCGAAACACTGATCTCCTCTCTGTTATTCTCCTTTTTCTCAAAATTCCTCTTTCTGTGTTCTATTTTGTAATTTTTTCAAGGAATACTGTAAGTCAATATTGTATTTGGGGGATCTTCGGTTGCTTTCTGGTCTCATGAGCTGTTGTAGAATGGAAAGGAAAATGATTTAATCTGCTCAAGAAAGCTGAATTTTGTGTTATTTTACCATACATCTGCACCATTTTCTGTTCTTTTACATCGATAGTTTCAGATTAATGCATCATAAAACTTTTGGCTGAACCAAGACACGTAGTAACAGTAACCATTTTCTATCTTCAGGGAGTGCTTAGCTGTGGAATGCCCTATCTGTGTTCGAAAGTCTTTACTTTCTTGTTGTCGGTGCTCATGTCTATACCATGTTCTCAACTGTCTTGTAAGTTGTCGATACGCTACTTCGGATATTTGCATGAATTTATGCCTTGCTTTGAAATTATTAGTGTCAATTGGACAAGGCAATCGGATGTCAATATCTACCGAAAACCAAAACCAGAGATCGGATATTTCCTTCTCGCCTAGTGAGACCAATCACTGAAGCCAAACCAACTGAATTAAAGTAACTTGGATGTCCTGTTCCTATACTTGGTATATTTGTTTCCATAGACTTTTGGATTACTCACACGATGTTGTTTCAGTAAATACCTTTTTTTGTTTTTTTTTCCTTCTGGTTTTAAAGCATCTTTTATGCCCAATCTTGTATAGCATTTTGTTTGTATGGATCTCAAAGTGAAGAATTAAACAGAAGTAGATTTAAATAGTTCTTGGTTGTACCTGGTTTGACAATAATGTGTCAAAATCCAACGTATATGTATTTGTGTGTATTTTTTCCTGTTCATTTTCCAATTCTCGTTGAAAACTACTCAAGGCTAGTTGAGTTGAACCTCAAATTGCATCATCTGCTAATTATGGTATTGCCGTCTCCCTATTGCTTTGAGTGTGTTGTGTTGGAGAATTGAGACTTTTCACCCTTCTCGTTTTATTTTCTAGGGCGTATGACTTAAAATATATTTTCAGAAATATAATCAGCCACAATTTCGGTTTTTCTTATATCTGTACTAATCTTTCTAAAAACACAATCAAGTACGATTTTAGAAACGATCTTAGCATTATCCCCAATAAATTCTCCTTTTTTTTTTTCATATTCAAAATAAAATCATTTCTAGAATGTATCACAAAGGCCCTAAAGTTGTGTATGTTGTTCGTTTTTGTTTTGGGTTTTAGGCTGTGTAAGTTCATAAATTATTAACATTACAATAGTTTGATCTCTATTTTTTTACTAATTATTCCATGAAATAATTGTAAGTTAAAAAAGTTATTTTTATAGGGAAAAAAGAGACTAAATGTGGCACTAGTAAAAGAGAGTGACAAATAGAGGAAGTGACTAGTATTTCTCTCTTTTTCCTTCACACATTAATAGCTATTAAAAAGGATTTTGGCTTGGGGATCTCTCTCATAGCCACCCCACTCTTAACCCCTTTTTTTTTTTTGGGGTTCAAACTTAATAGTAGGAGATTTTAAACTCTCTATTTTATGAAATCAAACATACAATTACTACCTTATTATGCATTCAACGACCTTAGCCTCTTTTGCTTTCATGCATAAAGTTTATTACAACACTGCTTTATCTCAAAAAAGGAAACATTACAACATGGCCGTAGTTCTTGAACCGGACTAAAAGTTGAACCCAAAAAAAAAAAAAAATTTGTTACATACTTTTTTTAATGACAGATTTTGTTTTATTTAGAATAATAATGACAGATTTTTTTCTTGTTGAAACTTATAAAGACAAAGATTACAATCTCGGATTTTTGGGCAGGTTTCCGATATTTAGTGTATATGTATACACTCGTTAATAAAAGAAAATCGGTAATTGATTGCCTTTTTGGTCAACTGAGATTACACACTAGACGATAATTATAGCCCAGTTCTTTCTTTCTATATATAAGGCCTTAAGAGAGTTTTTAGAAACCCTTTTCTTTCTCAATTCTGCGTTAATATTAGATCTGAAAAAAGGAGTAACATTTCGAAGCATCCATTAAAGTTTTTTTAAGGTACTTCTTTCAATTCCGTCCCATCTTTTCTTTTGAAGCCTTTTTCTTTTTTTTTTTTCCCTATAAGATATATATATAAACTTTCTGTGTTTGTTTGCCAAATTAAGAGGGTTTCCTTCCTATGTGCCGACAAGAAACCCCTTTTTGTATTGATTTTAAACCCTTAATCTTCATGTTGTCGTTCAATTTCTGTACTTAAATCTTGTGTTAAAGATTTACCAAACTCCATGTTTTGTCCTAATAATACAAAGACTGATGTAGATTTGGTTTCTTGCTGTTCAAGTTTCCTTTTGAAAAAGGGTGTTGATTTGGGTTTTTCATTATCTCATATAACCCTAGGATTATACTCTATTATAATTCCTTAATTTTGTGTGAAATTGACTTTTTTGCTAATTTAGATTGAAAAACAAAAAAAAAAGATACCCAATAACGATTTTTTTTCCCTCTTTTTGTACAAATTACAGAACATTGTTCATTATCATGGGTCGTGGGAAACTCAAACTGGAATTCATCACCAACTGGAAAACTCGCAAGACGACTTTCCAGAAGAGAAAGAATGGACTACTGAAGAAAGCCAGCGAGTTCTCGATCCTCTGCGGGACCGACATCTGCCTCTTCATCTCGGGCCCAAAACTCGACAGCAACGAGCCGCCGTCGCCGGCTGAGTTGGAAACATGGCCTCCGGAGCGCAGCAAGGTGATGGACATAATAAACAAGTACCAGGCGACATTGCAGCGAAAGCCTCCGAAGAAAGTCCACGGCCTGTCCGACACCTTCGTTGAGAGGAAGAAGAAGATCGATGCCGAGATATCGCGGTGCCGGAAGAAGCTCTACGAGGCCAAGTACCCGACGACCTCCGACATCGTCCAGCACTTCTCGCGCGAGCAGCTGAAGGAGGTCTCCCACCGGCTGGACGGGAAGATTGAGGCCATCAAGTTTGTTCTCGAGGCCAAGAAGGAAAGTGAGCTCCACAAGAAGAACCAATATTCGGCTGTCGTCAATTCTTCTAACAGTGATATTGATCAGTTTCAGTTACTGTTTGATCAAATTCCTCAGTCAATTTGCTCGGATGACATGCAGCTCGGTACCGGTACTAATCTGCGGGGTCCGGTTTTTGCGGATCCAATGGCTGGGATGCAGCGGATGTTCGACAATCCAATGGTGGAGATGCAACAGATGGGACCGTTCATGGGCTGCCCCAACTACATGCAGTATGGTCGTAGTGGTGGTGGTGGTGCTGCTGCTTCGGCAATGCGGGGCCCGGTTTTCGCTGATCTGACGGCTGGGATGGTCCTTGGGAACATGAATTTGAGTCACGTGGCTCTTTCTGGCGGCGGTGATGGCGGCGAGTCGAGCTCATTTCTGATGCAGGCGCAGAACTATCCGCCGCTTCACGTGCAGCCACCGGTGGTGCCGTACATACAGATGCATTACCCGATGAATGTGATGAATTTGGCTCAAAGAGTAGGTCCTGATATGTCTCAAGTAGTGAGATCATCTTCTGGAGAGTGGAACCAACTGTTTGAACGAAGCCAGGAGTTTTAGCGAGCGGGGCTAATAACTACAAGTTTTTATTTTTATGGAGGAATAAATGAAGTTTTTAATTTTTTAGGAGGCTATTTGTAAATTTGGGTCAAATACTCGGTAAAAAACCAATTAAGAAAAAGTTATGTATGAGTAGTTAGGGGTGTTTTTGACATGTTTTTAACTTTAACTCTGCTTGAGTTTTGGTTTTTCATTCATTAATTTCTCGACTTCTGTTTAGTTTGGGTTGTTTATAATTGCTGCAGGGTTCATTGACGCTATTTTTAACTTTTTTTTTTTTCTTCTTAATGTCAAATTTGTTCTCCTTTTCTTTTAATAATGACTGAGTATTAAATCTGTTACAAATAGTGCTGTTTATATTGACCTTATAATTATTGAAACACGATATTTATCATTATTGCTAATTCTCTTTGATTAAGATCAAATAATGTAAATTAAATGTTGTTCATCAATGACAAGTGCCTAAACAGAATACCTCCAATCAAGTTCAGTTTATCATCAAATTGCTGTCAAATAGCTTATATCTAATAGAAAATGACTGCCTGTTAGTACACCGAAATGAATAGAAAACACCAAGAGACCCAGATTTATCTCAATTACTTGAGGAGCCCTTGACTTAACTTATATAAGTTGTACCCTTTTATTTTTTGGATTAATTACAAAAATATCACCTAAATTATGACTATTATAAAACTTTATTCCCGAATTTCATTAAATTAACATGCAATATGACTAAATCTGCTCCTTGGATCAGTAACTTTGTGGTCCATAATATAATATTTTCGTCCATTTGTTTGAGTTTTTTTAAATAGGGAAGTTTAGATGAACAATATAATCTTATCATTTGATGTTGAAGTATATAGTAAAAAGCTTACAATATTTTTGAAATAGTAAAATTTTATAATCATAATAATTAATATTTTTATAGAAAACAAAATAATTTTAATTCCACTCTTATAAAGATGGCATTCATTTGTTTGGAGACGTTTCTGTTGGTGCCTTTTGCAAGCCGCTGCATCTGCACATATTTGTTTCTGTGTTTGTCTTTTGCACTTGTCTTGGCTTGCCAGTTCAAAAAATAGACATGTTTTTCTCCAAATATATATATATATATATATATATATATATATACACGTATCAAAATCAAAATCAAACTCAGAAAAAGTTACCTTCCTTAGTAGGAGACGTTTTATTATTATTTTTTAATTAAAATTTTTTTAGGGGGTTCAATAAAACCACCGTCTTTTAATGGTTCACGATCTATTTGCTCTTCATAGCCTGTTTTCTCTTTTGCCTTTTTAGTTCTCTTTTTAAGGGAGTTCGTTGCCTCCTTTTAGTTTTTACTTTTATTCTTAACATTAACATAGCTTTTTTTTTCTAGGGCCCCTAATTTTTATAAGTTTTCAACATTTTATTTTTTCGAACGAAGACTTTTTTTTTTTTATTTTGTTTTTAAAAATAAACTACTATTTTGTTTTTAAAAATCAAACTTACAGGAAAAATAGGAAAATGAATGATTATTTAAGTTTTTTTTTAATGTCTCCTGTATTTAGTCAATAGAACCACCGTAATTAAAATGGTTTTTTACTTTACACTTTTCTTCGGCCGCCAACTTTATAATGGACTGGAATTTTAAGTTCAAAATCCATGTCAAATTGTGTCCATTAATGTCCAACTAATCTATGTATGACTAATTTAATTTAACTTTTCTTTAGCAAAAAAATAAAAAACAAAAACAAGAAACAAAAAAACTAATTTAACTTTTAACATTATAAATAGCTTATTACTTATTAACTCCTTTAATGTTGCCCACATTTGAAGAAAAAACAAAAAGAACAAAATGAATCTCCGCTTCAATTGGTATTCTTTTTTTTTTTTTTTTTAATAATTGGGGTGAAAAATTTGAACTATACATTTTTAGATAGAATCATATAAAATATTACGTTAGATTATGTCTATAACCATAACGATTGTTCCATTTTATTGGTGATAATACGTATGATCCGTTTTGAGAGAAGCTTGGAGATAGTGTTTTGGAGGTTAAAGATGACTTAAGTTTTGAAAATGTACGTTTGACGAGAATGAACTAATTGGAGTGAAAAAAAATGATAAAAACTTGAAATATGTTAAAAAAATTAACAATATGAATATTCTTTGTTTCTCTTAAAATTTTATGTAATTTAAAAAAATATATATCTTATTTCGATTTAAAATGATCAAGTCATGGGTTCTTTAAAGTTTAAATTTTTTGAAAATGTTACAAAAATTGAATAGTAAAACTGACGGAAAAAAAAAAAACAAAAACAAAAAACAAAAAACTTTTAGAAAGGGTTTTTTTCCCTCAAAAGTGACCACAAACTAGCCCTAAATACTTAAAATTCATCAACACCAAGAGCCCCACACCTACATTCAAACTAGGAGTCACCAAAATTTATAAGCAACCACATCATCTAAAATGTGAAAAAAAAAAAAAAAAAAAAAAATTTCCTTCCCGTGTTAGGACTAGAAACACTGTCTCATTAAAAGCCTTGGACAAATCTAAAAACGTTTCCATTGTCAGAATAAGGAGTTGAGGACCTGGTCCAAATTAATCACCAACTATCCCATATGCTAACCCTTTTTTTTTTTTTTTTTTTTAATACTCACTCAATTCAAACTTTTTTAGGTTCAATTGGCATATCTCAAGATACTTCTGTCCGACGTTGTAATAAAATCTAACGAGATTCTAGCAACTTTAAAACAACTTCATTTTGACAGAAAATAAAAATGCAAGCAACTTCAACTAGTCTATGCAAAAAAGCAAACTCTCTTCGACAAAATTTATGTTTGTTTCAATAAATGATTTCTTTTTTTTTTTTTTTGGACAATAGAATATTTCCTTTTGTCATATTCAAATTGAAAACAAGATTAGGCTAAACCAGAACCGCAGTTTATAGCATTTCAATCAGAAGACAAAAACCAAGAAATCACCGACGGAACAAAATAGACAAACCTCAAAATTCACAAACGGAAATCAAATCCCAATCAAGCCCCTTTTGTCGTGGGAATCGGAATCGTTGTTGGACAAATCAGATTCTAGGGATTCAAGAGAATATCCATACCCGAATCCTTGCCCGTACCCGACTCCCAACCCGACTCCGCAACCGAAGCCGATGCCGAGCACGAGCTTCACGTGGTTCCACTGCGAGCCGCCGAATCCGAAGCCGCCGACGAGACCGAATCCAAGGCCGACGCCGCAGCCGATCCCGGCTCCGGCCCCCGGGCCCAACACCGAGTCCTCGGCTCGCTGCTTGGCGCGGTCGAGAAACTCGGCGATTGGGAATCGCTTTTCGGTGTTACGTTTCTTGTTGAGTCTGGTCTCGTTCCAGTTCCACAAGGGATTCGAATCGCCCTTTGGGTTTCTGGATTTCGACTTCATTGGATAGAACTTGATAGTAAAAACTGTTGAACCCAAAAACTATTAATTAATAAAATAAATAAAACGAACGGGAGTATATTTTTCTCCCATAGCTGACTGGAGTTGTACCTTATCCACTTCGAAAATGGTTATTTATATATTTATTTTAAAGCATTTTTTTAGTTTAAGAAAAATGTATTTTAAAGCATACAAACAATCCTGAAATACCCAAAAAAAAAAAAAAAACATTGCTAAAAAAAATTGATAGTTATTAAAAGGCATAAATAATAAGATTTTATTTATTTGATAAAATGTGTCTTTTACTGTTATTAATTCTAAATCTTTTTTAAAAAATACTGTTTATTTTAATACCTATATTGCCTCTATATATTTGTTTTGTTTTGTTTTTTGTTTTTTGTTTTTTGTTTTTGTTTCGTTTTGCTTTGTTTTTTTGTTTTTTTTATAAGTAGCCTTTGTTGACATAAATAATTTTTCACTTTATGATTTTGAGTTGGAAAAGAAAAGAAAAAAGTTACTGTTAGAGATGGAAATTCCCACGCTATTTTTTTTTTTAAATTTATATTAACAAACAGTCAACTTCTAATCATATCGGTCTACATAGGCGGAGCAAGGGGGTGACTTCCACTGAAAATATTTTCTTTTCAATTTACCTTAAAAATTTTGTAGGTTTAACAATTTACCCTCACTACAAATAAAAATTTCTCATATAATTCAAAATTTAGTCCCACTAAAAATAAATAATTCTCACATAATTCATATTAAAATTAATTATATATTTGTAATTTTACTGCTTTACTCCTATTAAATTAACAATTATCATATAAACCCATTAAAATTATAATTCTCACGTAATTCCCACTGAAATTTATTTTATCTTTAAAAAAATTTTAATGTCCATCCACATTGGAATATATTTCTGGCTATGCCCGTATTGATATAAATAAGTTCGGTCCTTTTTTTTTTTTTTTTTTGGTGTGTGGGGGAGAGGTGGAACTAGGGATATTTAAATTATGCATACGATGACATTATTATTTTCTTTTGGTTTTTTCCTTAAAAAGAAAATGGAAGGCCAGTATTCCACTAGAACTTGTCAAAATGATACATGAATATTTGCCTCTTTAGTTATTATGGAAGTGAGCTTTATATATGACACAGTCTTAAGTACGTCGGTCGGATGTGATATATATATATATATATATATATATATGATATGATATGATACGAAAACCATGGCAAGTACGAGTTAGATGAAACGGACAACTCTGCTTAATTAGTTTACATATTAGTTCGCTTACTTGACGAGTTCAATGAGTATTATTATTTGCTTGATAGGTTTGATTAGTTATTTTATTTTATCCATATATAAATATGCATAAATATATATATATATATATATATATATATTTGCGTGTGCTTCCTTAAGCTTTACTTGATGAGGTTTGAACCTTTTTTTAATTTTCTAAATAGGCTCATTAATTGATATCATTGCATTCACATTATGATGTAGTAATATGTTACTTTAATAGATAATTTTGTACTTTAGAAACAATAGCGCATTTTTGTAAACATAGTACTATTCTAAATTTTTTTTTTCCCCCTTTATATTTACTACAAAAAACCTGAGTAATAACAACTAACAGATTGGGGTGTTTGGTATATAATTTGTTTTTCTTTGCTAATGGTTCGGTATAGAAATGAGGTTGTTATCGGTCACTTCATGAGAAAAACAAAAATAATAAAAAGAATATTATAGATTTTGACTGGCTCCTACTTATAATTAATGTGTAAATGTGAAAACGGTTAAATGTCGTTTTTCCCCTTTTCTTCACCCATATATAAATTCTATCAGCGTCAGCAAAGTGGATCCCCATCTACTCAGATTGGTCATTTTTATATTAATCATCTAATTAGTTAGCTGAGAAGGCTATTAATTTCAGTCCTTTTTAAGCATATTTTTAGTATTATCATTAGATATTTATAACTAAAACATTATTATTTTCCTTTTTTAAGGGAATTATTATTTTCTTTTGAAAACAAACATACTTAATTTTTAATTACATTTTTAAATAAGAAAAGACATAATTTTATTAACACAGTAGCCTAAATTGAAATCAGAAGTAATAAAAACAATTTTACAAGTTGTCTCAAAACATAAAGTAAAATATGTTAAAAAAAAAAAAAAAAATCAAAGCCGGCATGTAAGAATAAACAAAAATTAGAAAGAGCCAAATTGGTCATCATGTGATATCATGAATGGGGTCCTGTGGCGGCCGAGATGGAGCTGAGAAACCAAGAAGGTTTGTCAAGTTGAGGAACTACAACCGGAAAAAAATTCCTCAACTTCACCTTCCTTCCCAATCCCTTTCGTCGGGAAAAGCGGACGCCGAATGGCTAATGGCCGGACTCGTTCTCGCCGATGCTTTCGATCGACAAAAAATTTAAATTAAAGAAAAATAAAAATAAAAATAAAAATTGATCGGACAAATGTTGTATGACTAACAACTAAGTCATCTCCTTACCCCCCCCCCCCCCCAAAAAAAAAAAAAAGACGAAGTCGTCTCATTGGATAGTTTACTTGGTATAACTTTTGTTGACAAAAAACAATTATCTTTTAAAGTCAGATTCATAATTTTTATTCTTACCAAAGAAACAGACTTGTTCATAGCTATATTTTACAGGATTGAATATTAATGTCAATTTATAACCAAATTAAAAGTCAGCCATTTCAATTGCTTATATATATATATATATATATATATATATCCATATATATGCATTTGTTAATTGAATGACTCTCAACAAGATATAAAACTTGTGTTCAAACTTCAAATTAAGGACATCTCCAAGTTACCGGAGACGACCGCAAAAGGACATATTCACCTCTTGCACTCCTCCTTTTCAAATAGACTTATCTTCCAAAGTCGTAATTGACCCAATTATTATTTAATCAATAAAAATATATATTTTTTGACCCAATAATAAATGTCGTTCTTGTCTCAACGTAGCAAGCCAGCTCAGTCATTGCTAAGAGGCTTCTGGACTGTTTCTTAGCAAGCACATATAGACTCCCCCTCTTCAATTCAATAGTTCCTCCTTGTCCACGAAAATTATAAAATAAATTAAAAGATTACAACTATGAAGGCGTACAAAAACAAAAAACAAAAACAAAAATCCCCTCCTTTTCAACAAGGGAATACTGAACAATATTATTATTATTATTATTATTTTATTTATACCATTTTGGTCAAAAAATGCGTGCTTGTAAATCTTAAAGAAGTGCACATGGAATTCAATAATTCACACATGGACTCTATCTCATTCCCCTACTTCTGTTTATTACCATCTTGAAAAAACAAAAACCCAACATTATATATATATATATATATGGGATTTCTCCTTTTTATTTCTATTTAATCACATGAAGACAAATTTACACGTGGGTTTTATTTGTCTGATTTTTTCATCCCAAATTAAAGGGGAGTTCTTATATATATATATATATATATATATACACTAAATTAAAAAATAATTGTTCTTTTAATAAGTGTCTACATTTCTTTTAATTAACAAACGCACACACGTAACCAAACAATACTAATTAATGTACCACTATTCTCAATCTCAAACCGCAAGGCAATTAATTAAATTAGTCATAAACCGACTATATTGACATTTGACTTTCTTATAAATATGAGTCACTTTATGTATATCTATATAACATCTACCTTCAAACTTGATACGAGCAGACAATTCAGTACTTCTCAACGCCTCTCTATATCTCTCTCTCTTTCTGTATAAACTACTAAAAAAACTTCTCTTCCTCACCCCACCAAACCCTAAAACTTCCAATCAAATGGAGCTATCGTTGTACCGCAATCTAAACCG
This sequence comes from Ficus hispida, assembly GCA_025413025.1. Lineage (NCBI taxonomy): Eukaryota > Viridiplantae > Streptophyta > Magnoliopsida > Rosales > Moraceae > Ficus > Ficus hispida. The sequence goes on along the minus strand of CM046365.1, from coordinate 13,067,386 downwards.
ATACCGGCGGAGGAGAGGATACCGAATGCTCGACGGAGCTGCCAACGGCAGGAAGAAGATTCCGGTCACGAGGTTCCACGGAGGCCCGCCGCCTTCTCGGACGTGGAGGATGAGAGCTTCCCGGCGGCTTCAGATAATCGGAGTCAGCCTATCGCGGTCGCCGGTGAAGCTTTTGACTAAGATCAAACATGCTTATATCAACATGATGCTCAGCGTGGCCGGAAACGTGGGATTCTTGAACACCAACAATGTTTTCGGAGGAAAAAGAATTCCCAAGTCCCGGCAAGTTCCGATCGCTTATTCCGGCAACGAAATCGAGCAGAGGTTGGTTTTCGAGATTTATAAGGCCCTGCAAGTACTTCCTCCTCGTGATCATGAAGTCAAAGCAGATTAGAGAAGATACTATATATTGAATATGTATGTTTTAATTTGTACACAGCTTTTCTTTTTTTCTTTTTTCATTTTTTTTTCTCTTTGAATGAATGAAGTGTTTCTAGTTCTGAATCCCAACGGAAAAGATTGGGATGGTGTATGGAAGAAAAAGAAATCCAATCGGAAATTTAATATAATGATATTGGTTGCTCGAAAATTTTTTTATTTTTTATTTTTTTAATGAAATCTATGGCGCCAACAGGAGTAAAATCATCACAAGATTACTATCTGGATATTCAGCTTCCTTACTTTGTTGCCGTACCTTCCCAAAAAAAAAAAAAAAAAAACAAAAAGTTCAAAGGAGTAAGCTCTTGAGTTACTCGCTGGGCTTTCCAGCTGATGCAACTCATTGGGTATGGCGGGACTGCAACGCAGACTCTGCCGATAAAGGATTATATAATAGAGGGTACAAGCCAATTCGACCACCAGTTTATTTGTTTTTGTTCTGTTCATCTTCATCTCCCTAGCCATCAAATTAGGGTGGCAATTCACGTCCTGTGTCAGATTCATGTCGTATTAGGTCGTGTCGAATTTTTTCTTCTCCAATCCGAATACGACCCGTGACATAAAAATGACTCGAAGCCGCGACACGAACACCATATGAACCCATAACGGGTTGATACGATACGACACGAACTTGACCTGCGACACAAAATTGACCCGGGATACGAAATTGACTCGCAACATGAAATTAACCCGCGATACGAAATTGACACGCAATTCAAGTTGGAACTGGGTCATATTCGGGTTGGACCCGAATTTGACACGATATTTAACCAGAATTTGACACGAAAAAAAAAACTAATCATATTCGGTTTCTACGGGTCCAATCCGAACATGGTCCATTTTTTCCCGTGTCAATTTTGGGTGATTCGAATTTGACCCGTCCCCTATTTTTCCTAACCTGAACCCGTGAAATTCGTATCATTTTCGAGTCGTGTCGTCATGTCATGACCCGTATTGTCACTCCTATGTCAAATATTGAAAGTTTCCTCTTCTTCTCCTGAGCATTCAATAAAACTGGAGGATTCTGGTTTGCATTCCTCTTCGATTTTCATCGCTCCCCTACTGAGTTTTGTTTCACATCTGTTTTTAAGTCCAAGGCAGCTCTGTCACTGAAAGTATGAGTACTAAGTTTACAAATAGATAAGTTTAAAAAATTAATATATATGAGTAAATAGATAATTTACATATACGTCAAATATATCAGGATGGGAGGTGAGACGGGAATTCTTTTCCACCCCTGTCCCATTTCCATAAAAAATAATAATAATAAAATATAACACTCCGGCCGTCTCCATTTCCATTCTTGTTCCTTAAAATTATCCTCCATCCTTGTCCCATTTAAAATGAAGTCTTACGAGAATATTCTATCTTTATTTACCAAAGAGTTTTTATTTTTTATTTTTTTTGGTTAAAACAATTAGGATATCTTGATCATTTTAGAGCCAAATAAGATGATATTACTGGCTCATGCGAAATATCCATTTAAAATTAAACGAAAGTTGATGGAAAGAATAATATTGAACTTTTTAAAAAGAATTTAGGAACACTATAACAATAATAATATAGAGAAAAAAAATAGAATCGAAATCACAAATATTGAATTTAATAAAGGAACCAACAGAATAATTTATCCTTGATTCACATATTTAGGCTTTTCAAAGCAATATATTGATCATCAATAGCTATTTTATAGGACTGAATATCACGAATGTCAATTTGCTAAAGTTAGCCAATAAGGTACGTGACTTCCCAAAAAGAAAAAGAAAAACAAAATGGGCGTAAGTTTTAATTGCTGATGAAATACATATTCGGGAAAAAAGGGTCCTGATATGTATAGGAATTTGTTGATTAAATGACTCCCACCATGTTAGAAAACTAGTGTTCACTTCAGAAGAAACAAAATTAGAAACTTGACCGTTGACAGAACCAGAGAGAAAAAAATTAAGACTACTGACTCAATCATTAAATGTTGTTCCAAATAAAGCGGCCTCAGGCATTGCCCAGCCAAGAGGTAAAGCCTCTTCAATTCCATAGTATCCTGTCCACGACAAAAAATTAAAATTTATAAAGATTACCTGTCAGGAGGTTTAAAAAGTTACAAAAAATAAAAAAATAAAAAATAAAATAAAATCCCCGCCCTCCAATAATACTGAAAGATATTATGTTTGATTTTGGAGCTTTTGGTCAAAACTTCCAGATGCATGCTTATAATTCTAAACGGGTTGCTCATGCACTTCAACAATTCACACCTGGCTCTCCTCTCCTCTCCTCTACTTCTGTTTATTGTTAATTAAATTGAAACATTAATTAGAAAACCAAAAAAAAAAAAAAAGGTAAATAGATAGTTTTTGAACACTTACTTAAAAAATAATGACCCATTTATTTTATTATTTACAAAAATAATTACTACACTATTGATTGATCCAGTATAAATTTGTATTAGTATTATTGATAATTAGAATACGGTTATTTTCTTAATTAAAAAAAAAAAAGATATATATGGGTTTCTCCTTTACTCCTATTTTACACAAAAGAGATATTTACACGTGGGTTTTCTCTAATTTGTTATCCTCAAATTAAAGGGGACAACAGATGTATTATTGTATTCTCTATTTTTCATTAATAAGAAAAAAATGCTAAATTTAAAAACAATTATACATCATACATCCCATATCTAGAAATTTGATTTTAAGAAGATCGAGTGAGTCAAAAATATGATTCTCCCAAATTGTAAGTGCGAAGAAAATGCTTCGTTTTTTTTTTTTTTAGCTGAACAAATATTAATGTACCACTATTCTCAATCTCGACCAAAAGGCAATTAGATTAGTCATATACCGACATTATTGATTTTTTGGCTCCTTATGATTATAAATATAGAACTTCTACCTTCAATCTTGATACAATCAAACATTTCAATACTTCTCAATATCTCTTCCATTAAAAAAAAAAAAAAAAAAAAACCCTCTCTTTCTCATACCACCAAACCCTAAAACTTCCAGTCCTATGGAGCTGTCGTTGTACCGCAATCTAAACCGATACTGGCGGAGGAGAGGATACCGACGGCTCGACGGAGCTGCCAAAGGTCGGAAGAAGATTCCGGTCACGAGGTTCCACGGAGGCCCGCCGCCTTCTAGGACGTGGAGGATGCGAGCTTCCCGGCGGCTTCGGATAGTCGGAGTCAGCCTATGGCGGTCGCCGGTGAAGCTTTTGACTAAGATCAAACATGCTTATATCAACATGATGCTCAGCTGGCCGGAAACGTGGGATATTGAATAACGACAACATTTTTGGAGGAAAAAGAATTCCCAAGTCCCGGCAAGTTCCGATCGCTTATTCCGGCAGCGAAATCGAGCAGAAGTTGGTTTTCGAGATTTATAAGGCCCTTCAAATACTTCCTCCTCATGATCATGAAGTAAAAGCCGTCTAGAGAAGACATTATTAAATATGTATGGTTTATGAATTTAGCTTTTTTTTTTTTTTTTTTTTTTTGTGGGAATGAATGAAGTGTTTATAGTTTTGAATCCCGTCGGAAAACAAGATTGGGATGGTGTATAGAAGAAAGAGAAAACCTGTCGGAAAAGATTGGGATGTTGTGTGAAAATTATTTTATTGTTTTAATTATATTTTAATTGTTTTATTTGTTGCCTTGTTTATATCACCCTTGCTTTTATTTGGTCTTGATGTTGCAATATATATATATATATATATACATACACATATAACCAATGTCGCGTTTTCATGTAATCATGTGCAATAAAATAAGTAGAGAAGAGTAAACAAGAGATAAAGAAGGGTTAAGGATAGAGATTGCCTTGGATTTCTATATATTAATTTTCTTTTTCAAGCTTTGAGAAAATAGGAGATTTTGATTTTGTATTTCCTGTTTTACTCGCTCCACCTTTCATAAGTCCGACAAAATCGAGGACTTCTTCAATTGATTTAGAGTAAGTATTCAAACTCTATAATTTATGATAAAATCACATGAAGAGAATTATTATTAAATTATTCTTATAATTACAATCGAGGGCTTTTCTAAAAATAAATAAATGAAATGTATGAAAAATAAGATAAAAACAGAACGGAGCAATGACATGCGGCCATGGCATGATATAACTCAAATAATACATTATTGAGCATTCATTGAGCTCTTAAATTTCCAAAAATCAAACGGGAAAAGTGAAAAAAAAAAAAAAAAAAGATTAGTAACTGCATCCAATCTCCAAAATCAAATTCTCTTCAAAAGTTTTAGTTGTGCTTGATTTGTTCTATTTTTATATATAAATCATGTAACCAATATTTGCAATATTTTTTAAGCATTAAAAGAATAGTATTTTAAAAAAATTTTAAAAAGAAATTGTAGGAAAATCTAGTATTCACACAGTACCTGGCTACTGTCCGTTTGCACGGGTAATTTGAAAGACAAGTAAGTGCAGGATACTTATCAAAAAGTAAGTGGAGGATTTTCAAAGAAAACGACAAAACTCCTGGCCGAATTAGCGAAGTAGCCCTCGTCTTGGACCTGAAAGTTGACATTTAAAAGCCCAATCACCCTTTTCAGGTGTTAATGCAAGAAAACTTGTCCAAATTTTCGTTCTTGTCTTATTTTGAATTTTGATCACCCACATGACCAAAAGCACCCAACTATAATGGGAAAAATATGAGCCCTTTTTCTATAGAATATACCAAAACAAACTATTGAATTTGTGACCTTGGAATACCCAATTTTCTTTTTCAAATTTGTTACAAAAACCATGAAATGAAAATTGTAGTTTTTGTCTATTAGCATGTAAAATGTCACTATGGTCATGATGAAAAGTGGTAACGTTTGGCAACCAAACCAGCCAACACTTACTTGTTGAGTTTGAATGACATGGACCCAACCATTGGCTCATCCATCAAAATTACAAACCCAAATTAACACACACACACCCATATATATATATATATATATATATATATTAAAAGTAATAATTCCACTTGATTTCAACATCAACAAACTAACAAAATACACAACAACAACAACAAAAATTTGTTAATAGTGAAATCAATTTTGTCTCTCTTCTCGTCAAAGTGGTTGTTGCATGGTTACTCCACAAGCTATGTATATCTCATTCAAATGGGATTCTATATTTTAATACACACACACACACACACACACACACACACACACACACACACACATATATATATATATGCATTTTTAAGCTATTGAGGTGGTACCAAAATGCGATGGGACCATAGAGTTAGTTAAAGTTGTGATAAAGAAGCAAACTGCATAGAGATAAATACACAATATAATTATTATAAACCTTACTTAAAATATAGATTACATATCTATATATATATATATCATATATAGTAACACATGGAAAAAGCATGCCATTAAATTAAAGCTCTTATAGTGTATATATCACAAATTAAGGGGAAAAAAGAAAAAGAAAAAAACGAAACCTTCAAGTGAAAGAAGAACCAGATCGGCTCATCTCTACATACTTCCATGCCACGCTAAACATTCCCTTAGCCAACACTACCAACCCCTTACACTCTAACTACTATCAGTGAAATTACATATATACCCCCCTCTCTCCCTCGGAGCTGCGAACTGTGAAGCTTAGGTAGGCGCGTGGACACACGCGTTCTGTTAGGCCCTTATAACTGTTTGGGTTCTGTTTCCCATGGTTCCCCTGGCCGGAAACCGAATTCTCTCCTTGGAGAATAATCAGGCGTAAACGATCCTGTGTACAACGGTTATTTTACCCAATCAGAGTCTTCCACGTCAACGTCTTAGTCCATAAACGGCTTTGATTAAAGGATGCAACGTAAGTAGAAGAGTCCAGGCAACACCTGAACATTACCCCATCCCCGCCCAATTTGTAACGAATTTCGCTGTCCGTATATCTTCCTTCGTCTCTTTCATTATCGCTCTCACTGTCTGAGATTTTTTGCAGAGCAGATTCAGGTCAAAACCGCCATTAGCGTTTCTCTCCGAGTCTCGTGAGTTTCTTCTCCTTTAATCTCTTGTTGATCTATCTCGATTCTTCCTAGTTTAGGGTTTCGAACTTTTTTCATCTGATCGCGACAGATATTACATTTTCTCTCGGAAGATTCTTGGTAAATCGATCTTGATTTTTATATTTCAATATCTTGATTTTGTTTGATTGTTTCAGTTGAGCATTTGATCGAGTATGGAGAAAAATGAATTTTCTCCTCCGTCGGAGACCAACACTGCTTCTCCGAACTCACCACCGCCGCCTCTGGCCATGACGCCAGGCGGCGTTCGCCAGTGCTTCTCGGAGAACTTGCCGGAGACCAGAGACTTCGGCGCCGAGTTCTTCTCAATGTACCGCGCCATTTTCCCGCCGAAGTCGTCGCCTCTCCCAAGCTCGCTCTCGCTCACGCCGTCGACACGTTCCTCCTCCGCCGGCGGCGGCGGATGCGATTACGAAGACGAGAGCGCCACCGAGCACCGCCTCATGCAGGCTCGCCTCATCCTGGAGCACCAGCAGCTAAACGACCACTACGACCTCTGCCAAACGCACCTCCTCAACCTCAACAAGGAGATCGACATCCTCCGCCGCGAGAACGCCGAGCTCCGATCCGTCAACAACGATCTCCTCAAGATCCTCTCCTCACCGACCGCCTTTCAAAGCTTCCTTCTCTCCTCCGGCGCTGCATATCCAAACCAGGCGCTCCTCGACTCCTTCCGCCGCCTCGACGTCGGAGGTGTTCTCGCTCCCGATCACGGACACGGTGGGGAAGACGTCACCGACATCAGTCCGACGAGCGTGATGGAGACTAACCGATTCGAGCGGCCGAGCGCGGAGAGAGTCTCACTCCCGAAGAGCATCTCCGTCCGATCCTCTGGTTATCAGAAGGTTATCAGCCAATCGCCTGGTAATTCGAGCCGAGAAGGTCCAAGTCGCTCATCCAATCGTCCACGATCAGTGCCGAATCAAACCGGCTCAGGAACGGTGAGTCTCTCTACGGCTCTTCACACGTGAACAATTCTCCCTTTTTTTGTTTTTTTTCTTTACTTATTTTTTTTGGATATATTATCGATTATTGGATTTTGGATTTGATAATGTGCGACGCGGTTGCAGCAAAGGGTGTATGTGCCCGGTGTGGGCGAGAAAGAGGAAGAATCTGGTGGCTTGGAGTTGGAGGTTTACAACCAAGGGATGTTCAAGACGGAGCTTTGTAACAAATGGCAACAGACCGGGACGTGTCCGTACGGAGAGCAATGCCAGTTCGCTCACGGCATTACGGAGCTTCGGCCGGTGATCAGGCACCCGCGCTACAAGACGGAGATTTGCAGGATGGTTCTCTCCGGCGACCGGTGCCCCTACGGCCACAGGTGCCACTTCCGCCACTCGCTCACTGAACAAGAGAGGTTGTTGCTTCCACGTTGATAGATTGATTGATGAATTATGGATGATCAATTAGGCAAAGGATAATGATATACCTCTGCAGAAAATTCTTGATGATAATTGGATTGATTGAATAATTTCTGTGTTGAATGATAATATGTATATAGCAATCTGTTCATTACTGTGATTAAATGCAAGTACAGTAATTACTTTGGATGAAGCCATGCATAATGTTGCAATAAATTGATGAGGGAATTGCAAGTTTGATCATCTTGTGGCACTGGGTGGGGTATGGCTAGGAGTGAGAGAACCAAGGAAAATTCCAAGGTTTAGGAAAGATGGAAATCAGGAAATGTAATCTCCTTTTTTTTTTTTTTTTTTTTTTTTTTTTTTTTGTTGATTTGGGGACTGTGCTTTTGTCTATACCATTGGTTCTTAGAGAAAAAAGTTATTTCCAATTGAATGTCATAGTAAGTTTTCATATTCAATATGTACTTCTTCTTTGGCTGAATTATTCAAGTAGGCATTGTTTATATATATATATATATATATATATATATGCCTATGTGCATATCATACTCAAGTTCGTTAGACAAGTACTTTTATAACAGAAAAATTTTACTCTATCGGCTGATGCCGCTGTCTAAAGGATTTGGTCATAAATGGCAATGGAATCAATAAGAATTCATTACACATTTTGACACACATATATACGTGTTCTTTGAGTTAAAATGAAAATACTCTCAATCGAAAACTTCAAATTTTAATCATGTTTCACACGACTTGAAATAAAATGTACTTGTCTCACGTATTTTATCCCCACTTTACGAATTTGATTATAATATACCAAACTAACTTGCCATAATATTATTTTGATACCTTTTAAAGTTTCTGTAATTAAACACATATTAGCTTAATAACAATGCTAAAAGACATAGACATCAATGATGTTCAATAAAATGCACCAAATAAAAAGTAAGTCTCGTAAGATATGTTATGACTACTAATTGTGACTTCTATTTTATTAGTGTTCTTACCACTGCTGGCCAAAAAAATGTTCTTAGCTTAAATGTATATTGTTTCAGTATGTTTGCTGCAAGTAAGCTATAATATGAGTTAATTTATCTTGCGTTTTATTATTAAAATGTGTTCACACATGACATTTCTCTAGTATAAATACGAAAAAGTTGGTCTACATATGTAGTTTTTAATTTAAGTCCATATCACTTATAGTAAAAGACTTGGCCAATTGACAGTAAATATTGGAGTTCTAAATGTGATTTTTAAACTCCTAACTAAAAAAGGTCTATATATATATATATATATATATTGTGTAATCAATTATATTTACACAAAACTAGTGCCATACATATCATCATAACAATGAAAACAGACGTCATGAATAAACAAATCTATTTAGGTGTCAAACAGGATTTTCTTATGTTTCGAATGTCAGTTTGAAAAGTTATCTTTAAAAATATTCTAATTTTACTTAAATTTCTCATTGTTTTAAATCTACACCCTTATTTATTTTCACTTTCCCAAACACTAATATTAAAAATTACCAGTTTGAAAATATATCTTTTTGCAAAATACTTTTCAAATCTATGTTTCAAACATACAATAAGTTAAAACATTTATACCTTATTAGTGGATTCATTAGTAGTTTATTAAAGATATAAGATAAGAATGACCTAAATTTCATCTAAATTAGACCGATTTGTCGTCTTATATTTTATTAGTAGTCGACAAAATTCTCTCCTTTCGAAATTGCTTTACAGTACTAATTGAAGGCGTTAAAGATTACGAGCAACAGCTGTTTTTCACAATTCTCATAAATATTTTCGTCTCTCTCACAAATACATTTAAACTCAAAAAAGATCACAAATTTTCCCATCAAAATCAAACTTAAAAGCTTATCGAAGCTCTTAAGTTTGTTTTCGATGCAGAGCGGCTGCTAAGAAAGGGCTTGAAACAACTGTTCAACAGTAGACTAGTTGATCTCAAGCCGCAATGACAGTCAAGGAAGCTGAATTTAAAGAATTCCTTAGAATATATGATGAAGAGATCCTGAGACAAAAGATCTAGAGGTACAAAACATCAGCGTCATTATAGATTTAGTTCACTGTGGTTTTTGGCATAAGTGCATGTATATTGAATTGGTTAGAATTTGTTGAGCAAAACATTTTGAACTTAAAACATTATTTTTAATTATTGAAAAGTTTCTATTCTTCTTCTCCTTCTGTTAGCATGCCATATAAGGGTTTACTTTTTATTTTATTTTATTTCTGTTGTGGAAAGGGTTTTATGAATGTTAATATTTCTATTTAAATGAAGTAAGACAGTCGTGAGATAATTTATTTACACTTTTCTATTATGCGTACGCCTTGAAGAGTTGTTCATATGTTTTTGTGTGTGTGTGTATATATATATTTGAATGTTTTGATCCCCTCTTATTAATTAGCAACACTTTCATTAAATATATAGTTTGGATCCGCGACTAAAAACTTTAATGCTTTCTCTCAAAATGACATATGTATTAATTGCTGTATATACATTTGCATTATATTTAAACTAACGCCATACGATGGTATGCATTTTTTCCCCCTTTCTCCTATATGCTTTATGAGTACTTTGGGTCCTCTTTTCAGTGAAATTTTATGAACAGGAAAAGCAATTAGCTATATGAATTTGTACAGTTTGGATTAAATTTTTTGATAAAAATATACATAAGAAGAGAACTAAATCCATTACAATATCCACTTTCTCTCCCATCCATCAAACTCGAGTCATTAGTTTGTCGTGGTCACCTAGAATTGAGCAACTGAAGTTCATATCGCATAGCAACCCAAAAAAAAAAAAAAAGTAAACAAGACAAATTAACTAATATTTAAAACTAAGTTTTCATTTGGCTCTTTGGTCCAAATTTAAAATTTTTTCATATTATTTTTTGTCTTTTTTTTAATAGTCAACAAAAATAATAATTAATTTTAAAAAAATCAACTTGATTTCAATATAAAAATTTCATTTTAAGCTCGTACACTAAATATAAGCTAAGAAAAACATGCTGAAAAGCAAGTAATTAAATTAGTATATTATTACATGTTGAATATCATTTGTAAAATGTTGCTTATTTGGCGATATCTTTGGGCAGTATTTTGTAAATGGTGTTCAACGTAAGAGAAAAAAAAAATCCAAATGTCCACAAGCATATTGCATATTGCATGCCTTTTGGGCAATGTGTCTCTCTCTCACTACCAAAATGCAGACATGGCAAGTCATTAATTACAAAAGCACCTCTTCCTTGTCATATTTAAAGCAAAAGTTGACTACCCTTAAATAAAAAAGAGAGAAAAAAAAAAAAAAAAAAAAAGAAGACGCAAAAGATGACGTAACCTGTTGTCCATGAAGGAACTAGAGGACAAAATATGGAGGTTGTTTTCGTTTTGTATTCTCTTTTCTCCTTGTATTAAAATTTTCCATTTTTTTTTTTGGGAGAAAAAATTTGCCAACTGAGGTTTCTTCGTTATTGTCGTAGTCACGTGCAGAGGAAAATGTTCATGAATTAAGGAACAATATAGAGAATTAAAAAGTTGGTGAAAATGAACTCAATATTTGTGTAAAATTAATATGTATTTTTCAATGATTAACTGTGATTAATAACCAATCAATGACCATTTTGTTAGATTAAAAAAAAATTCAGCTATTTATTTGAATAAGTATTTAGAAACTATTTATTCATCTAGTTTTTCTTAAATTTTACTTTATTTGGTGATTATGATAGAACTAAATTTACAAATTACCTAAATGTCAAATATTTGATGTCAGTAATTGCAGAAAGATTCTATTACTAATATATGATAAACATCCCCCTTTTGAAAAACTGATTTTGAAAGACAAACTTGGGAACTTTGACGATTCGCGTTTATGCAATTTATTCCAAATTTTACCTTGAAAATTAACATTTACCATATTACGTACAAACATAAATTGGAATGTATATATGTCTTTATATTATACACACTATAGGACTTGATATTTTGAAAGCTAATAACTAGTCTTCACGGTATCCGATTGTAATTTCTTGCATTGGCATACCATGGTAAAGCTCAAAGGTGTTCGACATTTTTGCCTTTTGATTTTTCTTTTTAATTTTTTAAGTGATTTGTTAGGTTGCCTTTTTTTTTTTTTTTAATGAAAAATACACCCTTAATTAAATAAAGTGCTGTAAAATACCTCAAACAATCTATAACCATTATCAAATTTGAACGAAACGGTCTCGTAGACATCATGTAGGCTTGTTTAACAGAAAAATATTAAAATTTTTAATGATCGAAAAGCATATCATGCCACATGTAAGGGATAATTTATTTTGAATTATATCCTTGAATCCTTCATTAATTTAAAAAGTAATTTATCAAAAAAAAAAAAATTTAGGGAGCAACTTGCCTTTTATTTAAAGAATTGTTGTCTCTATTTTCTTGTCCTGTTAGCTATCCCTGTAAATTTTAGTTATCATATTTTCTAAATTTAACAATCTGATCATATAAATATAGGAGGAGTAAGTATAAAGAATGTTTAAGCATTAAATAAGGTTCAAACTTTAATTAATTAGAGGGACAAGTAATGGAACAAAAAAACATGACATCAATATGATCTCTTCATTAAGCATTTAGAGCAAAATCCCCAAAGAGCCACACTAAAATTACATCTAACTAAGGTGCGTTTGGAACAAAGGTTTAAATTAAAGTTATTGGCTGTCAAAATTCCGTTTCAAACATTTAATCGAAACGCAAGCTTAATTAATGCTTCTCTCCTCCCTCTCATCGAATTAATGCTCTGATCGATTCTCTTTGTGAAATCCAATCCCTCACCTTCTTCCCCATGGCAAAAACAATGCAAAAAAAGTAGTACTACTTTTCCATAGCAAGAAAAAAAAAAAAAAAAAAAAAAAAGGGCACGCACAAGGTAATACCACTTTTCCCCCTCTTCATATGGTGTCTCTCTAGTACTTAAAGGACATATTCACTGTCTCTTCTTCACCAAAACTTATCAGTTGTAGCTAGGCAAGGGAGGAGGAAAAAAAAAAAGAAAAAAAGAAAAAAAGAAAAAACCGTTGCATGCTAGGCTAGCCATATGGATCCAAATCAATCAACAAATTTCAGACCTTCTCGCAACTCTAACCCACAAGTGCCTAACTTCATGATGCCAATGAGTCCACTCATGTTGCCAGCTAATTATAATTACCACCAAAACGTGAGTACCAAACAGGTGAATTATTCTTCTTTACCCATAAATGGTTTTTTGTTCACAGTACAATATTTTGCAAATACATTTTCTCCTTCATGATAAATTCATATATAATTTTTCTTTTTCCTTTGTTTTTTATTTTATTTTTCTCTTCCTTTGCCCATGTTTTCTTTTCTAGATTATTGCTGAAGAGGTTAGGAGGGCCCAAGTCAATCAAGTTCAGAAGCAAAATTTAGAGCTATTCTGGAATCAGCAATTGCTTGAGATGCACACCACAACAGGTAATAATATCCTTTTCCCTAGCTATCAAATTAAATTCTGATATCATGTTATAATTAAAAGTACTTAAAACCTATATCTGTATTTGTTATTTTTCTCTACCACCTTCCGTTATTGACTAGCACATATGATTTTTATTTTTGTTACAAAAATGCATACAAACATATGTGAATATCCGGAGAATATAATCGACCTAATTTAAAAATATATATAGGAACAAATTGTGTGAGGAAATTGGATGATATTATTTGAGTCGCCCCATTACATAAATAATTTGATAATGTTATATTGTTCACATGTGTACTACACAGTTGGGAAGAGCCAGCATCAACTGCCTCTTGCGAGGGTCAAGAGGATCATGAAATCTGATGAAGATGTGAAGGTTAATTTGCAAATTTGTTTATTGCTTTTCATCAATTTTATTTGCATGTCCAACTTGTGAATTTCAGTTTATTTTATGATTTGATTCCCGTTTAAGGGATATGGAAAATGACCTATTTTTTAAAGCGTTTCTTTTCCATTTCCTTTTTTCAAAAAATAAATGTGTTGAATCAAGAAAATAGATGGTCAACATTGATTTCACCGTCGCCAATGGGTCAATTAACATTTTAATTGCTCCAATCATTTTTTCAAAAAAAAAAAAAAAAAGTGCGGACCTTTTCGTAAATTATTAGTCTCCAAAATCTTCCCATCTACCTAATTTCTCCCCCCTTTAATTTCCTTTTGGTATCATTTGTGAGATCCATAGAACTATATATATGTGCCTAATTATATATGGAGGCTTAAAATATGCCTAATTGATTAAATTGTATTTTTGTATATATAATAAGATGATCAGCTCAGATACTCCAATCCTGTTCTCAAAGGCCAGTGAGCTGTTCATAATGGAGCTCACACTTCGCTCATGGATGCAAACTCAGGAAGGCAATAGGCGTACGGTGCAGCGCTGCGACATTGCGAGGGCGATTCGCAGTGATGAACTCTTTGATTTCTTGCAGGACGTTGTTCCCTTCCCTCCCGATTGCCAAGAGGTATTCTATTTTGTTAATTATTATTAAAGAAATAATTAATGATACGAGACTAATGAAGCATTTTAAGTAAGAACCATTTGTGTAGATTAAGCGCGGAGATTTTTCGGTTGAATAAATATTTCAGGATGATGAATCTGCTGCTGGAAAAACTGCTGAAGGAAATGAAAGTAGTTCTCTGCTGCTGAAGCACTGAATCTTGATCCCATGAATAATTTAAGCATGTGAGTTTTTTTTTTTTTTTTTTTTCCCCCTAATCAATATCATCAATTTGTTCACTATTGATACAAATTTTATGATCTTGTGAACTGCATTAGGACATGATTTCATCAATGCTTCAGGAAGTTCCTCGGCCGTTCTTGTTTGACCATCAATTATGTCGCCTTTTGAGTTCCAACCCATTTTCCTCCTCAGGTCAGCACAATTTTTCTCAAGAGATGATGAACATAACAACATAATATCAATACATATATATATATGTGTGTGTGTGTGTATATATATATGTTAATTCTCTTTGGAGACATTTTCTTTATTTTGCAGTGAATATAGGAGGATGTGAAATACTTACAAGGAAAATGAGAGAAAAGAAAGGTTCCGGAAGTAGGCAAAAATTAACTAGCAAACTAAATAACATGTTAGCACCAAATCACCATTTCACCCGTAGTCATGACTGTGTATGAGACATTAAATATATCAAAGTAGCCATACAAGAAATAGATATGGTGAACTACCTATAGTCATTCTGTGTATGAGACATTAAATATATCAAAGTAGCCATACAAGAAATAGATATGGTGAACTCTGTACTTCTTTACATATATATATATATATATATATAGTATGATCATAAGGAGCTTTTACCATTATTCCAAAGCTGCGGCTTTATTTTTCATGTTGTTGTTAGTTTTTTTCCTTTTAAATTTCTGCATTTGTAATCTAAAATGAGAGATTCTACCTTAGGGACATACTATTACAGGATTTTAGAAGGTTATAGAACTTAATCCTAGGATTTAAATGGAACAATATATGTTGGATATATGGAAGTTGAATTCTGTGAGAGGTTATGGTGTAAGCGTCATCTGATTTAACTTGTATCGTTAAGATCATAGGTCTAATAAATATCCTCACTATAGAATTGAAAATATAATAAATTTTACGTTTTGATAATTATCTATGTTTATTTTTGAATAAAATCATTCCATTTTAAAATGAAATAGAGAACGTTACTTATAATCTTGCCTAAATAAAGTATACACTTTATTTATATTATTTACATACGCCCTTTATATTAAACCCTCCGTATCAATAAACACCGGTATCCACAAGACCGGTCCGATATATTGCACAAGCTTTTAGTGTGAGAATCAGGGAATAGTAACACTGGGAGTTTATAAATAGGTCTGTAGGTATCTTTAACGGTTTTGTTGGAATTGTATTGGGTTCTTGGGAGGAGTGATATTTTTAATCTTAATTTTAAAAATCAATCTATATGATATATATATATATATATATATGAATTCTCTCATACGATACTACTGGACTGTTGGATGTGAGAGAGTTCTTCTTATCTCGCTCTAGCTCTTTCTTTTTCTCCCTCAAGCTGGTTATACTGCGCTCTTCTCCGAATTATATCGATCTCCTGCATACGAGTTGTATTGTCGGACAGCCGTTTCGCTGGACGGAAGAGTATTCCTATATATATAAGTTATTTTTTTATTAATATTTAAACAATTAACATATTAATTAAAATTAAAAATAGATTTGGTAATTATTAGAATATATATATATATATATATATATATATATATATAAGAATGATAACTTGTGTATCAATATAAGTATCATGGTTTACTAACAAGCCTTATTTGGTTAGGGGATTAAGAGGGGTGGAGGGAGATGGCTAATTTATTGTCTGGTTGGAGGCAAGAGATGATTAGGGAGAGAAGAGGTAGAGGGAGAAACTCTCTTTCCGGATCTATCAAATTACATACAAGTTCTTTATCACATTTAAATTTAAAAAAAGATTGTTTTACACCCCAAAAATTGTTTTTTAGATTTCATAAATAGACAAAATAGTATTAGACAAACCAAAACCTATAATTTATTCTTTTAACAAATATCTCCCTCACCAAACAACAGTATTCTTCACATTCCTCATCCTTCTAACTCTCTTAATCCTTCCCGTTGATCCTCTCCAACTAAATAGAGAACAGAGAACGAGGATCAGCCCCACATGTGGTGTCTTAGCGATGGAATTGCAGGCAAGAATAAAATGGAAATCGTGATTTCAAACTTGAAATTCAAGGTAAAAGGTCGAGAACTGATTGGCAACACAATAAAAGGTCAAGGACCATTGATGCAATCTTTTTTTTTTTTTTTTTTTTAAATGCTCTTCGTTTCGTGGCATGTGATGCCTTCAAAAAAAAAAAAAAAAAAAAAAGCAAACTAGAAAAAGGAAAAAATTGCTACAAAATATTAAATTGAGGACTTAAATGTAACAAAGAAAGAACTGAATTTTTATGGTAGAATACCTACCTTTTACTATTGGCAAGATATATTAATTTTTTAAATGTCTGATCATTTTCAAGTGGAAGCAGTTATGTAATATGCTTTTGAAATTCTTAACATACAGTTATAAATCATATCATTAAAATTTAATCTAATAATTAAAATATAATTTTCACGATAATAAAAAATATAGAAAGATCGAAAAAATTTCAAAGAATATATAGAGGTAAATATTAACAACACAAATAAGCGTTTGATTTTTTTTTTCTTTGGCAAGTCCAAATAAGTAAGCGTTTGTTTAAAGTGTTCGACACTTGAGTGATGATGATGTAATGTGCGATCGAACTTTTTTATGATAAGAAAAGATAAAGGCGCACGATGGAGGAAATATATACATATATATGTATGTATATATTTGTATATATACTGACTTTGAGTCTTTAATTAACATCGTGCGTGGAATCGTTTTATAAATTTGGACCCCACGTCGGAAAAACATGTTCCTGCTTTCTTGCTTTCTATCCTCGCGTGGTGATCAGTGCTTTTTGTCTTTTCATTTAGCGTATTTCTTACTTTTCATTTGTTCTTTTTTCCAAAGAAAATGAAAGAGGGCTGGTGATTTCTTGCGTGAAACTTTAATGTACTGAGATATGTTGACATTTATTAAATAACTCGTTCTATTAAAGTCCTCCACTTTGATTTATTAATCTATATATACATATTTAAAGCACAATAATCTATTTCACTTTTTGTTCTTTAAATACCATGTGACAATCACATAGTGGATTCTAAATCACCACGTAAGTACTTTCCCCCCCACCCAATATGTCTATAGAATGTGTTTGTCAATAATAAAAAGAAAAAAAAAAAAAAAAAAAAAAAAACAAAAAAGCTCAAAAACTAATCATGGAGACTAATAAAAGGAGAAAAAGATCCTTATAAAAAAAAGTAAATAAAAACAATCAAATACAGAAGATGTAATTTTTTTCTTTATTGAATCAATTATTATAATTAACTTTCTACAAATTATTGAGCTCCACAAATCCTAGACCTAAATCCAGTGCTATTTTTCATTTTGAGTTAACAAGTTTCTTCCTCGTCGCATAATTGCATATTTTCTTAATCTATACACGTATTTGGCATTCATCCATTTGCTTTCTAAAGTTCCTTCTTTAGAAAAAAGGGCAAAAAAAAAAAAAAAAAACGTATTGGGTTTGTGACCACTTTCATAGATCTAGAAATTAAATGTTTAATTTATTTTTATAAATAAGATTAATAAATGCTGTCGTAAAGTTTATGTCTTTCTATCTTTCATTTTTATATTACTACTGGTTTTCCTATATATATATATATATATTTTTTTTTTTATATTTATCTATTTTTGTTAAAGGCTGTCCAACAACGTACGTCACGCGAGCATCTTTCTGACCCGTCTATCTTCTCCTTTATCAACCTAGCTTTTTTTTATTTATTATTATTTTATTTTCCTCTTTTCTTTTCTGTGCTTTTCTTTTCCTTTTTCCGTTTCTATACTATTCTTTCCGCAATTTACAAGCAGAGTCTAAAATGACAAATAGCCAAAAATTGAAGGATTATATGGCAAGACAAACACTTTTAGAGGGTGAATAAATAGGGGGTGAAATCTGCATAACTCACTCGGATAGAGCCCTTTGGCTCTCGTAGGGATATGATTAAAAGACTCTCGTCGATTGATTAGCTGACTAATTAATTAGAAGAAAAATGAGGAAAGGGAAAGGGAGACTTTGAGCTACTGGAAATTGTAGGAATGGGCTGTTTGGGAAGAAAGAAAATAAGAGAAAATCAAACAGATCAAAAACTTTCTTGTTAATTGATATTCTTCCCAAGGCCGCCCATTCCGATGATTTCCGGCGGTTCCTCCCTCTCCCTTCTATCTCTCCTTAACTCCATGATCACTTTACTCTTCACTACTCCAGCCTTAACTAAGGTATATCTTTTATCATTTTTTTTTTTCCTTCTCTTCTTCTTATTGTTATTAAATTATTAATTCTTATTATTGAAATTTATTTACTTATTAATTATTTAGTTAATATTCCCCAGCTCACGCTGTATAGGCCGGATATTTTTCTTTTGGCAAAAGATCAGTAACTCTTATTTGATTCTTTCTGATTACAAATTTATACTATACATGGTTTCAGAAACATATTTATCTATTTTGGTAGAGGTTGGCTGAAAGGGAATATTTATGTCCGCAGGAGAGTTCTCATCATCACATCTGAATAGTTAATGAGGAACTAATGTGAATTATAAAAAAAAAAAAAAAAAAAAAAACAAAAGAAAAAGAAAAAGAAAAACTTGGATCTAAAAACAAGCACAAATTTGGGATTTTTTTTTTTTTTTTCCAAATACGAATTTGGGAAAGGTGCAACGAGTTATTACATCCTTTTTATTATGTTGCTTTTAATTTCCTTGAATTAAGAACATCATCACAGAAGGACAGCTTCCAAATGGACAGAGGAGGAAGCTCTAAAATAATTAGTACATTTTATTTGATTTATTACTTTTTAGGGTGGAAGATCGTTTATGGTACATGATGGTGAAATCAGTTTCTCTCCTCTTTTTTTTTTTTTTTTTTTTTTTTTTTTTTTTTTTCCTTTTTTCCATATGAGATGATAGTAAGAACTAATACCTGATCCATTTTCTCATTAGGCTTAGCTTAGAGTTACTCTGAACCACTAGCAAAAATAGTATTTATGATTGGTGGTTATAAATCAATTTTCTCCATGTTAAAACCCCATTTATCCAACCTTTGAGAGACGTGAGGAATTAGTGTTCTGTTTCCTTGACTCATGAATTACCTGTTTTTATGTTTTACTTTATCTAAAACAAACGGCTCTTTATTCTTGATGCCGAAGGGAGTTATACTTCGAACGAACGAGTGCAGATGATGTTTCGGATTTAATTAGAAATTTCTTCACTTTGAACCGAATTTAGTATACATTGAGGACTCTTCTAAATACACTGATGCACTCTGATTATTATCTCCCCACTAAAGCAAATTCCTAATAACCCCAAGATTTGATTGTCACAAGATGATTCTCAAGCTACTATATATTGTGTATACTGTATGAATTCTGTATATGGTCTATTATATAAGTTTGTGTTATGCTTGGTAGGGGTGAAAAGTAAAGAAAAGGGGGGAAGGCTGGGGAATTTTAAAGTAGAAATTGAAAATTAGATTGAGTTGGAGATAAATTCCTATAGAGCAAAACCCACCCTTTTGGTATCCGAAAAAATAGTACCTTGATCTTTTTTCCTTGACTCTTTATTCATCTTCTATTGAAACATATGCAAATATATATATATATATATACATGTATATATACCTATCACACATAAAAGGTCTTCCTAAAATCTTGATTTGGAAAGTAATATGGTTGTTGAGAGAGAGTTCTGGAAAAAGAATTCAATCTCTACTCGAGATAATTCGAACATGAGATATATGAGTTTTCAATGAAGATAGAATATTGTATGAGCATTAGTTGGATGTCCTAGTTTCTAGATTTCCAACTACTAATTCATAGGATTTTGTAGAACATACGGACACTAGATGCGAAACTACTAATAAAATATGGATTTGAAAATGATATATATATATATATGTGTGTGTGTGTGTGTGTGTGTGTGTGTGTGTTTGCAAGAGTTTTTAAAATACTTATTTATTGGAGTATTCATGTTGACTGCATTAGTAGTGCCTTTGATTTCATGTTGTTTGCATTGAGTAATTAATACATTATATGATCTTTGTTTGACATCGGTGTCACTATAATTTGTGTTTTTACCGTTATTTGTCGTTATCCGTTTTTCCCTACTAGACATCTGGCTCACCCCCCTATTTTATATGTTTTTTCTTCTCCTGCGTTAGTGGTTTTAGAATCATAATGTAATAGTTGTTTTTCCTAATTGAAATCTTGCGAGATGAGACAATCTGTATTCTTATTTCGTTTGTATATCTATCAAATGTATTATCCTATACATATATATATATATATATATATCACTATATAAGTCACCCCTGTTCCAGTGTTGTACCGTATGGATAAAATTATAAAGTTACAGATTGTTTCAGTATTATTTGTAAACGAAAGAATGTTTATTTTTTATATTTTGCTAATAAATCCTGTCTTCTTAAACCAGTCTTAGTTATACCACAATATAAAAAAAAAAAATCAGAGAAAATTACCTAAATGACCATCTTTTTTTTTTTTTTTTCCATTGACCAACATAACACAAATTTTAATTAATTTTAATTTAATTTTATATTATATTAAACTAGTGTTAATTTTTTGTATCATATTAATATAATGATTTGTAAATTTATGTCATATAAGTGTTTTCCCCCGATAATCACAACCCCAATTGGACATGTTAACTATCATATATCCACACCAAATTAATTTACAAGGGATTGCTAATCTTTCAAAGTCAAATTTGGATTTCAAAGTGTATGAAGGAACCAACCATCTCCCAGAGTGGGTTTGATACAATTTCGATTCTAGAAGAAGTGGAACACACTCAATCAAGTGACGATTAAATGGACGGTTTTTAGTGTTTAACGCACAATCAATGAGCGTTTTGATCAAAATAAGCTTTCGATGAGTGTCGGGATATTTTCAACAAGTTTGTAACAGTTATCATTCAATCCTTAGCATTGAGGACCTCAACTTTATCCTCGAAAAATAGGTTGGAAGGACTTGTTGTCCAACAGCTTAAAATATATGTACGTACACAATGTTGAAACAATATCGGTTTACCGGTTGTATCCCTCTGGTTAACCGGAGACACGCCAAGAGCAATCCTGCCTCTGTTTTGTCATTTGTGGGTTCTGTTAACCGATTTCTTACCACTGGTTAACTAGTGGAAGGCTGTTTTCCCTTCCGCATACATTTTGACACAAAATTATTATCTCTTATGAAACTTTGTAGTATTAAAAAAAAATTAGGTGTCAAAAACGTTACCTAACGCTTTAGAACTATGTGCATGGAATTTTAATAGGATTTTGTTAAATTATGAATTTTTTTAAAGTGAGTGTGTGCTTCAACCGTAATTTGAAAGAAAGAGACATGCACACAATTCCATTGCAAGATTAAGGACATGTTTTGGTAGAGCTTTTTCTTTTTCTTTTCTTCTTTCGATCAGTTGAAGAAAATAATAAAAAAGTTGTGAATTTTAGGTAATTGTATCTGGAACCATATATATTTTATAAAAGAGTTTAATTAATGGGTCAAAATCATTTATAAATTTTTTAATAAGCAATAAAAATGTTAGAAGATAGTTTATAATGATTTATTATACTATTGTTACAAATTTCAAAGTTTATTTAAGAGCTTTTTTGAGGAGTTATATTTTGCAACTTTGATTGTAAGTGTTTTTTTTTATGGGAAGTCAAAAGTAACCTCTAGACTATTATGTCAAACATGTCCTACGTATTAAATAAGCAATATATAGCATGTGTTTGACCAAACAACTCCCACCAAAACTTCAATTGTTTTGTTTTAATATTTTTTTATAAATAAATTCAATTTTATTATTTATAATTTTAAATCTAATTTAAAAAATCTATTATTTTATTATTCTAAGTTGAAATGGGATATTTTTTTTAATTATACAAAATTTTCAGTGGAACGAAAATAAGATATAAATTTATATATTCCTATTTGGAATGCTCCTGTAAACGACATTGGATTTTGTTGGATGCTAAAGGCAGTGAAATATTGGTCTTTGGATGGAGAACCAACGGCCATGATCGGACATTGACAAAGAGGGGGCATTACAGTAGCCTGACGTATCGACAGGGTACAGAAGTCCAACTCAATCGCATTTGTATGGGAAAAAAATATTTAAAAAATAGAAAAGTTGTTGGCTAGGCAGAGATGGTGAGTAAGGAAGCAAACTTTGACCTCATGTTATTGTCTTAATTAATAAGCTATAATGTGTACTATTTTTTACTTTCCTTTTTCCTTCTCGCGGCTTTGTCACGTTAATTTAATTTATCTAATCCTTATTATACTTGTTTTATCATTAATTCTTATAATTGTCACACAATTAATTTATTTCCTAATTTAATCACCTAAAATCTGAACACATCAATTACTATGCAAATAAATTTCAACGTCTTACCGAAACACTTACAAAACACTATAAACGACTTGAATTTCTAGAAGGATGCATCCTATGTCTATCAATCAGTCCTAAGGATCCACTACCTTTAAAAGTTCTTCAATTCCGCCCTTTTCATGCTCATACATATTTATCATTTAATTGCTTATTAAACTTGCTATCTCTATCTAAAGTTAATTTATAAATTATATATTGACTAAAAAACTTCACTATCCAATGTCATTATTCAAGTAATACGGTAAATACCATACACTTTTCAAGCAAATGTCTTCTTTTTCATGTCCTAAATTTTTTCTTATTTTTTTAATTCCCCCACA
Organism: Ficus hispida; assembly: GCA_025413025.1. Classification (NCBI taxonomy): domain Eukaryota; kingdom Viridiplantae; phylum Streptophyta; class Magnoliopsida; order Rosales; family Moraceae; genus Ficus; species Ficus hispida. The sequence goes on along the minus strand of CM046365.1, from coordinate 13,044,040 downwards.
ATCCAAATTCACAAGTGGTTTTTCTTAATAAACCATTTGGCATGATGTTACTATGGCAATGGTACATACAAATACTCCACATCCAATTACAATACTTCTTTGATGCTGTCACACTGTACGTTTATCCACCTGATAAATGTTGCCAAATTACATTCCTGAAATAATTATTAACACTTTTTTTTTTCACTTGACCATTATTTACTTTCCCTATAATTTTCCACTTCACTGCGACTCTCCGTTTCCATGCAAGCCACCAGTCCTCATCCTGGATTTCTTTCTGACCAGCCTAGTGTTAAAAGTAGGTGAAGTACGAGCAACAATGCCGGACATTTGAGCGATCCTACGTTTCCGAACACATTTCAAGTTTTTATTTTACATTTTTAACTTTAATAAATCATATGTATAATTTTAAAATTCAACTTAATTTCAATTACGATAACTCTAACTTTTCAACTCAAAAGAACCAACCAAGCGCATGCATATAGGGCTTGTCTTGTCTGTTCTTCTAACTTGAGGCACTGGATCCATCTTCTATAAAATCAAAGGACATGGTTAATCTTCATGCAATTTTCTCATTTTATCTTGAATTAGTGATTAATTTGTCCTAAAACTCGATATTTATTATTAGTAATCCTACATTGATCAATTGTTTGTTTTCACTAATTAAATCTTGCGGCCAACAATCTCTTCTTTTTTAGGATGACAAACTCTTGATTGCTCCAAGGATAATATATCAAGTTGAGGAAAATGATAAGAATTTTTAATTTGTTGCTAGAAATTCAGGCTAAAAAATTCTCACCAAATTTCACCTTTTAACTCTCCCTTACTCAAGCGATTGTGGATTGGAGAACCAAATCATTAAAAATAATGACACTTTTGTAATACACATAATGACAACAAAAACCAAATAGACAACATTTGTTGTTAGTCACCATATCATTAACTCAACCATATGCAACCCACCTAAAAATATATTAAAAAAGCAAAAAAAAAAAAAAGGCTTTATATTAATTCATTATCATATTAATTTTATTATAGTGAGCAAAAATAAAAAATAGTCACCAAATTATTTAGATAATGACATTTGTGCAGCACATATAAACAACTGAAACATGAGATATAGAAGAAAGAAAAAGATTAATATTCAACAAATCATTAAGTTAAGAATATTTATGCAACGCGCATAAAAAAAAAAAAGGAAAAAAAAAACGTTACAGGTATTTATTAACATAAAGATATATAATTACTATAAGCTAGAACAAAAAATAATAACCAAATCGCTAAACAACACTTTTGCAGCACGCATAATGCAAACTGAAAACAAACATAAAAATCTATGGTAAAAAGAAAATCATATTAATTAACCAGAAAATAATTATTGATAATAAATTGAAACTATTGATCATCGTTAATAAAAATCTAATGCTAAGAACCATCATAATGGAAATAAGAAAATAAAGTATAGAATATGAAAAATAACAAGATAATTTATAGAAATTCGATCTAGAAGTCCTCAGTCTATGGAGCGTTTCTTTACAACTAAGAGTGAATAAAATGGTGAATGCAAGAGAATGAATGGAGGTAAGTGTGCTCTCATCTTCTTCTCCTCATACAATAGACTTGATGTTTTATTTAAGTTAAACGCACTATTGAAATTAGTAGAGTTAAGTCCACTACTTAAGCTCAATTGTAATAAGAAAAATGCTATAAACATCAACTTTAATTCTAATTTTTGAGTATCAATTCATGTGGTACAAGAGTTCTCGTTTTTTAATTGATAAGTGTTTAAAATATTGACACCTCAATTGTTTACATGTACAAATGAAAATATAACATATGAGTTAATATTCAAAAAATTAATATTAGAGTTGGTATTCTTAACACCACTCCTATAGTAAAGCATCGATCTGTTATTTCATACCTTTGTCATGTGCTTATATGCCTTTGGTTTCCGTTTCTTTGCCGTTTTTTATTTGGCAACATAACCATACACAATAAAATGTGCTAGCTGGAGTCTAAACTAACTTTATGCAATTATACGATGCCCGGGACCTCTTCAATTCATGACTTTCACATCTTTAAGCAAAGACTAATCGGCATAATAACATAATATTATGTTGACATCATGTCACCATTCACCGCACCGTTTGGACTGGTTTTACTTTTGTTTTGACGTTAATAGCTCATTATAAATGGACCAAAAGTTAGATTACATGTACATAGCTGGGCTCTTTTTAAATAATTATTATTTAGTAGTAAGCTCTAGAACACCCTTTTTCTTAATAAGGAAAAAAGAAGCAAAAAGAAACGAAAGAGAGAGAAAGAGAGAGGAATATCTTTGGATGACTAGTCTACATCAATATCCCAGCCCTACACGGGTTGACGTGCAAGCTAAAGATCAGTGGTTGGATCATAGAATATGACATCATAAAATGCCGATTGCCAAGCATATTATATATAATGGTAAGTGAGTAATTATTTTTATTTTTGGTTCAAAAAATATTTATAGGATCTATAGCTATATGTCAATTTTTAAAGGTATTTTTTATTCATTAATAAATTATCGAAGTTTTTAAAGCTAAGAAAATGACCATTTTTTTTAAATATCAATCAATTTTATTAAATGATCAATCAGTGATTGATCATATAATATATTAATTTATATTGATGAGCATAACATAAATAATAATTTTTACAGTCAATTATTAATTGATTATAGTCAATTATTGATTAACCATAATATAAATCATCACATTTCAAGAGTCAATTAATCAATCAATTAGTAATTAACTATGTAAATCCGTGTCATGACCTCGGTTCACCTTCACCTTATGTCGTCGTGACCTCGGTTCATATGGCCTCTGCAAGTCTCTGACACCTTTGCCACTTCACATGCCATCATATTTGTTGATCACGGCGACACCAACCCTAAATCTGGCATCGAGAGCAGAAATCTAATGACAAAGTTTGCTTGAATTGCTAGGGACTCCACCGCGAACTCCCACTGAGCTACCACCAAATCTTAGGTCCAACCCCACCAGTCACTCACTATGTCAGCTATCATTCAACTCGAGGTCGAGATTTGCAGTGTTATATGCCCAATCTCCAGCGTCTTTCGGTATGGTAAGCTCGTGCGGACTGATTAATTATAAAAATGGTCATCGGGCTTTTAACTAAACAAAGTAATTTTGGCCATCTCTTAAATTGCTGGCAACCAGCCAAATTCTCTAATATATATTTAAGTAAGGTTTAAGTCCAGCAGCCGAACAGTCCAACAAAGGTAACATCAATATTAATATTTTGTAAAACTAACTTATTAATGTATAAATTTTTTAAGTTGATACATATCACTTGAGTAGACGTTTAAAACGAAAATGTTACACATAAATTTACATAATGTTATAAGTATATCAACTAATAATTATACAAATAAAAATATTGAATAAAAAATATATATTTACTGGACTGATATAGTCATTGGATTTTTTTTTAATAAATTTGGTGATAGAAATCAATAAGTGCACCAAGATATCCCAACTAAATTGGCACCCCTATAGCACCCTCATTATTTGTCCATCCCCACTAAATATTATTAAATAAAGAAAAAAAAATTAGATTACATAAAAGTTCTTCAAATGGGAGAAATAGGACCAAAAAAGGAAAGAGAACCAAGACACCTATCAAGGAATCTAGAAGCAACCGGAAGACAGTTTCATAAGATTGAGCTGGAATTCCTTCCTTGAAAGTAGCCTTTAAATATGCCTCTTTAAAACCCATCTAGCCCCAGTGGGAAAAAGACTAAACGGAAAAAAGAGTATATATTTACTTTAAAACTCGACTAGTTACAAAATCTATAACATGAAAATCGTGTCAAATCTCTATGGAGCTGAGAAGAACAAGTAGTTGAAGCATTGAACCACCACGCATCTTCAGTAATATGAACCGCATATGAAACCAGGTTATCTGCAACTTGATTCCCTTATGTAAAGATATGAGATGCATGGTATGTGATCTGATCAAGATAACTGATAGCCTTGTTCTATCTAGATAAAAATCTCCATGGGACTTTATTGCTTTTAGTTTGAAGTAACTCCACAATATAAGTAGAGTCACATTCACATCAAATATAGTACCAATCAAATTTTCTAGCATAATCAATGGCTGTAATGATTCCCATTAGTTTTGCTTCAAAAACAATGAAAATACTTAAAGACTTAGCGAAACATCCCTTGCAAAAACCTCCATAATTTCTAAAAATACCGCCACATCTCGCAAACCTAGGAAACCCATTAGTGTATCATCTGTATTTATTTTGATCCAATCTGGAGGAGGATGATCTTATATTTTTAATCATGATATTACTTGACATTGTTCAACAGTTCTTTATTTAATTTAATGATAGGGGACTCGAACTCCAAGTGGAGTGACGACCTTCAATTGGTAATTTCAAAGCACCCTACACGTGTTGCAAGGAGGGGAAGCGAAGGGTTACTTTCAACACGTCTGCCCAAATGGGAAAGCATATAGTATCTTCAAAAGAAAGGCGGTTCTCCAAAATGGGCAAGTCTAGGAATATTGATGACCGAATAAAAGACACCGCCAATAATAGACAGCTCTCATGATTCTCCATTCCTTTTGAGTTTCTTTCTTTTTCTTTTTCTAATGGGATTTCTTTTCTTCTTAAAAATTTGACATTTGGATGACTTGTTTATGTTAAACTTTTGTAATTATGTTTCTCTTTTTTAAGTGTATTACAATTGTTGAGTCAATAATAAAATAATTCTTAACACTATTCCCACAGCTTAGTAGAGAATAATAAGTTGATATATAACAAAATAGGAAAATTTAAAAGAAATGTTTAATTCATAAAAAAGAAAGAAAATTTTTCTTTGGAGAATATTGTTGTTTAATTGACTTGCTCACTCATTACGATATAAAGTACACATGTAATATTAACATGACGCATTGCGTCCTGTATAAAACTACTTAGGGAATTCTAAAGACTTATAAATTCGTTTATTAATTATGTATTAATCCATGTGATGACGAAGTTCAACTGAACAAATTTGATATTGACATGCGAATATGCGCAATTTGATTAGAAGCATATACAAGAAAAAGACTAATAAGGACATTGCTTGCCAATGCACAATGTGAAAGCGATTCGAGACGGTATCGAAACTCGACGTGAAAAACTTGGGAGAAGCTACGGGGAGGCAACAGATGGAAGCAATAGGGCTTGTGACGTAAATAACACCACACACACAGTGGCCCTGGTAGAATCAGCATATATATATATATATATATATTTGTAACGTTATATAATGATAAATAAAGTCAGAATAAGATGAGACTAGCTTGATAAGACCCTTGTGGTGAGGGATTCTCTCTATCTCTTTGTGTCGTTGCTTTGCTTTATTTCCTTATATCTTCTCCGTGCTTCTTGGCAACTTGCAATGTCTTTTAGCTATAACCTTATCCTTGACGCAGACCAATGCATCTGTCCAGTAGCTAGTAACGAGTTTTAATGCAAATTGTCTTTCTTCTCATCTCTCCCCATCTCCTGTACTTTGCCCCTCCTACTGACACACACACACATGTACACAAATAAAGCATGGTTTGGAACAAGTTTCAACAGATAAAAAAGTCTCAAAATTTCACGCGAGCTAGTGATATATATATATATATATATACACACGCACACACATATATATACATGGAAATGTGTTCTATCCAATACCAAAAACTGTATACATGCGACACTTCTAATTTTTTATTTAAAAATTTATAATAACTAGTTGATTTATATAAAACTTTTTAAAAATCTTATCACATAATACTACTCAAATAGTATTCTAAAAAATAAGTTAAAAAAATATTACATTTAAATTACATAATTGGTACGATAAACAAATCAATTTGTAAATGATGTATGAAAAAAAGTGTCATATAAAAGCCCCTCCTATATATATGTACACGTATATTAGTTTGTGTTATAGATATTTTTATACAATAGAAAACATTTTAGTGCGTCCAACAATAGGATTTGTGGTTGCGAAATGGTTATAGGGTCGAGTGATAGTTGAAATATAAATATTGAAAAATATTGATGAGTCTATCTTCTTGGATGAGAGGTGGAATTAAAGCTTTGGACAGTATTTGCCGTAGATCATGACAAGCATCTTATCTTTCTAGAGATATAAATTAGTTTTTATTTTTTTCTTTATTTCTATCTTCTTTTAGACTTTTGTGCCCTAAATTATATGGGGATTTTGTGGTAGGACACAATTACCGAAAGTACTCACATGATGAGTTTGAATGTAATGTTACATCTAATCAAATCAAGCATAAATGTAAATATGATTCAGATTTGACACTAACTAATCAAAAACCATATATCGTTAATAGTAGAATACCTCACATGATCACATCATATAATGCATCTTGAATAGGATTTTTATATTTTTGAATAAGCAAGAATTTATTAAAAATAAAAGAAAAAGGTCTTGCAAATTATGCATTTCAACATTATGTATCGATATTATAGAGGTTCAGTATTATGCGTTTCATACAATTACTAATATACTTTAAACAAATGGAAGGCAATATCAAATCAGCGATAGCATGTGTCGGTCATAGAAGGATTTTAAATTTATAAGAACTATTATTTATTTGAAAGAAACAAGTGGACTATATATTCTACAGTCTTTGTTTTGTTCATAGAAGTTACAAAGTTTTTTCAATCTTCCCCTATTCTTCCTGATAAAGTTGACGGGTACACTATATGATGAAAATTATAAATTAACAAATTAAAAAATTCCTCAGATATAGGGGCCGGTGGCATGAAGAAAACAGAAGAGATATATCCTAATTTTTGGTACGATGCTTCTCATTTACTTTGTTCATATATTGACTCGAGACGTGTTGAAAAACATAGGGAAAAAAAAACGTGATCATGTAACTATTAATTCATTGTTGTGAACGATGTTCTTTAGTATATTAATTGACTTTGCTACTGATTTTAATTTATCTTCGTAATGATACATATGTAGAGTAATTATTTTGAAGATTGGGACAGATATGAAATATTTGAAATTTTTTTTATCCTAGACAGAAGGAAACCAAGATTCCGATTGGGAGGTAAGAATTATGTCAATTTTAGAGTTGGTTATTGCTTAATTTGAAGATTGCTGTTATGTTTAAATTCAGTTGGTATATATATATGTTGCATTTAGGATATTTATTGTCTTCCAGTTATCGGTATGCATTCAATAATGATATACCTGAACTAATTTCATGAATTTTGAGCCTTTAGAAACCATCTTGTAAGGTGTCACGCCAAACAAAAAAAAGGGCATGTAACTTAGGCCCTTCACGACATTGGATTTTATGACAGTTTTTTAATCATTGTGCAATCTTTCCATGATGATCGATCCTCTCTTTTTTAGTAGTTTGTTTTAGAAAACAAAAGTGAGGAGTCTTAACTTGGTTTATCTGAAATAATTTTAGCTATCAGCAGTTTTTAGTGTAGAAAATACTTTTTCATATTATTTTGAAGAGGAAAATTAGAGAAAAGAAAAGAAATAAAATCATCTTTCTTCTATTAGCAATTTACAGGTCAATAGCTATCATAACCATAAAAGTCCAGACCAGATTTGGTTGTCATTTTTGTGAAGAATATTCATTGGTAATTACAAGGGAAAAAAGGCTATTTATAAAAGACGATCCAAATTAACAGAGTTCAGATCTTGATGAATTTGACTGTGGCACTGTTCAATCATTGCTAAAGTAAATTTCTTTTGGAGAGAACTGCTTTTTTCACAGCAATTGCAAACTTTCCCTATAAATAGAGGTGCAAGGGAGTTCCTAAATACCATCCAAAGTTCTCAGCCTCTTCTTCTCTTCTCCTCTCTCTCTTTCTCTCGTCTCTCTCTCTCTCATCTCTCTCTACACGCCTCTCTCCTCCTCAGGCTTGGAGTCCTTATAAATATATGGTGTAAGTAATAATATTAATATATATATATATATGTAAATAATTATGGAGGAGGCAAAGTGATGTAAATGTTGACAGAAGATAGAGAGCACAGATGATGAAATGCATGAAAGCTGAGCATCTCACTCCTTTGTGCTCTCTATTCTTCTGTCATCATCACCTGCATAGCCCCTCTCTTCATTCTCCTTGTTTACTAACTTTAACATTTTTCCCCTAACCACTTTTAGTTTTCTACTTTTTTCTTTACTTTTGTCAGCCAATTAGGCAAAAATCTAATTCTTGTTACCATATGTGTGTTGATGTGTGAATAATGACTAAATGTTTATTTATTTAATTTTTCTTTCTTTCTAATTCGTTGTAGTTCTATTATTTAGGGTTTTTTTTTTTTTTTTTTGCCCTTTAGGCCTTTTTCTCATAATATTTTATTTTTATTTCTTTGATGTGGGACGAGTTTACTAGTATGCGTAACTAGCTTAATTTGTTTGTATTTTAGCATTTACATATATCTGTAATCTCTAATTTCATTTGTCTTCTCATTATTTTCATAAAACCATGGAGTCGTAGTGGTTGAAGGTAGTCTAGTAGAAATTTCACAACTGACTCTACCATAAGATATAGAATTTGAATCCCCCATTCAAAAAAAAATTTTTTTGAAAAAAAAAAAAAAGGAAGGAGTTGTATAGTTTCTTGAGGTTTTCTTAATTCGATTATCTTCGGCAGGTTAATTGATCTTCATACGCGTGCAATGAGTAGTTGATTCCAAATTAGTCAGATTGGTGAGATTACCGACCAAGTTTTGCTTGCTATAACATTTTGCTATGGTAGTGTATCCATGGTTAACTTTTTGTATCTTGAGAATTTTTTTAAAATTTTTTTTTCTTTTTTCTGTTTTTTTTTTCCTTTTTTTTTTTAGTGGACACACCCAACTTGTTTAGTTTGATTCCAGAAGCCGGCGGAGAGTGGAAGAAAACTGTGAGATGATCAGTAAGATAAGGAATATCGATCTTTGGTCAAGTATGCCCACTTTTAATGCTAATTAATTAGAAGATGTCAACCTAGTTAGGATATCTTTAATCACTCTAAAGTTAGATGCTATATATTTCTCATCATTTATTTAAAAATGTCCAGTAACACTGGGCAAAAAATCATTAGAAAAGGAAGATAGGGCAAGATCATCCTTGCTCTGGTCTCAAAGAGATCCTGACTTATAACCAGGTGAATCTTCGCGAACGAGCACAAAACAACGTTGGACGCAAGCTTATCCACGACAAAATTATTCGTATGAAAATCTCTAACCACATATGATTGATCTATACTGAAAGTTCTGTTTTTAACTATTTACCGAATTTAATTAATTTTCCCAAATTAATTCAATTACCATAAGTAAAGTAAATAGATAAATACAAGCAATTTTTATGAGGTTCGGTTACCTAACTCTTCGAGGTCACTATTGCGGAAAATTACAAGTACACAATATCGTAAATATGTAATAAAGTGATACGTAAAGTATCGTTCTCACGAGAACTGTCATTATCAATTACCAAAATTATATTAACTCTAACTTTATTTGAATAACCGAAAAGAGATTTTTAAATAAAAATAACAAAATAAATAAAAACACGAAAGATTCAAAATATTAAAAATCTAGGATTTCTGATTTCAGCGGATTAATCATATTCAAATTCTCTAATCAATTAATCAACATCTATTATATATATTACTAGCGAATCTCTCTAAAATAATCATTAATCTTTCTTAAGTATTAATAATTTCTCTCATAAGAAGCACGTCATTACCTCTCGGTCTCAAACTCTAAACTTATGACAATTAATTAAGAATAAGAAATTCATAATACTGCATAAGTTTTATAACTATCTCTAACTTATTATAACCTCATAGTAAATTAAATAAGGACGTATTCAATTATTACTTCTCAGTTTCAAATCAAATACAATTTATGTAAATGGCGATTAGGCATTCACAAGCATTAAGCACGGATTAAATTACTTTAAAATAGAATTGGAATAGAACATCGATCAATGAAAAATAGAAAACCTCAAACAATCATAATCCGATTAGATCATATCCCTAAAAAAGAAAATTACTTCATAAATAAAAATAGAAATTTATAAAATAAATGTTTAATCATTCTCAAAGTAAAAAAAAAAATAAAAAGATAAGATGACTCCCTCTCTTTGTTGCCGCTGGTCATCTTGAACCAACTTAATGAATCTATTCTATAAGATCACCTCGCTAGCTACGCTGAACTCCCTTCAACCGTTAATGCATTCTCCCGAAGACTTCAAATCTTTCCCCCAAAAGACGTAAGAATGCAATGGCTTCAAAAGATCCCAAAATACTATGATGAATCTTTAAGCTTTTACCCCACAATTTGTTTTTGAGACCATAAATAAGTAGCCACAAAAAAACACTCCAAACAAATAATCTCGGATTAAAATAATTTGAATTTCAAAGTGCTTCTCAATCTATTGTAATACTTCTAGAAATACTTTGAATTCAAATATGAAAACTTACTTCATAATATGAATTAACTTTCCTTCATAATAAATGCTGATGAAACACAGAAACCTTCAAGAAATCCGATCAATAAAATCTTCTAATTTTTCATATTTCAAATGCAAGATTCTTCTCTTTTTGGGATAGTTTTAATTTCAAATTTAAATAGGGTAAGGAAACCTACTTAAATTAGAAATCTCTTTTTTAAATAAAATCTAAAGATTATCTCCACTATGATTCATGCAATATCCTTGCACTGTATCAAAACAGAAACTACCAACTTATAGACTAAGTGCACTATGTCAAGTCAGCTTCCAAAACTAGTAACTTATCCAACTTTCAAAACAAGCAATTTTCCCATTAAGCAGCTAACCATATCTTCAAATAATAAACCATATCGCCTAAAGCTAGCTAACAAAATATTATTTTTGGTTTTTCTTACAAAATTACCTTAAATGCCAACATACAAAAACCTAACTTATACTTTCAAGGAACCACTTTGAACAAATTTTTTTTTTTTTGAAGTTTGTAATTTGTACTAATAATTGCATTAACAAAACGTAGAAATTGGTGAGATATGTGTGTGGTTGATATGATATCTTCTGTATTCTTCAACTATGGATAAAGTGAGTCCTTGCCAAATTACTTACATATGTGCATGGGAAAATATTTTGGAAGTAGGGTTATGACTCTAATAGGATACTGTGATTTTTTTTTTTTTGAATAAGTATACTGTGAAAAAATTGATACATACATATATATATAGAATTATTTACATAAATATCTAAATTAAAGACTATAATTTAAAAAATATCAATTTTTTTATTTACATGAAGGCCTAAATTGATAATTATAAAGATCATATTATCATTTCATCAAAAATTGACACTAAACTAATAAAGAATTGATTAAAAAAGGAAAGAAAAAATCTCTGAAAAAAATGTAAAACTAAACAAATCTGTTATTAAAAGGAAAAAAGACCATTTTACTTGCCTTATTATAAAATAAATAAAAAAATACAATAACTGATATTAGTTGTATGATACATGAAAAACAATCATTATATTAAATAATTGGTCATTAAAATAAAATTCACAACGAATATATAAAAAATTAAATAGATATTATAAAGAATATGAAACACTTTAAAACCTAAAAGAAAAAAAAGAAAAAACTATTATGATGATATAGTAATTATTATAAAGAAAAAGACATCATAATGGTATAGTAATACCATAAGAAAAAAAAAAAGCATAGCACATTTAAAAAACTTCATAATGACGTAGTAATTATCATAAAGAAATAAACAATTTCATCATATATTTAAACTTTAGAAATTAACTATTAAAACAATACCAATAATAATAAAAAAAATCATTACAATAACGTTATAATTATCATAAAAAACCTAAATCATAAATAAAAAAAGGTTTCTAAGAAATCTAAATCATACTTAAGAAATATTTTTATAAAAAACCTTAATTATACTAATAAGTCATCACTATAATAAAAAAACTAATCATTAAGAATAAAGATACAATAATGATGCATAAATAAGGAAAAATATGAATAATAATGAAGGAAAATGATGTTAAATATAGTAAAAGGGAAAAATATGCATTACAATTAGTTGTTTTTTTTTTAATGGATATTTACCTAATATTATAAAAAAAACAGACATATTTTAAAATGACACTTTAATAATAGACTTTTTGTATAATTATTTCATATTATATATATGTGGCCCCTTGAAGAATAAACAGGGCTGGAGTATATAGGATATCCTTCAAATATCTTCTCTAATTAAGACATTGTAAATTGAAAGTAACTATTTAGCAATTCCTTGTATATATATACACACACACACTAGCATCTATTCTGAGCAATATATCTCATGTAGCACTGAAAATACTTATCAATTGAAGTTGGCCAAGCTTAAAAATACATCACAAGGATTTGCAGAACGATATAATACACACACTGAGTTGATCCGACAGCGATTAGAATATGTTCTTATTTTGACCATCAAGAATAATTATTTAAAAGCACTGAAACTCAAATCGGAATCTTCCAGACAATAATAAAATAATTATAAAAAATATAAAAAAAGGAGACAAGTGCTACTTAGTTTCAAATATGCAAAAGAAAGAGATATTATTTACTTCTACTGATGTTTCAGATTTGTAACAACAAATCCGACCTGTAAAAGTTTACCACAAATTTTTTAAAATAAACAAATTGATAATTAGTATAATTACAATCATCTAAACGAATGGCAAAGAAATTTTTTTCCGGCTACAAAATGAAAATATAAGAAATGATCTTCTAATAAAATGGGGATATTTTAGAGGAAAATATTTTCTTATTAAGTTAGAGCACAACTAAAAGTTTACGTATATAAAATTTTGAATTTTAAATAAATCTCAGTTAGATGGATTAATAACAAGTAAAATGAAATCCTAGAGAACCATCAAATGGTAAATCACCCACTTGCCAAAAGCAGGAATAAGGCGTAAAACTATCTATGTTAGGGAAAAAATATACAAGGAAGATTCGTCATAGAAGAGTCTACAAGAAGTCGAATGAAGGAGCTAGGGTTCTTTATACTGGACCACCACAATGATGTTAACTTGCTAGTTCATGACGAGAAGCAAGCCGGAGATTTGGAAAGAAGAATCGAAGCGACGTAGGGGTGATAAATATGGTGCATGATTCCAGTGCCTACACTAACTCGGCTCCTGGTGAGGAGGAGATCGTTGTCAAGACAAACATAGATTAAGAGACAGTTATTGAGAAAGCGCAACAAATTCAATCCACACGAGGAGATCGTACTGACTTCATTAGAACCAATGTCAATACTTCTTCCCCTATCTCCCTTATGAACCCAAATGATATTTAGCTTCAAGTCTGTCTGATCGGCTCTTAGATTGCGATTATCCAGCATAATGTGATAATCATCAATCCCTACAAGAAGAAAGAGTAAGCTATGTAGTCCCATATCACTCGGAAATGAATATATATACGATAGTTTATAAGAAAGGAGACTACCTTCTAATGGTACGAGGTCTTTTGGGGTGAGTTAAAGAACAAAACCATACGGACACGAGGCCCAAAGCCGACAATATATATCATACCAAAAAGAGACACGGGTCGTTACAATAACGAGATTGATTAGGTGGCTAAAATGATTGGCAGATATGGTTGACCAAGAGCAAGATTTTATTGTGGTGAAAACTAAAGTACAAGGTAATTAACCTAAAACTTAAGCCTATCAAACAGGGCCAAAGGTAACTATTACACTACCCTCTAAATTAATTTTTTTTTTATTGGAATGCTTTGGATTTGGACAATATTCTAGACACCCAGAATACTTGAAGAAATATTTTTACAGCAAACAAGCTTCTTCGTATTTTTGAACCGATGGTCAATATATATCTTCTATTATGTTGCATTTTTGGTATTGGATTTATTTTCCTTTATGCTATCACCAATGTGGATAAAGGAGTGCTCGAAATTATAGAAAGGAAGGAGAAAATTTCAAAAATTAATGAGTAGAAGAATGAGCTGGAAAAGATATGCCTTTTTCTTTGAAAGTTTTTCACATTTGATGAATTTCTGCGTATGAAATTCCGAAACATAGAAATCATCTGTGCCGTATTTGATGACGGTTTTTGAAAAACCTTCATTCATTAACAATTCATATTTCACAACTATTTTCGGAATCTCCATGTTGCTTCTTGTTGTGGTGCATTTGACGATAGTTTTTGAGAAAAATGTCGTTTAAGGATAAAGTTGCAGTGATGCTAGATTTTGCTCTTGTAAGGTTTTGTAACAATATTTTAAAATAATTATTGTCTTGAATATACTTCGTAAATAAACTATTTATCATACACATCATATTTACCATCACTCAAAAAATTTTCTTCTAGTTATTTTTATCATTGAAGTTTTTTGAGCTATTTTCCACTTTCTTCCTAATTTTCTTCTTTAACATCTGTAATTTTTCTTCTTTTCTAATAAAATTGGCGGGCATCGTGAGATGGAGTTTAAAGAAGAATGCAAACTTAGCTTGCATTTGGTTTGTCTGTTGGAGATAAAAATTTTAAGTTGGAGTTAGTTGATTTTTTAAAAACTAGTTATAAATTTTATTGACTTTTCATAAAAATAAAAATAAAAATAAAAACAAAAACAAAAACTGAAATGAAAAAGTACAATTTAGTTGGAGTTAAACTTAAATGCCAAACAAAGTTAATTTTTATCTTTTTTTCTTAAAAAAAGTGCAAACTTAGTTGGAATATCTCTATCATCTCTTGGACATAATTAATCACCCGAGTTATTTAAAAAATACTAATAATAGTATCCACTCTAAAATTCGCTCTCTTTTGTTCCCCTCTTGTCTAGCCGGACATAGGATTAAAAAATAATAATAGCATGACAATTCCTTTTACAAAGAAAATTTTTTTTTTGTGATTGTAGCTCTTGTCTAACGATAATTTTATAATTAACTCTATTATAAGGTATAGAGCTCGAATTCTCAATTCTCAAGTAAAAAAAAAAAAAAAATTCCTTAGAATTTTGAGACTGCTTAAATGTTATTCAATGACCACGTGGTTAGCTACAAGTCACCATCTACAACAACTATAAAAATCAAATCAATTATTTAGCAAAAAAATAATAAAAATAAAAATTACACTGTCAATTTCAGGTAGCTAGATACCAACAGATCAAGCCGGCAAAGTTGATACTTGCATTTTCCTGATAAAACTACTTGGAATTAATGTAATAGTTCATGCTTTTCCACCCCCAGTTTGTTTAGCACAGAATGGTGGGTTTATTTTTTTTTATTTTTATTTTTGTTTTTTAACTTCCAGTCAAACTTCCAACAACGGGTCGCAGGGTCTATCTTATTCATTTTTATAGAAGCAACTTTCGATTACTTATTTGCTAAGGCTTGCTCTTCTTTTGCAGTCAGCAGACTCTCAATTTTTTAAAGGCAAACTAATTGGCGAGTAGCTACAAGTCAAATGCCTCACCACCACAGGCATCCGCCACCTCCCGGTCCACCACCGCCGGACCCTTTTCCATTCCCTCATCCGCCACCAGGAGCGCCAGTTCCGCCGCCACCAGTTTTTCTGCAACCATCGCCACCGCCACCACCAGGGCCTCCACGTCCAGGCGTGCTGCTGCCGCCACCAGTTGATCCACCTCCGCCATTTTTTAAGCATCCACCACCACCCGGGCCACCGCCTCCACCACCGGGTCCACATGGACCGCCACCTCCGCCATTTGCTTATCCCGCCCCGTCTCCAGGGCCTCCCGGTCCTTTTCCTCGCCCACCACCACCGTATTAGTGTTTGGATACAGGGGGGTAAAAAAAAGTTTGTTAAATAAGGTATCCTTATCATTAATTCCTTGCTAGCTACTACACGTATGCATATTTTCACTTCTCATATATGAAATTTCATAGTCTAGTGGATTAGGGCCTATATTTACAAGTTCTGTGTCTGCTTTAGTTATGGCTATGCATCTATATGTGTCTAACGCCCGTGCGCCTGCACATATGTTTGGATACAATCTCATTGCGCGCGCATATATATGTGTGTGTGTGTCTATATATATATTGCTATCGGAATACCATTGTTATAGTGGGTTTTGGAATACTACTGTTGTTATAAATATTTGCATGTGTTTGGTTTTCAGGTGTGAATCTAAGTTTTTTATCTTAGTTTTTGTCTTTTTTTTTTTAACTCAATAAAAAATATAACTAGTTTTTGAAAAATCAACTAATTTCAATCTAAAAATTTCATCTTAAACCTTTGTTCTAAATCTAACATTATTTTTCATTAATCAGAGCTATTTTTTAACATTATCACATGTCTTACATATGCCAAAAAGTACAATAAACACGTTTCGTGATCTACTTATCAGAGAACCATGTCAGGACAACAAAGACAAAAGCTCTAAGCAAAAGTTGCACATTTTCTTAGTCAGATCATACGGAAACAGAGCAATATTTCATGAGCAGTTTTGTATTTTCCTTCTGAGTTTGATCATTCGGCTCAAATACTCTCTCCCTTGCCTTGTCTGCCTGCAATATCCCATCAGAAATCAGCTTAGTCATTTTTCTTTTCTACTTGGAAAATTAACAAGCCTGGCCAGATATCTCAGTATTAAAAAGAATTAGATGTGGAAATTCTAGACAATGCATGAAGAGTATAAATAGAATTTAAAAAAAAATTTTGAATAAATTGTGTGATAGGAATAAGTGCATAAAAATATCCCGGTTAAATCGACACCCCTAACTCTAGCACCCTTATGACGAAGAGCTGATTTTGGAGAAGTGGGAATCAACCTGTTTTTGCCAATTTGTTAACGCTGTAATGAGCGAGAGAAACAGTGCTTGTAGAGCGGTTCCGGTCATTATTCCTATCCAGAGGCCTTTCCCTCTTAATTTGAAGAAAAAACCCAGTAACGCAGCCAATGGAAGTCCCACTGCATAATAAGCTCCAAGATTTACATAAGCTGCTATATCCTGCCGCCCGCTTCCTCTCGCAATCCCTGATGCAAAGAAACAAGATTACTAAATATATTGCTTTGTCACAGGCCTCATACCGTAAAATCTATATATATATATATATATATATATATATATACATGTAAATTGTTATGTTGTGCGTACACATGTTTTTTGAAGACAATGTGATCAGCATGCAAATTGAAGGAAAGAGAAGAAGAGTACTAACCAGAAAGAACTCCGACCAAACTGTCCAAACCAATGGAGACGCAAAGAAGAGGAACCATCTCCTTGACATAGTCGACAACTTCCTTCTCCGTGCTGTAAGCATATCCAAAAACATTGTGCATACAAAAGAGAGCTGTGCTCCCAACAAACGCCTCTGCAGCTGCAAGAACCACGGCTGCTGCAACAGCGAGTTTAGTTGCTTCGTAATTCCCTGCTCCTAACTCGTTTGAAACTCGGGTGCTGCAGCGTTTTTTATCATTGTCGCTAAGAGTTTCGTGCATATAATCTTTCGTCTAATTTAAAAGATGAAAAGGTGTAGAAGCCTTAGAGAAAACCTTGCAGCTGCTCCGATCCCATACGGAATGTAGAAGATGGATGTTGTGGTTGTAAGGCTGCACATAAGATCATAAGTACTTGTGAAAAAATATCAAAAAAAATCCTCTGGGATTGGAGATATTAAACTAAATGAATACCATATAGAGAGAACTGAGGCCTCAAGCTTTGCATTTGGTAAGAAACCGGCGAGGAAAACTAGCAGCTCAAATGACGCATATTCGAGGCTGATCATTCACATGAAAATAAACCAGTTACTACTACGTTTTCTAATTTGAACTGAAATGAAACAGTACTAAGCTTAGCTAATCAACATAGTTTACCATAGCATCAGAGCAGAAGGGATTGCGAAGCGGATGAACTCCCTAATGTGAATGAAAGCGTCCTTGGAAAATCTGACTCGTGTTTTCTCGCAAGCGAAAGAGTACCTCATGTAAAGTCCAAGGCAAACGACATTGAGCCAATACGTAATGCCGATGGCTAATGCTGCGCCAGCGTTTCCTAGTTGCAGCTTGAATGTCAGAGCCCAACAAAGAGGTACGTGCAGACATAAAACTGTGCATGAGCTTACGAGCATCGGAAGTATCAAGCTCTGTGCCTGGAAGTAGCGAACCAACGACTGAAGAACTGCGTAGCCAAATAGCGCAGGGATGAGGCAAACGGAGTATTTGCCAGCGGCTTGTGAGATCGAAGGGTCTTGGCCAGCGAATACGAGGAGTTTGTCCATATATGTCCATAGGAGAGACACTGGGAAGCAAATTATCATGAGAGATATTATGGCACAGCAAGTGTAGTTTCCAAACTTGTGATATTCCTCTGCTCCATATGTTTGCCCGCATAAAGTTTCCAGTGCACCGGCCATTCCTAGCTGCAAAAATTATTCCAGCACCGACAAATTTTAGCTTGACACTTGGCAATTTTATAATGTAATGCAGGAAAATCCATTTGAATTTGTCATATTGTAAGTTTGTCACATATTGTTAAGTTACTGGATTATAATGATGTTTATATATGAATAGGCATCATCTTCTCTTGAGTTAGTTTTTAGAAACGACTTAATATGATATCGGAATCAGATTTTGTAGACGATGGTGGTTTGAACCAATCCATTTGCATGTTATTATCAAAGATCTATATGTATTACTACTCAAAAAGATGTACCAAAAGGGTGGGGCAATCGAGCCTCAATTCTATAAGGAGTTGGATTTATGTGCTGTCAGTTTTTTTTTTTTTTTTTTCCCTGATGTGATTTGATGGATGATACAATTGTTCGAACTTATGTGTTGTTTGGCTCATGAATTTGAATTACAATTCAAACTTTTTTCTATAGCGTTTTCCTAAATGCCATCTTAGACTCTCCGGCAATGTTGCTGTGAAATGAGATCAAAGAATAGGATAGAAGGAACTGAAACATGAAGTATGAAACCTACTTGATGGGAGAAGGAAGGGGAAAAAAAACACGTGGGAAACAAAGAAACCAGCAGCCAGGGGTGCGGTAGAAAAAGGAGAGATTCAGGTCATTCTCTGAATCTCATAATAATGTCTCTTCGGCTTTTTGCAAAATGAGGGCATGTTTGGGAGATCATGTAGAAATTTTTAATGTTGAGTTGAAAATATGTATTTAGAGAAAAACTTTTGAAAACGTTTTGTGATATTAAAAATAATGTAAAATTTGAAATGTATTCGGAAAAAAATATATAAAATAAATCTTATATTTTTTCTATCGTTGTTATAAGTACTTTAATATAAAAATCATCTAATTCTGATTTGAAATAAAAAAATTCATGAACTTTTAAATTTATAATTTTTAAAAAATAAAATAAAAAAATTTAATATAAAATTAAGATTTTAAAATTCGGATGATATTTTATCATATCCGCATCTCAAACGCCTTTAGAATTACATTTTTATTTTTCGACTTTGTTAGTTGAACTAGTTATGGGTAAAAGACACCGTTTGCTATTGCACATGGATAAGATTATGTGATCATGATAAAAGATATGCATAGATTTGCCAATTTGACTACTCTTTTATATATTCTAAAATGATAATCACTTAGTATATCTTTTGAGTGATTAAATTGATCTTGATGGGCATGCATAGATTTAGATTTGCCATGTGGTTTGAGTACCTGTAAGATTGAACCCCTTTTTCAATGTTTTTAGCTCTATTGCATCCCTATTAATGTTATTTTAATATATATTTCAACGACACTCATACTTCAAAACTAACTAGCCATGCCCCAGCTATCAATTAACTTGAAGGATGGAAGGGCAAGTGATGCTAAACATCATATATAAATTAAATATGTATTCCACGACTTGAAATTTATATATGGGATTTATCTTTTATTAGTTATTATATTTAACATTATTGATATTTCAAAGTTCCAAGTATATTTCCATTAACTTTGCTCAAGCGTAAAACATACTTGTTTGGCATTTAGGTTAAAAAGAATATTATAAAGCACAGTTAATTGTAATACTTAGCATGTGTTTGGTTTTTAGGTATGAACTTAAGTTTTTTTATTTTAATTTTTGTCTTATCTGTAACGTCAACAAAAATTATAACAAGTTTTTAAAAAATCAACATACTTCAATTTAAAATTTTCATATCAAACCTTTGTTCCAAATGTACCATTAAATTATATGAGAATCAGACTAGGGGCCCATTTGGGAGACTTTTGGAGAATGAGGTTGGATGAGAAAGTTTGTTTGGGGGAAGATTTTTGTAAATGAACCGTGATATCGAAAATAGTAAAAAAATTTGAAATGTGTTTGAAAAAATTAGCAAAATGGTTTTTTTTTTTTTTTTGTGCGTCTCGTCGTTGTAAGGATTTTAACATAAAAATAATCTTATTTTCATTTCAAATGAAAATGTTATAGATTTTAAAATTTGAGCTTTTGAAAATAAAAGATAAAGAAAGTGAGATGTAAAATTGAGCATATAATTAGAGTGTAAAACTCTGTTCCGAAAAATTCTCCCAAACGAAGCTTAAAATTAATCAATATGACAAAATGAAGAGATCTAATCAAAATCCAACAACTTTATTAGGGCCCGTTTGGAACATTATTTCAAAGCAAAATTTTCATCTCAGTTTTTATCTTTTCTGAAAAGTCAACACAAATTTACTATTAAAACTTAAAATTTCCAACTCAAACTCATTCACTAAACGGACCCTAGTGGTTTTTTTTTCGAGGACATTTTTTTAGAAAAATACTAAAAATATCAATTTGAATATTAATTTTTCATTATCAATATATGTAACATATAAGTTATTTTTAAAAAGATTATCACATTAAATAATTATAAATATCTATCAATAAAAGATATTAATATTTCGTAATTGATATTCAAAAATTATTAGAATTAATATTCTTAATATTACTTATTTTTATATCCCACGGTCAGACAGTGCAAAGCCCTTCTTCAGGGAGAACTAGGCTTCAACATCCAAAAAAAAATTACCAGAAGAAAAAACTTCAAATAATAATAATAATAATGGGGAAGGCTGCTGAGAGTCTTTACTAGTAAAGCCCTTTTTTTTTAACCGTTAAGATTTAATCAAACGGTTGAAATGTTATTGGTGTACCATACTTATCATACACCTCGTCTTATATTACTCTTTCCACCTCAAGTATTCTCCGGTGCCGGCGACCTTTCCGTCGCCGTCGGCGACCACCACCTACCTCAGCCTTCCCCCACTCCCTGACCTCCCGCACCCCCTAGCCCTCCCCCACCGGGACCCCAACCCACCCCCGGCACTCCCCCCCTCCCCCCCCCACCCCCGACGATCCCCCTGGCCCCCTCTTTCTCTTTCCCTTTCTCTCACTTTTCCTCTCTTCTCTTTCTTTTTTCCTGGCCCTCGACCCCCCCACCCTTGGCCACCCGGCACCCCCCCATCCCACCCCCACCCGCGACTCCCCCACCTTACCCCTGACATGAGAGAAGAGAAAGAGAGAGAGGCCCACCCTAACCCCGACGTGAAAAAAGAGAGATGGGGGGAGTCGCGGGTAGGGGTGGGATGGGGGGGGGGGGTTGGGCTATTGGGGGTGGGGGGCCGAGGACCGGGAAGAGAGAGAGAGAGAAGAGAGGAAAAGAGAGAGAAAAAGGAAGAGAAAGAGGGGGTCGGGTGTGTCGTTGGACGGGGGGGTGCCGGGGGGTGGGGGGAGGCTGGGGGAGGGGGGCCTGGGGTTGGGGGCGTACCGGCGGGGGAAGGCTGGGGGGGTGCCAGAGGTCAGGGAGTTGGGGGTGGGGGGCGGCCGAGGCTACGTCGTTGGTGTCGGGACGGTCGTTGACGGCGACGAAAAGGTCACGGACACCGGAGAAGACTTAGGATGGGAAGAGTAATATAAGATAAAGTGTATGATAAATATGATATAATAATAATATTTTAACCGTTTAATTAAATTTTAATAATTAAAAAAAAGATTTTACCAGAGCCTTCCCCAGTAATAATAATAAAGAAATAAAGTTGGAAAGTTGAAAGAACGAAACTTGTTGAGGTTCATCTCCCTGTTAAATGAGAATCCCCGTGAGCAATAAATGGTTTTTTTGTTTTGTTTTGCTTTTTTTTTTTAAACGCAATAATGGATTTGGTTTGCCCCATGTCAGATTTAGTGCGTGCGCGGTAGCCAGTAGTAGGTGAAGATACATTGTTATTGCATATACAGCTGTAGAAAAGACTGCAATGCCTATATTCTATTTATTTATTTGACCAACCATTTATCGTAAATCTTCTACGGAAGAATGCCATAAAATTTATAATCTCTTTATATACATATATATTAAATATTTTTATATTAATATCTATCATAACATTAAAATTAATAATTTTATTATTTTATAATATTAAAATTCTAAATTTTAAAATTAAAGTGAACAAAAATTTAAATAAATACGTAAAATATGATTCTCCATTTAATTTTTTTAATTAATATTTCTAAGTACATAATAATGATCATTTAATTGGGTCAATAAACGTAACAAGCCAGTTTTTTTTTTCTTAATTATAAAAAAGATTAGGTTGTGACTCATCATCTTTAGGTTTTTAGCTCCGATAAGCAAAGACACCTTCTTAAGTACGCCAATAATTAAATATTTATATTAATTTTTTTCAATCGTCCATATAAGATTTACTTTATATTTATCATCTCACAAATCTATAGTTAAAATTGAAGTACGGGTCTCACATGAGACAATGAGAATGGAATTTGAAAGGACGAATGAGAATGAGAATGAGAAATAGCTAACAAAAAACCAGTTGCGTAATTAGAACTTACTCTTTGTTTGATTAAACAACTCAAACCATCAAACTCAAAAAAATTTTTGTCTTTTTTCCAAAAAACTTTTATCTTTTTCTCAAAAAGTTCTTTGTCTTTTCTGAAAATTCAAAAAAAATTACTATTCAAATTTAAAAATCCTAACTCAAATTACTTCACCAAACACCCTATTACACCCCTGTTCTCTTGCTTTTAAATAATATCGGCCTTCTAATTTCTGAACTCTATTTGACCCCGCACGTGCGTAAAGGATGGGTCTTAAGGCACGCACGCCCCTATAGGAGTCAGAACCCAAATTGGGTCTTGGGGAGCCGAACTCCATGTGGAGTCTCGTGGATCTCCTCTGTATGTGCGGGTCCCCAAAATCTTTTTTTTTTCTTCTTCTTCTTTTTATTCTTATCCTTTATTTATTTATTTTGGAGAAAATTGTGCAAACATGATTTCAAATAGAATGTTATATATATATATATATATATATATTTGACATCTTTCGGTACTTGTTTGGATTTTTGATCTTTTTATATTTTTCTAATTGGTTAGAGATCGAAAAAAATTGAAATTATAATAACTGTAATAATAATCAAAAAGGGTGTTATTTATTTATTTATTTTTTTGGGTGAAAAAGGGGGGGTGCTTTTTGAGTGGTAAGTGATCTTACAAATCACCTTTTTTTTTTTTAATGGTTCATTCGTTACTGTTTTACTAATTTGAATAGAATTAATGTCTTTTTTTTTTTTTTTTGCTAGAGAGAATGATGTCTCTAATAAAAAAAAATGATGTCTCTAATAGAAAACACTAAGTTTGATGTTGTCAAATTTTGCTAGGTTAAAGCATTTATTTTCAACTCTTAAAAAATAATAATAATAAGCACTTCGTCAAAATATTAATTTTTCAACTCGTAAAAAAAAAAAAAACAAACAAACAAACCGAGACCTACATACATATATCAATTAAAAAAAAAGATAAGGCTATAATAGTATATTTTTAATATATTCTATCGATAGAGTTCTTTTTTAAAATTATTAAGATATAATCAAACAGCTGATATGTTATTTATGTATGATAATTATAATACACCTTACTATATATTAGTATAAACTAAAAATTTTAAAAATAATATATAAAAAAATAAATTAAAAAGAAAACACTACCCCTTCCCTCCTCGACCGACGACCCCGCTCCCCCGACTTTGATGAGCCCCGCCCTCCCCCCACCCGGGACATGAGCCTAGAGCCCCCTCCCTGACACCAATGAGCCCCCCCTCCTCCCGCACCGTGAGCCCAGAGCATCTCCCCCAAAGCCAGATCTTGTCAACCTTTTTTTTGGGGGGGAGGGGGAGGGCGGAGGCTCGTCAGCGTTAGGGGGGCCACCAGTGGACAGTTGCAATCCTAGATTTTTTTAATTTCTATTTTTTGAATTTTTTTAATATATAATATTTTGAGTTGAGATACACTATAGTTATTATGTACAAATAACATCTCAATCGTTCAATTTTATCGGGAGGATTTAAAAATGAACTCTATCGATAAGATATATAAATGAGATTATATCTCATATTTATTTAAAAAAAAAGGAAAGAAAAAAAAAACAGGTAAGATTTTAAAAAAATGGAGTGATTACAACAAAACTTGAAGATATCCCCTTCTCCTATTTCTTACTTAGAATTAAAGCAAAAAAACAAAAATATGCTATCAAGTAATTAGCAAAGAACTTTGGGGGGGGGGGGGGGGGGGGGGGGGGCGGGAAAGATGATCGGAAACAGAAATTATTGTTGAAAGAGAGAAAACTTACAAGAACGCTGAAGCCGGTGACATCGGCGAAAGAGGTGGCGATGGCGGCACCGGAGAGGGAGAGTTCACCAAGGTGGCCGGCCATCATGGTGGAGACGACTTGAGGAAGAAACTGCGACACCGTCACCACCACCATCGGCAACGCCATCACGCTCACCTTCCTCAGCTCCCCAGAAAACCAGCCGCCGCCGCCGCCGCCGCCGCAGCTACATTTTAATCTTCTCCTCTTCTCCTCATCTTCTCTCTTTGCCAGCAGCAGCAACGGCACTTGCTGATTTGATTCCATCTTACTACTTATCACTTTGCTTTCTGCTTTTCCTGAGGAGGCTTTAACAAAACACTAGACTAGTGGCTATGTATATATATATTTATATATATTATTGGTATGCGGAAAATCGTTTGCTTAATAATTATGAGTAAATATGCACCAGCGTTTTGGTTTTGGAGCATTTATAATCGTCGTGGTATTTCACCATACAGATGGAGTGTTTTTGGCCTCACTTTTATCTCTGTCGATTTTTATTATTTTTATTGCTATTTTATAAGTTTATTGCTGTCATGTTTTAAACACGAGGTCAGCAGTACCGATCTGTGTGTCCTTTTTTTTTTTTTTTTGTACTATTTGATTTCTTTTTCCTCGATAATTTGATTTAGTATCAACTGCCAAGGACATAAATATTCATATTTTCATCAAAAATGACCCATCTATTTATGTTTTATTTAAACCATTGACATTTTTATATGAATGATTCTATTTGCACCCCATTATTTTGACATTTTTATATGAACTAGTGTCTGAGCATATGTCATGCACGTGAAGGTTAAATCTGTTAAATTTTTAGATATAATGAAAAAAAAAAACTATTTAACTAAGAATGTATTTGAGGAAAAAAAAATCCTATTTTAACAGATATAAATCATAAAGAAAAAGCATTTTCATAAGACATAATTAAAAATAGAAGATTTAAAGCAAATAAGAAAAACAAAAAGGAAAAATAGAAGGAAAAAATTGAGGTTATAATTGAAAAACAATATTTTGATAGGGACAAGTCGAAAGGAAGAATGATAAGATTTTAGGAAAAACCCAAAAAAAAAACCTACAAAATTATCAAAATAAATGACAAAATTTTAAAAAGTAATCAAAATGAACTATTATATAGAAAATTAAGGGAAAAAAACACGTGGGAAAGAAATTATTTTTAGAACAAAAGCAAATTTATAAACCAAAAAAAAAATAATATGATAATTAAAAAATATAGTTATAAAAATCAGACTTAATTAAATAATACATTGAAAGATGAAGGAAAATTTATATTTGAAAAAATTGTCCCCCAATATGGATAAAACAAAAGAAAAAGAATTTGTTGACACACATTTATAAAATTAAAGGCATAAAATATTTCAAAGTAAAAGTTTAGAGAGTGCAAAAACATGTCTAATCAAAATGAAAAGACCAGAAGAAAAAACAAAAAACAAAAAAACAAAACCAAATCACAAACGACAAAAGCAAGGAAATAAAAGAAGGGAGATATAGAGAGAGAGAGGAGAAAGAAACGGTGGAACAAAAAAGCAAGGAAAGGAAAAAAAAAAAAAAAAGGACAGGGAAAGAAACGGTGGGACGAAACGGGGGTAGCTTTCAAGCGGTGGAGAAGTGAACTTTCATCTTTTTATAAATGTCAGATTAGATTATTAGATTAAATTAGATTATTCTATTTACACCCTATTAAATTATGAATTATCCCACTAAATACTATTAAATCTTTCTTGTAATTTTTCCTCAATAAAATTATGATATACAATTTCATAACTTTTTTTTTGAATAAAATTTCATAACTATTTTTTATCCTTTTGCACAACTACCCTCTGAGGCTCTCAGACACACGTAAGCTTCACAATATATAACGCCCAAGTAGCTAAAGTTTTTCTGAAGTCAAATTAAGGAAATTATTAAGTTAAAATTCTACATCATGTACTTATCATTTGAGAAAAATATTTTTGTAGCTTATATTTAGTTGTTATCATATATATGTTGAAGTTTATTAGTTATGAGTTCCTTCTGAATTTTACGAACCAATTGATAGATAAGTTTTATTGTGTTTGTGTTGCAGCGCTAGCCATAGCTTGGGGGGTCAATTTACTAAATTTAAGGAGGGAAAAAAAAAGAAGAAAATATTACTTTGAACTCTATAAGTGTGTGTATGAAGGGAAACATAGATAATGACAAAAACCTTCATTGCATTTAATCCAATTGCAAGAATGTTTTTTTTTGGAAATAATGAGATTATCCCTTGTGTTTTTATTATCAAATTAAAAAAAATTCACCATAATATTTTTTTTCCTAATAGAGTAATATCCACTTCTATGTTTTTCTGATCACACAATATTCATGTTTAATAATATTGATAAATCTAATATCAATATTTAACAATGTGAAAAGACTTTTTTTTCCATATGTAAAAAGAAATTGTGCGTATGATTTTTAAGACAACAACTTTTTCTAGTTTAACGAAAACAAGATAAACTTCCAACAAAAAAATTGTTGGAAAACTTAGAAAAATTAAGTTGAATATACTGCTTGTGGGAAGGCTTTTCTCTAATAGAGAACCATCATTTAGTTTAGGAATGTAGAGATAAATAGCTTTTTTTAAAGAAGTTTTGTGACAAATGGATGAGTTTTTTAAAAATTAATTAAAAGATCATTTTTTTCTAATTAAATGATCAATCAATTTTTTTAAATGATCAATCCGTGATTGATCACATAATATTGTTTATTAGGTCAATCAATGATTGGCCGTAGTCAATCAATCAGTGCAATTGACTGTAACGTAAATTCACTAGTTTCTATAGTCAATCACTGATTGACCAAATATGAAAAAATGACAAGCGGCCGTTTTGCTAAATAGCAAAAAGTTCAGCCATCTTAGGTGATAAAAAAAGGTTATACAGTCTAATTTTCCTTTATTTTATTGAGCATAATTGTGTTTATTCGCATATTAATTTTGATTAAATATTTTGTCTGGTTAAAAAATAAAATAAAACATAAGAAATAATCTTGGAGGGTGTATATATACACATATATTTGAACTTAGGGTAGTTCAAATATGATATTACTGTTAGGTTATATTCGCAGTTATAATAATCTTAGTATTTTTTTTAGAATGCAAAAAAATGCAAATTTTGCATTTCTATTGAAAAAAATTCAGTTACGAGCTTGTGTAAAAATCCTGATTTTAATCCAACAGTCACGATTGATTGTTTGAAAATTTACAGTCAAGAGCAATTGCGCCAAGTGATCAAGATCATATGCATTCTGTTGATTGCTGTCAACAAACTTCACAATATAATGTTCTTAGACCAAAAAAAAATAATAATAATAAAAAAATCGTAATAATGACTCCATTTGGTGGTGTATTTTTATTCAGCTCGATCTGCTTGTTTTATCCGATCTCGCACTGCCAGCTAAACAAGAAAGCAACTTAATGGTTGAAACTCGGGGAAAACGTCACAACGTTGAAAACGCATCTAAAAGTTTAAACAAAACGTTTTTAATATTTTTGTATATATAGGTGAATAAACGTATGCCATAAAGACTGCCCGGCTAGTGGTCCTGCCACTGGTTGTGCGTATTCAAAGAGACTGAGCCATCCTTATAGTAGTTTTCTATTTTGTTTCGTTTCTAGATTAGAATCTCCATACTAGGGCACATTAAAGGAAATCTCTAAATTTAGGAAGATTTGATATTTTTAGATTACTTAACTCGATTTTATGATTGTACTTCATATTCATATGGGGTTCATTCGTAGAATTCCTTACTGGTAAATCTTCTCTATTCTCTTAGTTTATGAATGTTGATACGTTTAAACCTTTATTTTTTCTTCTTCCTTTTTTTTAAAATAATTTTTAATATAGAGATCCAATATAATATCCGACCATATCTAATCTTTCTGCAACCCACACAAGGACAAGGTGTTAAAGGTCACTTGCTGCATTTATTACTTGATCTGTTATATCTTAAGTGACCAATGAATTTTGGAAACAGTCAAATGGTAAGCAATGAACAACCCGTCACCGAGTAACTCGATACAAGAGGGACGGTAACATAGTGGTTTTTGGGTCGGACAACCAATGGTAACCTGTCAGTAACTCACCACCTACAACTAGGTATTTTGGTCATCATAGATAACTAAAGAGTTAAAGGAGCGATAAAATAGTTTCTTTTACTTATTATCAATGGTTACAAGAATTTGAACTTTCAGCGACTAGGCCTTCCACGACCAAAAAATATTTGGTCCCTGAAGAGTAGTTTCGGTGACCAAATTTTTGGTCCCTGAAAGTCAGAGCTTCAGCGACCAAATTTTGGTCACCGTAGGTGACATTTAGAGACCAAATTATTTTTGGTCGCTAATGGTTGAGCGCGAAAAAAAAATTCCATTCCCGCCGAAGATAAATGGCAACCAAAATTTTTTTGGTCACAGTAGGAGACTTACGGGGACCAAAAAGTTGGTCCCCGTAAGTCTCCTTCTGGGACCAAATGAATTTGGTCCTTGAAAATCCCTTATGAACAAACCAAATGACGACCAAAATTTTCTTGGTCGTGGAAGGTTACTTATAGGGACCAAAAATTTGGTCCCCGTAAGTCTCCTTCCGCGACTAAATGAATTTAGTCCCTAAAAATCCCTTAGGAACAAATCAAACAGCGACCAAAATTTTTTTGGTCGTGGTAGGAGACTTATGGGGACCAAAAATTTAGTCCCCGTGAGTCTACTTCCGGGACTAAATGAATTTGGTCCCTGAAAATCCCTTATGAACAAACCAAACAGCGACCAAAATTTTTTGGTCGTGCTAGGAGACTTACGGGGACCAAATTTTTAGTCCCCGTAAGTCTACTTCCGGGACCAAATGAATTTGGTCTCTGAAAATCCCTTATGAACAAATCAAACAGCGATCAAAATTTTTTTGATCATGGTAGGTGACTTACGGGGACCAAAAATTTGGTCTCCGTGAGTCTCTTTCTGGGACCAAATGAATTTGGTCCTTGAATATCCGTTATGAACAAACCAAACGGTGATCAATTTTTTTTTGTTGCAGTAGGTGACTTACGGGGATCAAAAATTTGGTCCCCGTAAGTCTCCTTCTAGGACCAAACGAATTTGGTCCTTGAAAATCCGTTATGAACAAACCAAATGGCGACCAAATTTTTTTTGGTCGTGGTAGGTAACTTACGAGGACCAAAAATTTGGTCCCCGTAAGTCTACTTCTGGGACCAAATGAATTTGGTCTTTGAAAATCCGTTATAAACAAACCAAACGGCGATCAAATTTTTTTTTTGTTGCGGTAGGTGACTTACGGGGATCAAAAATTTGGTCTCCGTAAGTCTCCTTCCGGGACCAAATGAATTTGGTCCTTGAAAATCCATTATGAACAAACCAAACGGCGACCAAATTTTTTTGATTGCAGTAGGTGACTTCCGGGGACCAAAAATTTGGTCCCCGTAAGTCTCCTCTGGGACCAAATGAATTTGGTCCTTGAAAATCCGTTATGAACAAACCAAACGGCAACCAAATTTTTTTTGGTCGCAGTAGGTGACTTACGGGGACCAAAAATTTGTTCCCCGTAAGTCTCCTTCTGGGACCAAATTCATTTTTTCCCTGAAAATCTCTTATGAACAAACCAAACGGTGACCAAATTTTTTTTGGTCGCAATAGGAGATTACGGGGACCAAAAATTTGGTCTCCGTAAGTCACCTTTCGGGACCAAATGAATTTGATCCCTGAAAATCCCTTATGAACAAACCAAACGGCGATCAAAATTTTTTTGGTTGTGATAGGTTACTTACGGGGACCAAAAATTTGGTCCCGATAAGTCTCCTTCCACGACCAAATGAATTTGGTCCCTGAAAATCCCTTATGAACAAACCAAATAGCGACCAAAATTTTTTTGATCGTGGTAGGAGACTTACGGGGACCAAAAATTTGGTCCTCGTAAGTCTCCTTCCGGGACCAAATGAATTTGGTTCCGGAAAATCCCTTATGAACAAACCAAACGGTGACCAAAATTTTTTTGATCGCAGTAGAAACTTACGGGGACCAAAAATTTGGTCTCCGTAAGTCTTTTTGGACCAAATGAATTTGGTCCCTAAAAATCCATTTTGAACAAACCAAACGGCAACCAAATTTTTTTTGGTCATGGTAGGAGACTTACGGGGATCAAAAATTTGGTCCTCGTATGTCTCCTTTCGGATTTATAATATCATCTCTTCGTATTAATAATAAAAAAATATTATTTAGATTTTTATAAATAAATATTTCAATAAGATCATTTGCTGTCAAATTTTTATAGTCAAAAGATATGATCAATTCTCAGTCTCTAACAACACAGCTCCACGAAATATAAAGTGTTCATTCTCAGTCTCTCACTCTATCACTTTCCCTAATATTGTCAAATTCTAGGAGTTATCTTTTACTATTTCAAATTTGAATAGGATTATAATTAGGATTCGAATTATTATTTAAAGGCTTATTTATGATTTTGTAGATGAGTTTTTTTGGTGATTATTAATAAAATCACTTTGAGAGTTTTCTCAATAGAGTTGCATGATTTTCAGTATTCTAGTTAGAATCAACAAATCTAACACAACTTATCTTGTATATTTTCGGGTATTTTTTAATAATCAACGAATTTGTGTGTTTTTATATGCTTTCGCCATTACAAGAAATTGTACTTTCAGTGACTAAATAGTCATAGTCGCTAAATATTCCATTCTGCGACTAAAATTTAGTAACAATTTATAATATCAAATATTATAATATCAATAACAAAATAATATCATCTTTCCGTATTAATAATCAAAATATATTATTTAGATTTTTGTAAATAAATATTTCAATAAGATCATTTGCTGTCAAATTTTTGTAGCCAAAAGATATGATCAATTCTCAGTCTCTAATAACACAGCTCCACGAAATATAAAGTGTTCATTCTCAGTCTCTCACTCTATCACTTTCCCTAAAATTGTCAAATTCTAGGAGTGTGACCCTGATTGTCATAGGAATAGGAGGAGAAGCAGATAGCCAGCTTGGTGATGCTCTCATTAAAGATCAATTGTGTTTTTGTTTTTATTGTTTTCTTATTTTTCAGATTCGACAAGCTCGGGAAAGTATTTAGATGTCTTTAAATTAACTCATTGGAGTGAAAAGCATGGTTGGCAAACTGACCGAGCTGAGGCGGATTATGTAAGATCAATCTTAATTGTTAGACTTCATCAACTATATTATTTTTATTTATATATATTCATAACACTTTGAATCTCGTAGCGACATATGATAGAAGTACGTAATGAAAGATTAAACCAACTACCAGAGGGTTCGCAACTCAATTCTGATGATGAAGAAGATATCTACTCTCAAGTGTTGATTAATGAAAGGTATGAAAAATATGGGTTAAATGTGGAAAAGGTCCTGTGATTAAAAAGAGACAATTAAGCAGCTCTGGAGGACCTACACAATGATTGTTAGTCGAGAACCTTAGAACCGAAGTTGCGGACCATAAACAGCGTGTGATAGATATGGAGGACAGGATGAAAATGCAAGATGAGAGGTTGAAAAAACAAGATGAGCTAATCCAACAACTTCTTCAACATCTTAATCTGCCTTTAGATCATCCGGGACTTTTCTCCCAGAGGCAAAATGGACCACCGCCGCCGCCACCACCACCGCCACCGCCACTGCCACCATTAGCCACTATATCCTAAGTTACCTTTTGTTTTAATTATAATTTATCTTCGTTTGATACCTATTATAATTAAACATTTACTATGAATTGTTTAATGTGTTTAGAGATTTGGAGTCTCTTTAGCTAATATAACATATTTTTCTTGTATTATCATTTTTTATAATTGTATATTTATAGATTGAAAAATATGTAACTATTCTCAACAGGCCATGAATATTACTGCTATCAAAAAATTTTGGTCGTTCAAACTTTCGATAACCAAAATATTTGCTAGCTAAAAAGAAATGCAAAATACATTTTTTGATCTTCGAAAAATTTTGAAAAATTTGCTAATTTTTACAAAATTCGAAGATACCTACGGAGACTAAATTTTTTTGATCACGAATACCTTCAGAGACCAAATTTTTTTGGTCTCTGTAGGTGTCGATACCTACGGAGACCAAATTTTTTTTGGTCGCTGATACCTTCAGAGACCAAAATTTTTTGGTCGCCGATACCTTTGGGGACCAAATTTTTTTGGTCTTCGTAGGTGCCGATACCTACGGGGACCAAATTTTTTTGGTCTCCGTAAGTGCCGACACCTACAGAAACCAATTTTTTTTTGGTCGTCGATACCTAGTGCGATCAACTTTCGGGGACCAAATGACGACCAAAAATTTTTGATCGCGGAAGGCAACGGCGACCAAAAAATAGACCTTCTGGGATCAATTTTTTGGTCTTCGAAGGTGAAAATTCTTGTAGTGTCAACAACGAGAGCATTACTCCATATACCGTTTAAAATGGCTTTGTTCTGCAGTTACATTGTACAAACTATATGAATATCTATATAAACGAACATCTATATAGATTAAAATGTTATAATATTGTTGTACGGCAACTTTCATGTATTAACAAATTTGTACATGAATATTAAGCACTAAATCAGTGATGGTAAGAGAGCATTGTTAAGGAACAATATATTAGTGTTATCATATTGATTGCGGGTTTAGTCTAGACAGTGACATGATGGGGTCCTAAATTTGAATTATTTTCCTCATAAAGATAAAAAAAGGTTGCATGGGAACTTAAAATCGATATTTTTCCTACATATAACAATAGTAGTATCTCATCAATATATGCCTCACTTGAGATGATTAGCCAAAATAATGTTAGACCACTTCTGATACCACCTTTTTAGCGGGTGCGATTATCCAGCGCCATTTTAAAATCGAGATGTCAAGTCAACTATTTTATGTGTCAAAAAAAAAAAAAAGTGTATTTGAGATGTTATCTTAGTTTGTATTTTAAAATCTATTTATTATTATTATTATTATTATTATTATTAAGTTTCTCTTGAAGGTATCACTAAGATTTTGAATTCGTTAAGAGTAAATATATTAATATTTTAATCATTTACAAATAATAAAATTATATTAAAAAAATAGAAAAGTTAAGATACCAATCAATAGTAGTGATAAATGTTTTATTAAGTTTAGCATCTATTTGAATTTAACAACAAAGATAACATTTTTTAATAAAGCAGTTTGTCACTTGAATGTCAAAATTTGACATTGGCACGTCTATTTAAGACTCCTTGGAGAAGTTATAGATAATTGTTTCCGAGGAATAAAAAAAACCGATCAGATGAAAAACGTGGTTGTGTCCCTTTCCTCGAATCACACACTCATAAATGAAAACCAACGATGTAGATTGACAGAAACTTAGACAAAACAAACTATGGAAGAGGCACTGTTGGCCGGAGAGGTCAAAGACAAGAAAGGGAAGGTAACATGGAGTGCATCATTGGCAGAGGAGCTAAACAAGGTCAGCTACATTGCCGCACCCATGGTCGCCGTCTCGGTGTTACGGTACCTTCTGCAGGCTGTTTCGGTTATGATGGCTGGCCATCTCGACGAACTCTCACTCTCCGGTGTCGCCATTGCCAACTCCTTCACCGCCGTCACTGGATTTAGTCTCATTGTAAACTTCTTTAGCCTCTACTATTATTTTCTCAAATGTTCTTTAGTTTAACTCATTCTAATGTTTGTTCAACTACTTTTGGTAGCATATAGTTGGTTTTTATATATTTTTATTATTGTTATTTTTTGGAACGAGTCTTCTTTGATTCATTATTACATAAGTGACTTCATGTTTGGACAATCTTGATTTTTAAAACAAGCTCAAGTAGAACAAACTTCACTTAGATTTTGCCGTTCATAGCAAAGTATTTTATTAATTTAGAATTTTGTTAAGTTCTTTCAGCAACCAAAAAAAAAAAAACGAAGAATTTTGTTTAAGTTGTGATAATAATTGAGCTGAATTTGAAATCTTAAGCAGTTTGGAATGGTTGGTGCTTTGGAAACATTATGCGGGCAAGCCTATGGAGCAGGGCAATACCGAAAGCTCGGAATCTACACTAACGGCTCTATAGTTGTTCTTACTTTGGTCTGTTTACCAGTATCTCTCCTTTGGATATTTGAGGAGAGACTGCTGGTATTATTGGGCCAGGACCCTTCAGTCTCTAAGGAAGCCGGAAGATACTCGATTTTTCTACTTCCTGCACTTTTCGCGTACGCTGTTCTCCTGTCACTGGTGCGCTACTTACAAACTCAAGGGCTGACATTTGCGATGCTCACAAGCTTCTTCATCGCTCTTTGTTTCCACATTCCTCTTTGTTGGGCTCTGGTGTATAGGTTTGAACTAGGAACTGCTGGAGCAGCATTGTCACTCAGTTTGTCATATTGGTTTTGTGTGATGATGCTAGCGATTTACATTGAATGCTCTTCTGTATGTGACAAAACTCGACCCTCATTCACGATTGATGTGTTCTTAAGCATCAGGGAGTATATGCGATTCGCTGTTCCTTCTGCTATTATGGCTTGGTACTTTTCCATTCCTTCTTACTGTTTGTAAATTTGGTATAAGATTCCTTTTTTGATATTCGATTTTCATGTCAATGTTCAAAGCCTCGAGTGGTGGTCGTTCGAGCTTCTTATTTTGGTTGCGGGGACTCTACCAAACTCGAAACTCGAAACTTCAGTACTTTCTATTTGGTACAACTCATCATCTATGCTCTATTGACTAAATACTTGAGTACCCTCAAAAGTATATTTCTTCTAATTGATACTATTTACACGAGCAGCTTTACAACAACTTCACTGCACTTCTTGATCGCATATGGAATTAGTGCTGCTGCGAGGTTAACTTCTAACCCGGTCATCAAAAGCACATTCATATGTCTGCACACTTACTAAACTGTTCATTTTTGTCAAATAAATATGGGAGTCTTCCATCTTTTTGATTAAAAGCTTTTTCCGTTTTGCAGCACTCGCGTTTCGAATCAACTAGGAGCCGGGAATCCAAAGGCAGCTCAAGCAGCAGTTTATGCAGGAGTGATTCTTACCGTAGTAGAGGCCGTCATTGTGGGCATAATCCTCTTCTGCTGTCGTTCTGTTCTCGGATATGCTTACAGCAACGAGAAGGAAGTTGTTGATTACATGAAGGAAATAGCTCCATTGCTGTCCCTATCAGTTCTCGTGGACGGCCTGCAAACCGTGTTCTGTGGTATGGCACCTTAGCTATTTTTCCCGAAGGATTAAAAAAAGTTTTTGAAATGAACAGATTAAGCTTTGCATTTATTGAATTTCCTGTTCTAGACTTGTAGTTGATGACATTTCTTCTTCGAAACAAGGTATTGCTAGAGGAAGTGGGTGGCAACATTTAGGAGCTTATGTCAATCTCGCCGCATACTATCTAGTTGGAATACCGTTAGCTCTTGTGTTATGCTACGCGCTACATTTACGAGGAGTCGGACTTTGGATCGGATTACTAACAGGATCTACTGTTCAAGCTTTACTACTTGCCCTCCTAACATCCTTCACAAATTGGCAAAGGAAGGTTGGTAATAAAAAACCGTCCTTTCGAAGGTTCATTGACACCGTACCATACTTTCATTGTCATGGATGAAAATGTTGTTATAACTAAAATGCTTCTTTATATGGATGATGCAGGCTATAGAGACAAGGGAAAGGATATTTGAGCAGACTAAAGCTGACATTAGTTTGAGTTAGAAGAGCAAGCAGTCGTCTATGTTTAGTTGAGTGTTGAATCATTCGGGATTATTTGAATGAAATCGTTCTCTGCTTTCTCTGTTTTTTTTTTTTTTTTTTTGGGCCCATTTTCGTTTTCAGCTTTGATATGTCTCGTGTAATAGCTTTGGATTTAACGACAGTTATTTACAGGAAACCGTCATAAAATCCCGTCTTTTTGACCTGTTCTATGGATGACAGTTTCAAGAAACTGCTTGTTAATCTACAGTAGCCTAATGTAGTTTTTGTAGTGATGTTTTCTTGTTAAACTTGGCATTTCATGAAAGAGAGGAAACGTTTTAGGATGTCAAGAAATGTTGGATATGCCAACTACTAACAAGCTTTTCCTAGTTTGTGAAAAATCTTATCAGTAATATTACAGTTAGAAGTGATTTATTTGTCACATTCCTTAAAATTCATTCCCAAGATGAACAAAATCCAAATTTCTCACTGTGAAAGACCATCTTTGATTGAAATATTTAACTAATTCAGCAATTTCATATGTTTAGAACGAGACATTGATTTATCAAGGTATCCCAAATTAGCTCTTTTGTCCATCCGACTATTAAAATTCAACAAAAAAAAAGGCCTGTGAGGACTGTATGTGGTTTAGTAGGGGATAATGTTATTAATTTACATGTTAGGTGAGGTTTTTTGGTGAGGGAAAAATAATTCTTTTTCCTTGAATTATTCCAACGATTACAGCACAATATATACAGCAAGGGTCAACTGATCCTTGGGAACAAATTACACAATCTAAGGAAGTAAATAAGGAAACAAATTAAACATAAATCAGCCAGCTAACCAACTGATTCTACAGCTAGCATTCGGAACCAATTCCTCCCTAAAGTCTAGGGATTCCATAATCTTCGACACCCCCCCTCAAGTTGGTGCGTAAATGTTCATCATACCCAACTTGCTAGTGAGAAGCTCAAAGTTAGGCCTGAACAATCCCTTAGTAAAAATGCCGGCTATCTGCTGCGTTATAGGTACAAATGGCAAACAGATAACTCCTCCTCCAACTTTTCCTTGATGAAGTGTCGATCAATCTCAACGTGCTTTGTCCTATCATGTTGTACTGGGTTGTGAGCTATGCTGATAGCAGCCTTGTTGTCGCAGTACAACTTCATTGGACCTTCTGTCGATTTACCCAGTTCGTCAAGAATCCTTTTTAACCACAGCATCTCACAAACACCATGTGCCATGGCTCGGTATTCTGCTTCAGCGCTACTCCGGGCTACAACATTTTGTTTCTTGCTCCTCCATGTGACAAGGTTACCCCATACAAACGTGCAGTATCCTGATATAGATCTTCTGTCCGTAACTGAGCCTGCCCAGTCAGCATCAGTATAGGCTTCAATAGTCCTTTGCTCCCCCTTCTGGAAGAAGAGTCCCTTCCCCGGAGTGCTTTTTAAGTATCTCAGGACTCGATATACAGCTTCAAGATGCTCCTCATAGGGAGAGTGCATAAATTGGCTCACAACGCTTACTGCAAAAGCTATATCCGGTCTAGTATGGGCTAAGTAGATTAACTTACCCACAAGCTTCTGGTACCTTGCCTTGTCAACTGGTGCCCCCTCTGTAACATCTCCAAGCTTTTGGTTGGGATCCATAGGAGTATCTGCAGGTCGGCATCCACTCATGCCCGTTTCCTTGAGAAGATCCAGGACATATTTCCTTTGAGAAATAACCAGTCCTTTCTTTGAACGTGCTACTTTCATCCCGAGGAAATATCTCAGTGGCCCCAAATCTTTAATCTCGAACTCTAGAGCTAGAGAACTCTTAAGTCGTTCCATTTCTTCCAAATCATCACCTGTGAGAATGATATCATCCATATATACTATTAAGACAGCAATCTTACCTTCCTTGGATTCTTTTATAAACATGATATGATCACTCTGGGCCTGAACATATCTTTGGTTCTTCATGGAACGAGTGAACTTATCAAACCACGCCCTAGGAGATTGCTTGAGTCCATATAGTGATTTCTTCAGCTTACAGACTTTTGAGTTGAATCTCTCATCGAATCCTGAAGGTGCATCCATGTAAACCTCTTCCTCCAAATCTCCGTTCAAAAAGGCATTCTTCACATCTAGTTGATGGAGTAGCCAATCAAGGTTAACAGCAATCGACAGAAGTACTCTGACTGTATTCAATTTGGCAACTGGAGCAAAGGTCTCAAGATAATCGATACCGTAGGTCTGGGTGAAGCCCTTAGCTACTAAGCGAGCCTTATACCTCTCAATGGTTCCATCCGAATTGTACTTAACTATGAAAACCCACTTGCAGCCCACTGTCTTCTTCCCCCTTGGTAGATCCACTACTTCCCATGTTTGATTCTTCTCAAGAGCCGCCATCTCCTCATCAATGGCATTCCTCCACTCTGGAACCTGCAAAGCCTCCTGTACATCTCTTGGAATTTCCACAGAGGAGAGTTGTGAAGTGAAAGCAAAGAAAGTAGGGGATAATTTTTTAT
The DNA here is from genome assembly GCA_025413025.1 of Ficus hispida. Classification (NCBI taxonomy): domain Eukaryota; kingdom Viridiplantae; phylum Streptophyta; class Magnoliopsida; order Rosales; family Moraceae; genus Ficus; species Ficus hispida. Next base: position 13,005,109 of record CM046365.1, on the reverse strand, counting down.
AGGAGACAAAATGAGACATAGGATGTTTGGTGCAGGTCCGCACACCCTTTCGACACGCAATGGGAATATCTAGATCATCAAAAGACTCGGTAGAGGAATTTTTACCTAAGAGTTCAGATACTACAGGTGCTTTCCCTGGTTCGGACTCCTGGCTTTGAAGAGAGGCGGGGACTTTATCTTTCGGGCGGAAGTTTCTTCGGAAGTAGGTCTGCAACTTAGTACATGTTATGTCTCTGTCCCTTTCTTCTGTACGGTTTTCAGATGGCACTACAGATAGGGGAACCGTTTCTCCTATATTCTCTACACCTATTTGCCTTACTTGTTCAGAGTCCAAAACACTTGGATCAGAATCAATAGGATTTGGCTCGTCAGGATCTAAAACTTGAGTTTCAGCAATAGTGTCCTGTCGAGAAGTTTGAAAAAATTGTTCTTCTTGAAAAAATTGTTCTTCTTGATTTTCAAAGACATCATCATCATTCGAATCTTCTCTTTCTCTCCCCCTCTGAAGATGAGCTCCAAAAAACGGTTGGTCTTCAAAAAAGGTGACATCCATGGTTATAAACATTTTCTTTGAGATAAGGTCAAAGCACTTATACCCCTTTTTTGTTGGTGCATAACCGACAAAAACACAACGTGTGGCCCTAGGATCAAGTTTTCCTCTACTGTGATCATGATTATGAATAAAAGCTGTGCATCCAAATATTTTAAGAGGAAGGTCAGAGATAAGCCTAGTTGAAGGATAAATGTTTTGGAAAACACTTAACGGAGTTTTGAATTTTAGAATCCTAGAAGGCATTCGGTTAATCAAGTAAGTTGCGGTCAAAATTGCTTCACCCCAGAGATATTTAGAGACATTTTTTGAAAAAAGTAGTGCTCTAGTTACTTCTAAAAGGTGTTTATTTTTTCTCTCGGCTACTCCGTTTTGTTGAGGGGTATCATTACATGAACTTTGGTGCACAATTCCTTTCTCTAGAAAAAAAGGTCCAAGAGTTTTATTAAAATACTCTGTACCATTATCACTTCGAAGAATTTGAATTTTTGTTTGAAATTGGGTGAGGACCATGGTATAAAAATTTTGGAAAATATTTTTAACTTCGGATTTTTCTTTTAGTAGGTAAACCCAACTCAACCTTGTATGATCATCTATAAATGTTACAAACCATTTTTTTCCCGAAGGTGTAACGATCCTAGAGGGACCCCAAACATCAGTGTGAATCAAAACAAACGGCTTTGTGGGTTTACAGGGTTGTAAAGAGAAAGACGAATGATGATGCTTAGCCAATTCACAAAACTCACATTGCAAAGAAGAAGGATTTTTATTCTTAAACAAATCAGGTAATAAGTGTTTCAAATAATGGAAATTCGGATGACCTAATCTATAGTGCCATAACATAATCTCCTTATTGGTAAGAAAAGAAACAGAACCATAGCATGTACTTTGTACTGGCCGTTTCAACGTCGATCCTTCTTCAAAAAAATAAAGTCCTCCACTTTCTCTAGCACTGCCAATCGTCTTCCCCGAGGTCAGCTCCTGAAAAACACAAGATGAAGGAAGGAAATTAACTTGACAATTAAGATCACGGGTTAATTTACTTATTGACAGAAGATTGCATGACAGACTAGGCACATGAAGAACTTTATGAAGTGTGAGTGAGGAAGAGATAACAATAGACCCTATTCCTGCTATGACTGACAATGAACCATCAGCAATTCTGATTTTTTTGTTTCCTGCACACGGGTTATAGGAACAAAATAATTTTGAAGATCCAGTCATATGGTCAGTAGCACCTGAGTCAATAATCCATGAACAATATGGATTTGAGTTTTCGCAAGAAAGGGCTGCAATGAAATAGTTACCCTTTTTCGCCAAAGAACAAGAGGGATTTGAGAATTGTGGGGATTGGAAGAGCTTGTACAGGTGGCTTAGCTATTCCTTTGTGAAGGAGTGCATCTCTGAGTTGATTGATTGCCCCGGAGAATCTTCGCCCACAGTTTGTAGTGCTCTGCCTTCTCCTCCGGTCTTCTTCTTTTGGTTCGGTGGCCTCCCATGGAGTCTCCAGCATGTCTCCCTAGTATGCCAATATTTCTTACAATGATCACACCAAGGTTTTTTCTTTCGGTTCTCCTCCAAATCTGGTCCTCGAGAAACCAGGGCTGAACTCTCAATGTCAGGACTATTCTTTGGTTCCTGCGGTTTGAGCATTACTCTACGCCTCGACTCCTCCCTCCTAACTTCAGAAAACACCTCTCGGATTGATGGTAAAGGCTTTCGGCCGAGTATTCTCCCTCTTACTTCATCTAGTTCGTGATTGAGTCCGGCTAGGAAGACATACACATGGTCATTCTCCTCCCTCTTTTTGTACCGAACGCTGTTCTTCTGGCAATCCCATTCGTCCTCATAACAGAGGTCCAACTCCTGCCATAATGTTACAAGTTCGTTGTAATATGACGTCACATCTCGATCTCCTTGTTTCGCCTTCCAAAGCCTCGTTTTTAGGTCGAAAATCTGAGACGAGTTCTCCACATCCGAATACATATCGCGAACTGCTTCCCATATATCTCTTGCTGTCGGCAGAAACAGATGGGGCTTTCCTATGGCAGGTTCCATAGAGTTGATTAGCCACGCCATTATAAGAGAGTTTTCAGAACGCCATACCTTCAGACTTGGGTCATCAACAGCTGGTCGTGGGGTTTCTCCAGTCAAATGTCCAAGCTTTCCTCTGCCATCAATCGCGAGTCTGATCGATTGAGCCCACTCGAGGTAATTGCTGCCATTTAGTTTATGAATAGTCAACTGCAGAGATAGGTTTGGGCTGGAATTCTCCATGTTGTTGTTCGGCTGGGTGTTGGTTGGTTGGGGTTGATGGGTTGGCTGGGTTTGGCGTGTTTCTGAGGATGAGGTTGAATCAGAAGCTGTTTGGGAGGTTTTTTTTCTGAGAGCCAGTCATAGCTGCCCTAAAATCCATGGGAGGGAAGGGTTTTTTTTCGGCTCTGATACCATGAGGTTTTTTGGTGAGGGAAAAATAATTCTTTTTCCTTGAATTATTCCAACGATTACAGCACAATATATACAGCAAGGGTCAACTGATCCTTGGGAACAAATTACACAATCTAAGGAAGTAAATAAGGAAACAAATTAAACATAAATAAGCCAGCTAACCAACTGATTCTACAGCTAGCATTCGGAACCAATTCCTCCCTAAAGTCTAGGGATTCCATTAATCTTCGACATTAGGGTACGACTATCAAGAAAGAAAAAGTGACTTTCCTGATGAGATAAAAAAGTGACTATTAAATGACTAAATTAGAAAACTCGGTATAGAGATTGAGGTTTATTTCAGAATGTTATAAAGGTCAGGATCCAAAATAATTTAGCCTAGAATTCACGGGCTAGAAATGAAGTTAACCATTAAAGAGACACAAAAATTACATAGCCAGTAACCGCCTGAGGAAAAGAAACAACGATAGCAAAACATAATGATCCTTGAAAGGGAATCCTAAAATATGAGGAGTTGCAACGAAACTTTGTGGATTGAGTTACACATAGAGTGCTCCAACATTTCCAGTAAAGCAATGATATTTCATCAACAGTTACTAAAAGAAGATATTGGAAAAATTACCTGCTTTTGCCAGTTGGTGAAAATTGTGACAAGAGATAGAAGAGTTGATTGAACAGCTAAGCCAATCACAATACTAATCCAAAGGCCTTCCCCCTTTAGACAAAGTACAAAGCCAAGTACTGCACCCACCGGAGTATCTGAAGGTAAAGTTGGAGTTTCTAAAAGTCAAAGAGCAACGTGAGAATGCTCTTAGAGTTCATGAACATTGATAAAAATATTCCTACTAATTTTTATTATTATTTTTTGGAATGAGTTCTGGTTCTATGATTCATAATTTAACACCTGAGTATGAATTTATGATTTTGTAGCAGTTGAACTTATGTTTGGAGGGTTTTGTCAAGGGGGTTATTTGAGCTAGTCCATTGATTTTTATAATCAAGTTCAAGTACAACAAACTTCACTTAGATTTTTCTGTACATATCAAAGTATTTTATTAGTAAGAATTTTGATGATACTTGAGCTGAACTAGAAATCTTAAGCAGTTTGGAATGACTGGTGCTTTGGAAACATTATGTGGGCAAGCCTAACAGAGCAATTTCGAAAGCTCGGAATCTACACTTACTGCTCTTTAGTTGCTCCTACTTTTGTCTGTTTACCGATATCTCTTCTTTGGATATTTGAGGAGAGACTGCTGGAATTGTTGGGCCAGGACCCTTCGGTCTCTAAGCAAGCTGGAAGATACTCGATTTTTCTCCTTCCTGCACTCTTCAGTTACGCTGTTCTCCTGTCATTGGTTCGCTACTTGCAAACTCAAGGGCTGACATTTGCGATGCTTGTAAGCTCATGCGTTGCTCTTTGTTTCCACATTCCTCTTTGATGGGCTCTGGTGTATAAGTTTGAACTAGGAACTGCTGCAGCTGCATTGTCACTTGGTTTGTCATATTGGTTGTCTGTGATGATGCTAGGGACTTACATCAAGTGTTCTTCCGTCTGTGAGAAAACTCGATCCACATTCACGATTGATGTGTTCTCAAGCATCCGGGAGTTTATGCGGTTTGCTGTTCCTTCGGCTATTATGGCTTGGTGCTTTCCCTTTCCTTCTTACTTTATATGTGTTGGTATAAGACTTCTATTTATTTTTCTTTTGTTGACATTCGATTTTCATGTCAATGTTCAAAGCCTCGAGTGGTGGTCCTTCAAGCTGCTTATTTTGTTGTCGGGGACTACCAAATTCGAAACTTGAAACTTCAGTACTTTCTATTAGGTGCAACTCATCATCAATGCTTTCTTGAAATAATATTTCTCATCACAATTATATTGTTCTAATTGATACTATTTATATGAGCAGTCTTACAACAACTTCACTGCACTACTTGATATCATATGGAATTAGCGCTGCTGCAAGGTTAGCTTCTAACTCAGTCCTCAACAGCATATTCATATGCGTGCACACCTACTAAACAGTTTACATTGTTAAATTAAGTTGGAGCCTTCCATCTTTTTGATTAAAAGATTTTTCTGTTTGCACCACTCGCGTTTCGAATGAACTTGGAGCCGGGAATCCAAGGGAAGCTCAGGTAGCAGTCTATGCAGGAGTGATTCTTACAGTGGTAGAGGCCGTCATTGTGGCCGTTACACTCTTCTGCTGTCGTACTGTTCTCGGATATGCTTATAGCAATGAGAAGGAAGTTGTTGATTACGTGAAAGAAATATTTCCATTGTTGTCTCTCTCAGTTCTTATGGACCGCCTGCAAGCTGTGTTCTCTGGTATGACACCGTAGCTATTTTTTGAAAAGGATTACAAATATTGAGTGGAATGTACAGATTTAAGCTTTATATTTATTGGATTTTCTTTTCTAGACTTGGAGTTTATGATATTTCTACTTTAAAACAAGGTATTGCTAGAGGAAGTGGGTGGCAACATTTAGGAGCTTATGTCAATCACGGCGCATGCTATCTAGTGGGAATTCCGCTAGCTCTTGTGTTATGCTTCATGCTACGTTTATGCGGAGTTGGGACTTTGGATTGGATTACTGACCGGATCTACTGTGCAAGCATTTCTACTTGCCCTTGTAACATCCTTCACAAATTGGCAGAGGAAGGTTGGTAATAAAAAACCGTCTTTTTGAAGGTTCATTCAGACTGAACCATTCTTTCATCGTCATGACTGAAAATGCTGTTTTAACTAAAATGCTTCTTCATGTGGATGGTGCAGGCAACTGAGGCAAGGGAAAGGATATTTGAGCAGACTAGAGTTGACAATGGTTTGAGTTAAAAGAGCAACTAGTCGTTCTCTGCATTCTCTATTTACTTTTGGCCCATTTTCCTATTCAGCTTCGACTTTTCTTCAGTAATAGCTTGAAGGTTCGAGGAAACCGCCATTAAATCCATCCGTACATTACCGACGAAGTCCATGTTGGCCCTCGACTTTTTGTTCTGGTCTTTAGAGGACGGTTTCCAGGATGGCCCTTTGCAATTGAAAGTAGATTTTTGATTGAAATATAACTAAGCAATTTCATTTGCTTTATCTTGGCGTATCCCATTACTGTTTTGAATACTAACATATTCATATAGATGTATATAAAAAAAAATGGATTTAATACACTTGGTTGAATTTAAAAACAAAAGAAAATAGAATTATTATTAATGAAATTCAAAGAAGACAACCTTGAACAAGAAAGCTCTCCTTCTATGCTTCATTCACCTACCGTCTAGCTATCCCATAAGAAACATTAGATCTCGGCTTTTACTTTTCTCGGTCAATCTGATTCATTGGCTACATAAGATCTCTTTAGGAATACCCTTTCCCTTGCCTTGATTGCCTGCATTCCTCACATTATCAGTACATAATCGAACTTTTTCGTATTTAAACTGAAGAGAGGGGCAAACTAAATCCTATTTTTAGTCCCCAAACTATAGGCCATATCACATTTCAGTTCCTGACTTTTAAAACGACCTAGAACGAGACTCTGATGTGCATAAAATTAGCTTTTCCATCCATTTGACAGTTAATATCTCGACGAGGTTAGGAAGGGTTATGTGATTATATTACAGGATAGGGGGCACAACCATTAAGAAAGAAGCCATGGTCTTTTCCTGATGAGATTTTAATAGTCGGATAAACTGAATGACTAATTTAGGACAACTAGAAAGATTGAGGATTTGTTACAGAATGTTTTTTAAGTTTAGGAATCAAAAATGGGATTTGGCCTAGAGTTCGCGGATTAGAAATGAAATCAACCCCTAAAGAAATAAAAATTACCAAAACCAGTAACCGCCCGAGGCAAAGAAACAACGATAGCAAAACCTAATTATCCGTAAACAGGAATCTAAAGATCTAAACATATGAGACATGTGCAACTAGAATATAATAAAACTTCGTGGCCCGATTTCCACATGAAGTGCTCCAACATTTCCAATAAAGCAATGATATTTCATTAACAGTTGCTAAAAGAAGATATTGAAAAAATTACCTGCTTTTGCCAGTTGGTGAAAATTGTGACAAGAGATAGAAGAGTTGATTGAACAGCTGAGCCAATCACAATACCAATCCAAAGGCCTTTCCCCTTTAGATGAAGTACAAAACCAAGTACAGCACCCACAGGAAGTCCAACTAAATAAAACGCCGCGAGGTTGATATAGGCTCCTATGTGCTGCCATCCGCTTCCTCTAGCAATACCTGGTTGCAACAGGCAAAAAGAAAGAGAAAATAACAACTCTGAAGCTTACATTCAGAAGCAAAATAAAGGAATTGAGTCTGGCACGTGTTGGTTCTTTCACAGTTATCGTGATCTTGCTTTTCAAAATCTAAATTCGGTTATATGAAAGGCTTCTCAGTTAATAACTGTGGTCATTTTCATTTGCAATTTTCATGAATGCAGAGAGACTTGGTGAAAGTTGACTGAATTAACACTAAGCCTGGTAACAGCCTAGTTTCAAAGGTGCTTTGGCACCAAAAAGCGACACTTTCAACAATTTCATGATATAGGATAATTCCGCATTTCCGCTCATACAACGTCGCTTCTATAATCTTGATAGACATTACTTTTAATCTCATTAAGGGCTGTTATGGTCATATCTACACAATGGCCATCTTTGGTCGCTTCGGTTGAGTGTGCGGAGCCTAATTAGCACTCAAACGTAGAGTTAATATGCAGAACGGCCTTATACAATTCTTGAGTGTACTTGTTTACCATTTTCATGTATTAATCCCATTGGTAAAGGATGAGGTTGATTAATCCATAACAGCTTCATCCGAACTTTTCAAATGTATTAGTTTTTATATGGGAAAAAATTAGTTAACTAAACAAGAATGAAAACTGAAAACTAACCTGAAAGAACTGCTTGTAAGCTGTCCATAAAAATTGAGAGACAAATTAGAGGAGCCATGGCGGCAATATAATCCACCACCTGTTTATCACTTGTGTAAGCATATCCCAAAACATAACGGCAGCTGAAGAGAGTAACGCTCACAATTACTGCCTCTGTGCCTGCAAGAAATACTGCTGCCCAAACAGCCAATCTTGCTGCTTCTGGTTTCCCAGCACCTAGTTCATTCGACACTCGGGTGCTGTAAATTTACACATTGATGCTTTAGATTTACATGCTTGAAAACAACAAACGTTTCACTTCAATCACGTAAATGCGCGAGCTAAAATGTTCCAAGACTTAAGAGTCGACCTTGCAGCTGCTCCAACTCCGTATGGTATGGTGAAGTGCAATGTAGAGATCGTAAGGCTGATTACAACCGAAGAAGATAAAAACGCGTTAGGATTTAACTGGCAGGGAAATTCTATTTATCAACCAGTAAATTAAGTCAAGTGCATGCCTGAATCAAATTCACTTAATCCGATAAGCTGAAAAGTGACTAAACATGATGAATCAAATCGGTAAAAACAGTAAGTAGTACTGAAATTGGAGCATACCATATAGAGAGCACCGAGGTCTCGAGTTTTGGGTTCGGTAAAAGACCAGACAGCAGAGTAAGCAGCTCGCATGACCACCATTTCAGACTATTTTCAACAATGTGCAAGGTTAAGCTAAATAAGTACTTGCAAAAACGTGAGACGTAAAAAGAACAAGAAAAAAGAAGGAACTTTACCAAACCATAACAGCAGAAGGAATTGCCAAGCGAAAGAACTCCCCGATACCAAGAAAAGCGTCTCTCGAAAATGCAATCCTGGTTCTCTCAAAGGTGGAAGAATATGTCACATAAAGCCCCAATAACGCGACGTACAACCAAGTGGACAAACTGAAGGCTATTGCAGCTCCATGACTACCTATTTCCAGCTTATAAACAAGTGTCCAACATGTTGGGATGTGGAAAGCCAAAACGACAAACGACGTGAAAAGCATTGGAAGGATCGAACTCTGAGTTTGGCAGTAGCGCGTCAATGGCTTGAGAATTGCGGAACCGAACAGGCCAGGAATAAGCCAGATGGAGTAGTCACGAGCTTTAACCGAGATTAGAGGGTCTTGGCCAATGAGAGACAAGAATTTGTCCATGAAAATCCAGAGGACACAAACTGGGGGACAAACCAAATTGAGGGAGATCATGGCAGTGTAAGTGTACGTTCCGAGTTTGTGAAATTGCTCAGCTCCAAACGCTTGCCCACATAGAGTTTCCAATCCACTAGCCATTCCTGACTGTGCCATTTTTTCACAAGCAATTCAATTAGCATTTTTCCATTATTCTTGCTTGAAATTTCAACTAGCCAATCCACTTATTATTGCTTTAGTGTTGTACCTCATGTAGCATATTTTTTAAAATGTGGGCAAAAAAAAAAAAAAAAAAACCGACCCTTTTCTTAGTTAGATTTTGATGTTTGAATCTTGTCAAGTAAATGAAAAGGAACTCTTCTCCAGTTTTGTCAAGGACCAAAAAAAAGCTAATACTACCATATTTTAGTACATGAATAACTCAATATATAGTTTACTCTGTGTAATTTTTCCAGGATGTGATGATTCAACAATAAAGAATTATTGTGATTGGATATATAGTCAAAGGTTTGCTCTCACGTATCCTTAATTATCGCTATCACATTCAGTGGAGTTGGGATGACATACTCCTCGTTAACGGGTAAAGTCTAATATTTTTTTTCCATATATGACATTATACCTTACCGTAGATAGTGTTTGGGCATACAATCTTGCTATGCATCAAATTATCACAACATGTCCGTACGGCGGAGAGTAGTAACTTGGATTTTTTTTTTTTTTGGATAAATTTTTAATAAATTATGACGAGAAGATTAAGATAATAAAGTAAATAAAACAAGACTAGAAGAGGTTAATATAATATATATAATACTACTAGTGGATTTGCAGTCATTCAATATCATAATTTAAAAACTACTCGGACCAACTTGGTCGGACAGGCACACTTGGCCAATAAAAGGAAACAGAATTTTTAGTTTTGGTCGTAATAGTACTAGCAAAATTTGACTAGTACTACGGCCAAGTTTTGAACATTCAATGCATGTTGAAGCCAAAACAATATATATATATATATATATATATAGACACACACACACATATTATAATGATAATAAGACAGCGGATGGCTTTGTATAAGAGCTGATTGAACTGACTCTTATCCCCTTATCTAAATGTTTGAACAAGACATCACGCAAACCAAAATTTCAATTTGTTATTTGCCAAATTGTTAAGTAGACGCCAATGTTTTGACCCCTAATTCACGGTAACATTGTGACCAGAGAAAAAACATATTTTAGTACACGCAACACACACACACATATAATATATATATATATATATATCTCTTGATTTGAATAACAGCAATTTGGATCAACTCTCTCTCTCTCTCTCTTTTAATCAAAACGAAAATAAACCTTAGAGTCAAAAGTTGCTAATATAGTGCTTGGAGGTACGGTTTAGCCATAATGCAATGTCTAATTTCACTACAAACATATAGAATTTAAATTCCGTCACCTCAAGTTAACAAAAAAAAAAAAAAAATGCTAATGCAAGTGTAAGAGATGGACAACACTTATTGTGTCATCAAGTAAATGATGTTTGTCGTTTAATTTTTCGACATTACGAAATGGCAATTCACTAACAATGTTTGCTAACTATGAATCTCATTATAGCAGCTAAAAGTGAAGAGAAAACTCAACTGTGCGAGTACGAAAAATATTCTATTAGTAATATATTACGAAATCAAATTCTATCAGTTTACATTCTTAATTGTAATATATCATGATATGAGTTGACAATTCAGGAAATGATCATATAGTAGTAAGTTTTTAATATTGCAAGATACCCGAAAAAGGAAAAAGGATAAAAGAAAATTACCAGTGTTTACCAGAGTACATGCAAAAGAAAGAATCACTTACAAGTAGGCTAAAGCCGGTGACGTTGGTGAGTGAGGTAGCAATGGCAACACTAGAGAGCGAAAGCTCGCCAAGATGTCCAACCATTACCAAAGAAACCACTTGCAGCAGGTACTGCAACACCGCTACCGCCACCATAGGCGCCGCTATAAGTCCCTCCTTCTTGAGCTCCGCCGCAAATGCGCTGCGTGAAACCTCCCATTTCTTCTCTTCATTCATATTCTCTTCCATATTCTTCTCCTCTCTGCATAAGCATCACAACAAACAACCAAGTTCGCACCTAAAAGAAAGGCCGAGTTCGTTTCGCAACGAATGCAACAAATGGAATAAGAAAAAAAAAAAAAAAAAAAAACCTTAAGATCAAAACTACCGAGCTTTACGTACATGTCCTAGAATATCAACAAATTAGTTCCATGAAAAGAAAAATGTTGCAATTCATCAAGAAAAAACCTTTATCCAATCAAAGAGCAATCACTTACATATATAACTATTTTATGCAATGATTTGGAAACACCAACTTTGGAGTCTACATATATGTAGTACTTAATTTCTCAATCTTAAGCATGAGAAAGCATTTTATAGACTAATTAAGAAAGAGTATCTTTAGGGAACACCAACTCCCATCTTACATATAGTGCTATTTTTCTATTAATATTGAATAATTATTTGTCCTGTTCAAAAAAAAAAAAAAAAAAAAAAAATGTTTTGTCTCTATTGAGAAAAGCCGGAGCCTAGCTGAAAGAAGCATTTATTTAGAAAATAGCAATATAATTTTCCTTGAGAGCATTACACAAATATAATGTAGTTAAACTCTTAACTAGTTGTAAAGGAATATTTCAAACAACCATACAATTCACCATTCCTATGCTAAATCAATTGAGAAAAGTACCAGTCAAGTAAAACCAAAAATAACATATTTTCTTTTTTGTTCTTCTCCGTTAAATTGCCTTAGCTTCTACGGTAGTTTCTACCGAGTCTTGGAGTTACCACGTATAGGAATAGGAATATACATTTTGAGTGTCATATATACGGACTATATATATATATATATATATAGCTATAATTTAGTGCAGTTATCAAATGTTAACTTTTGATTGTTGAATTTTTTATTGGCTTCAATTTGAACAAATTAAGATACGCCCAATGAGACATGGGAAGGGTCTGCGAGAATTACGATGCCACGTGCATTAAGACTAAAAAAAATAAATTGAACAGAAGTTTTTTATTTTTTTATTTTTTTTATTTTTAAAGTTCTATTAAGTCATTAAAAAGCCATCTTTTTTCAACCTAGAAGTTATGTAATACTTCATAACGCTCATCATTGACTTGTGGCCTTCCATTTTTTTTTTTTTTTTTTTGGGTTACACCTTGTTAGGTTTTTGACCGTTAAATCTACTTAAAATCATAACAAAATCAGAAATATTTGTATAGAATAGAAAATTTTGAAGATAGATCGTACACTTAAAAAATAAAACTCTATTAATAATGTATTTTTTTCAGAAAAAGTGAACAATATCAAACCAGACAAAAGTGAAGTACTTATTTTATTGTATCAAAGCAAAAAGTTAACTGAAAGTGTAGCCACAAGATCATAGGGCTTAAAAAACGGGGATTCAATGTGGTACAAAAACACTTTTCAAGGGACATATTATCTACTAATTAAACGGATTATTGAATGATCGAACAAAAATTAAAAAACTCAATAAACCCGGATATCCGACTTGGTATAAGATACCAGGTCGGGTTGAATCCCATTTTTCTTAAAATCATTACCTTTGTAAAATCACCGTAGCTGATATGAATCAGATGCAGGAAAAGGCAGAATTTTTCTCCTTCGGGCCTTGTGTGTGCTGGAAGGCATCTTTAGTTGTTCAACCACACTATGATAAACTTGAGTACATTCATTTTGACATATATTCTTGTATTTATACGTAAGGAATTTTTTTTTTTTTACTCATCCCAACTCCTAGTTGTTAATCAATAAGCATTAAAGAAAAACCCAAGTTCCAGTTTAAAAAAAAAAAAAAAAAAAACGGGGCTCAGAAATGCAATAAAATAATGATTAAATTACGTTGAAAAAAATAGATGGCAACCAATTGTAACTTGTTGAGGATGGATGGTGAAATTTTGGCGAGTTAAATAAAATAGAAGGTCCTAAAGTAGATAATAAAAGGTAGATGGAATATTACAGTTAATCCTAGAAAGAAATTGAAATATTAAATATCAATTGGAATCACGACAAAAATAGACAAGGTGCTTTTGGATTGGAATGACGACAATGATAAGAAAAAATTGAGAATTTAACTACATGGATATGTAAAAAACTTTCAACGAAAAAAAATCGCTATTTACTTATGACACTGTGATCAAGTGGCAATTTAAATTTTAAGATAGAAAATTACGAATAATTTATATATTAATTAGTGGTATGATGTTGATTTAGAGTGTGATTTAAAGGGGCTTATTAACACTGTGATTCTATATGATGTTAATAATGATGAAACGTTAAGGATATTTGTGAAGCAAAGTCATAGGAATGACGAATTTGATCAGTAGTAACAAAAGAAAAACGACAATTTGAGTACACAAGGAAGGATTGGCGAAAATGAATATCCTACTTATAGTATTCTTCAAACCAGCTCATAGAATTCTTAATGACAAGTAGATTTTTAAAATTTTGCTATGTTGTGGACACCCTTTATAATCCAAACTTTCAAATAGCAATAGCAATATGTTGAGAATCACATCAATCAAAATCATAATATTAAATACATTAATAAAAAGATGAAAACTCACCATCAGAATTATTACATGGCTAGTTTGAAATTAAACTACAAAAAGTGAACTGTGGGTAGAATTTCATGAACTAAGATAAAAAGCCTCACAAAGAAGTAGAATTTACAGGATTTACACATATTAGACTGCTTTTAAAAATTTTCTTGCAATTATAGACAGAGAAATATGTTATGCATGGATTGCATGATAGTGGGAGGTACAATGAATACCTTATAATATTAATTTATTAAACAGCATTGCTTTAGCAAAGAAAAACAAAAACCAAAAACAAAAACAAAAAACCAACTTGTGAGGATAACAAGAAAGCAGCACACAGACCGACTACCGCAATACGTCAGTTCTTGTGTTGAAGTCTTCCACTTTCTGCACCTGCGTAAGGGTCGATTATGACGTTAATGACGGCTGGTTTCCGAGCAGAGAAGGATTCTGAAAGGGTGGATTTGAGTTCTTCTGGGGTTCCGACAAGATAACCTTTCCCTCCAAAGGCTTCGATCAGAGTGTGGTATCCTGCATTCGGTACAAACGAAGTGGGAGCGGGATCATCTTTGTAAGGGCCACTAATTTCCTCGGGGCTCCTTCTGTCACCGCCGTACACTCCACCATTGTTAAAGACAATCACAACCACTGGCAACTGGTATCGAACCAATGTCTGGACATTCAAGAAAATGTGTCAACTATGTAGAACGGAGAATTCAGTTTATTGGTATCATAAGAAAAGAGGCCAGTAAACATACATGAATAGAAAACTGTAAGCAAAGCAGAAAAAAAATGTGAAAAGCTGTTCTTGTTCAGATACAAAATGAAGTATATGAATGAACAATCGTGAGAAAATAATGAAAATGAATCATATGAATGCCAAATCAATGAGAAGACAATTAAAAAACGAAATTGAAGATAAAGAACTTACCACCTTTAGCATTAACGAAGGGGGGAAAACAAAGCTAGCACGTTTTTAGAAGATACGTAGAAGACTAACGAAATCAAACAAGGATGTCCACTTTATGATTTTCGAAAACCATTTCTATACATAAGAAATATTGGTCTTTCAACATTTTTTGGGCCGAAAAAAAAAAGGCATGAAAGCTTTATACCAAAAGACTCCAAAAACATGGGTAAGAAGACTCAAGCGACAAGGTCAAGGAGCTAAAATCACAGTTTTCATTTCCCCATTAGAAATATAGCAAACCTAGGAAGCAAAAGAGAATCAGACGTGTTTATTGTCCCTGATTCTATATGTCACCCAAGCTAGTTTTACAAAAACAAGAAGAAACCTTTTGCTGAAAGCGACAATGTGAGATATGATATTTGCAAAATCATATAAGGTTTTCAAAACCGCAACCTAAGAAATCCAACATCAAAAGGACCAATTGAGCTGGTTTCTTACAACATCACGTCATCATTTTCTGACTGAACGCTTGGATGCAAAATTTTCTTATAACAATTTCAATCCAAGATCACGGCACTCAAAGAAGCAGCAGTTCAATCAGAAACGATAGAAAGTACTTATTCTAAACAAAGGAGGGTACAGGGTAACATAACATGAATCTTGGATAAAAGTTGGTATGTGTGTTAAACTATGGACAAGCAAATCCTCGGCAAGGTGAGCATTCAATCCAAGACAAAAGACGGTGCAGCCTATAAGGCACCCAATACACAATTCAAGTAATACAAGTTATTTGAGGGGGCGAATTTAGTTCATGATCCAAATAATGAGTAAAACAAAGATGAAAAAAAAAATAGTGATTTGAACTCTTAAATTTCTGAACTTTCAGCACGTGTTTTGTTCCTTGTATCAATTCACAAACTTTAAGCACCGTAAGCTTTTTATCATATCATGTATAACATGTGTCCAAATTTAAAGAAGGCACGTCCTCAGAGGTCCTGTGAATCGGAGTAATAATAAACAAGAAGAACAGGAAAATCTATAAGAGTAAGTGAGACAGACACCAACTTATGCGACTAAATGTCAGTTTACATGAACTGAGCATGATTGGTATCTACTTAATCGATTAGAATCTGCACCTCCCTATTTTCTACTTTTCCTCTTTTGATATGGATCAACAAATATTTAATGTGAACATAATATAAATGCAGCCAACGAAGCAAGTCAATTGCGTTGTGCATTGATGCAAATGTTATAACATAACATATGGTTTTCATAATGCATGTTTGAGTATTGTGTTTTTCATAATGCTTGTTTTTCTCATATCAATCTCGGTATTTCTACTAAGAGTCGTAATATCTCTTTCGGTTGATTGAAAATATCGAGTTGTAATGTTTGTTTCAGGCGATAGAAAATATGTCTTTGTCAGGAAAAAAGAGAAACAAAGAAACAAAAAATGTTTGTAGACGAGTACTTGTGTTAGCATATAAGGAAAGACAAGCATACCTCAACTTCAATGGCACTAAATCCGAATCCAGAATCTCCTTCAACCGCAACCACAAGGCGATCAGGGTAAGCTACAGCAGCTGCTATACAATACCCCAAACCAACCCCCATTGTCCCCCAAGTGCCAGCATCCAATCTCGTCCTCGGCTCGGTCTGAACCAAAACGGCCCTCCCAATATCCATTGTATTAGCCCCCTCAGAAACTAATACAGGAGCAGGGCTCCCCAATGCCAAGATTGCATCTCTGATAATCCTCATTGGCGTTAAGAAATTGAAGGGCACAACGTCCTTAGCCAACTGTACCTCCATCTTTGCCACATTCTCCTTCGCCTTCTTTGAAATCGCTTCCACCCACGGATGGTTGCTCCCGAAACAAAAAGGGTCGTCCTTTATCTCCCTATTGATCAACTCTAACACCCGTTTCGCATCCCCAACCAATCCCAATTCCGGTTTCCTCAGCTCAATCTCTTCCTCAGAAACATCAACCAAGATAAACTTAACGTCTTTTGACCACTTCGGAGGCTCTCCAAAGTGCAGCAACCAATTAAGCCTGGCTCCAACAACAAGCGCAACGTCACATTTACCAATGGCAAGAGACCTCGCCGCCGTCGCCGCGAGCTCGTGCGTGTCGGGCAATAAGCCTTTCCCCATTGGTGTAGGCAAAAACGGGATTCCGGTCCTCTCGACGAGCTTCTTCAATTCGCCTTCTGCCCGCGCAAATGCAGCTCCTTTTCCGAACACAATCAAAGGCCTCTCGGCCGTTCTAAGCAAGGAAACAGCTCTCTCGATCTCTGAATTCCCCAATTTAAAAACCACTTCTTTTTCCCCAAAGCTCTCAACCGCAGAATCCAACAACTTCTCAACCTCCGATTCAGAGATTTTCTGGTGCAAAACATCCGAAGGTAGATCCAGATAGCACCCACCGGGCCGACCCGAAAGAGCGCGATCCAGAACCCTTGCCACGCAATTGGGAATTTCCCTAATATCTTTGGCTTTCAAAGACAACTTAGAGAAGGGTTTCGTAGCTTCGATCTGATCAAGCTCTTGGAAATCTCCACGGCCAAAATCCTTCTGATCGCACGAACCAGAGATCAAGACCATGGGCCAGGCGTTAGCCATAGCATTGGAGAGACCCGCAAGGCCATGGACGCAGCCCGGCCCGGAAACCGTGAGAAGAACTCCGGGCCGGCCCGTGAGATACCCGTAGGCGGAGGCCGCGTAGCCGGCGGACTGCTCGTTGTGGAAGGCGAGGAATCGGACGCCGAGAGCGACGGAGCGGGTGGCGAGGGAGGTGACGGGTATGCCGACGACGCCGAACATCTTGTCGACGCCGAGGCGGGCGAGAGACTTGGCGGCTACGGCGTTGCCGTCCAACAGGGGTTGGGAAAGGGGCTCCGATTCCGCCATTAGAGTAGAGTATTCGAGAGTGAAGAGGAGGTGTTTGTGGAAATGCGCAAGAGAGAGGTGTTTTATACAAGGCGACCGAGTAATAGTGGTCGTTGGTGTGTCTATCTGGGGAAGGTGGCGGCGGGAGGAGAAGGAAAGGAAGAAGCGAATTTGGAAAAGGGGAGGTTGTGGGGTGACATTGGTGAATAATGAGAGACTTATTTTGTTTTTTTTCCTTTTTTCGAAACAAAACTTCTTTTCTTCTTTTGGCTACAGTCTAGTCTCTACAGCTTAGTTGAAAGCACGTGTTCGCGCTACCAGACTCGTTTTCTTTGAACTAGTTCAAATTCCCGAGTCATGCATGAACAAACAAACAAAGTAAAAAATAAAAATAAAAATAAAATAATTTTTTTTATTTAAAATTATTTAGGATCCGCACAGGATTATCAAATAAAATAAAACAAAACAAAAAAAAATTTATTTTTTAATTTTTTTAATTTTTAAAATTTATTTTTTATTTAAAAATATCACGATCTTTCATCATTTTAAATAAGGATAATAGATTAATTACATTTATAGACAAATAAAACAAAGTAAAAGAAAAAAAATCACATAATAATAATATGATCACTATGTGATAATAAAATCAAATAACTGTCACATGACATATAAAGAAGACGTTACTAAAAAAGTCATTGTCTCTTTTCTTTTGAATCTATATATATATGTGTAAGAAATTCAAAGGGAAAAAAAAATCTTTTATTCAGAGTGTAAAATGTACATATGAAAATAATTTATTTTTTTAAATTGATTTTAGTACTTTCTTGAGTTAATTAGTAAAATATATATGACCTTTTGTGTATAGTTATCTTCTCAACTTCTCACACTTGGCAAGTCAATTCTAAAATTAAAATTAAAAATCTTAACAATTGGTACTTCAAAATTTATAATCCATTGTAACAAATACCAATTAGAAACATGATGAAAATTTTAAGATTTTCTTACTTATGACTTGTATGTGACATACTTTTGATTGAAGACAATTAAGTTTCTTTTTTCACTCAAATTAGACCGCATACACTTCCTCAGTTATACAGGTGGCTATCCTTGAATCCAAAAATTTTTAACAATTTAAAATTAATAACAAATTTATTAGAATATTTCTACAAACCTATAAATCCCTAGTTATTTACTTCTTTTTCTCTTTTCTGCGCAATTATTGCCGAAGGGCATTGGATGAAGGTGGGTTGGGCCTGTGGGCTAGCAGTTGGGCCTACCGTTTCCACAAACAAAAAGCCCATTTCGCTGCCACAAGCCCATTCATCCTTCTCTCCACTTCTCTTCTCTCTCTCTCTCTCCGACCGCCGTCGCTCTGTACTGTGATTTGCCCCTCTCTCTCTCTAAAACCGAAAACTCTCCGATTCTCTGTACCTTCTTCTCCATCGAAAAGCAGAGCTTTTTGGCTAAGATTTCCATTCGGAAGATCAGAAAGATGATAAAGCGGAGGTTCTACAAGCTCGAACATGGCGACCGGAACGATGAGCCTTCCGATTCGTCGTCTTCGTCCTCGTCGGCGTCTTCCTTCTCCGAAGCAGAAGCCTCCGATGAAGAATCCGACGGCGACTACGGCATTTCCAACGCCTCGAATGACAACGGCGAAGCTTGCTCTACCTCCTCTGGCTACGAGAGTGAGGATAGCTCCACCGCTGAAGTTGGTGTTGATGCCACCGGTAAGTTTAGGGCTTTGCTTTTCACACACACACTTATATATATATATATATAAACATATTTGCGTGTATATATATATATATATATTATGAACTTTTTCTGTCCAGTCCAGAGTGCTTGATGTTAACTTATTTTGTTAGGTCTGCCACTAGATGAAGAAGACTCTGAAACTGGGGACGAAAGGAAAATTCGTTTTGCTACTCCGAAAAATGTGGAGGAAATGGAATTAGTATCAGAAGATATTCCAGCGTGTATCCTAAAGAGCAAATCGGTTTTCAAGTGCAGGATCTGCCCTCGGATTGTCTGTTTGAATGAGGAGACTTTGAGGGCTCATCTGAAGTCCAAGGTAAGAATGTCCACCTAAGTTTTCTCTCTCATTGAAATCATGTTTTCACTCCAGACAACACAAATCATGTTGTTTGAGTATTGATTTACTAAAATGTTGAGGTTCATTGTACGTTTATAACTATTTTTTCCTGGAAAGTAGTGGGGCTTTCTTCACTTGTTGCCATTAGCATGCTATTTGCCCTTAAAGAGTGTGTTTGGTAGGAGAGAAAAGTAGAAGGAAGGAGAGGGGAGGAGTGATTAATGAAAGGATTTTGACATTTATGGTTGTTTGATAGGAGAGAAAAGAGAAAGGAATTGATTAGGGGAAGACTCTAAATCCTACAAAATGCACCAATTTTGATCTTTCATAAACTGCAGAGATTGTTAGAGGAATTGCATACCAAACATCATTATTCATTATAAAAAGTAACTCTCCCTCGTTCCTCATTTCTCACACCAAGGTAATCTACCACTTCCTCCTTCCTATTTTTTCTCAATCCCACCTGACATACCATAAATGGTTCTGATTATGATGTATGTATTACATTTTGATCGCCTAACTTAACTGCGACTGGTTCTTTTTTTACGATATATGTTTGTCCTCCTTTGTTGTATCATTTTATTTTCTCTCTGTTTCTTATGGAAAAGATTTGAATCCCTAATGCTAGGTGAGTGAAACTAGGAAATCTAGCAAGCCAATTTAGTATCCAACAGGTAGTACAAAATCACAGATGGCCCAGCTCAGGCAATTTTTTCCCACTCCAAGAAATGTGAATATAGGAATTAGGAACCATGAAACTGCTTTTAATATAACAAAATGAGCGTTGAGTACATGGATTGTGAAGAGTCTGAGGATCCCCCCTATTTGAGATGAATAAAGGGCTCGGGAATCTGATAATTTACTCTTCTTCTCTCTCTTATTTTTCCTTCCCCTTAAAAAATCCATTAGTTTGGTGTTTCAAACTTAAATGTTGTATACATTGAGGTCTTGCATCAGTTCAAACTTGTTATTTATTGCAGAGACATGCTCGATCAGAGAAATTATTGAACGAAGGTAGGCTGAAGGCTACGCTTAATAGCAATGGAGAAATCGACAATGAAGACACACCGGCAAAGCAGGATTCTGAAATAGCAGCTAAATCACAGGTTTGGTTGGTCTTGGATGCAATTTCGAGGTTCTCTAATAAGAAACAAATTGAGAACCAGATGTGCAGATAAGAAATAGGAAAGTAACATTGTCATTTTGCTTCAGGATAACCCTAAAAAGGTTAAAGGAGGCAGGCAGAGGCAACATCGTCGAAGACAAAATAAGAAGTTAAAAAAGAAGGTATTTATTTACATCCTGCTGATATGATTTGTATGTTTGCAGTTTCAAAAGTTATAACTTTTAAATTCCTTATCAATATGCAGAAAATGGAACATGACTCAGAAGGGCGAAAACAAGGCCAACAAAAGAGAGCCCGCCAAGAAAAGGCGTAAACATGAGAAGTGACGAATATACAGGGAGAAATGAAAAAGAAGTGTTGGCCTACCTAGTATGAAGATATGACATTTCTCCAATAGAATATTGTTGATGGGAGTGGTGTGGTTAAATGATGACTTGAAAATATTTCCTTCTGTTATGCTGTTTTCAAAGTTTATCGTTCCAGATGTATGTTGCTTTGTACTAGTATTTTATCCTGCTCTATGCTGTTCCCCGAACAGCAGCAATTTTGGTATTTAATTTTCATTCCTTGTTTTGGCTTTAACCATTCTACTTGATATGAATCATTGCTATGATTGTTTTGGCTCAGAAAAGACCTTAGTATATGCTTGCACGCATATGGGCGAAAAGACGGAGAAAAGAAGAACATAGAAATATTCAATGGTCACTTGAGCCTACACATACCAGAAGTTGGATGAGTGGAGCGAATCACGCTGGCTCTGCATTGTCCAATGTAGAACCATTGAATGCAAGTGAGTTGAGACATTGTGAGATTATTGTCAATTAGTGAAGGTTATTACTATATTACTATTTTATTTTAACTTTGGGTGGGAGAATATATACTTTACACTTTATGATGCAGTGAGGCATAAAAGCACTATGCAAAATATTTGCCTATTAATGATAGTAACTTTATTCTTTACCATTTCCGATATAATAAAGGCCTGATATCGTAGATTAATTCGTTTCTCCTCCCTGTTTTTCGATGATTTGGACGGCCATAGTGCTTGTGGTATTGTCATAAGACGTTCATATATTTTTAACAAGACCCTCTTGTGCTAGGACATCGACCCTTCTTTCAGAGAGAGAAGGCAGCTTCAACCTTTTTACGTTGCGAAAATAAAAATACCAAAATATAAAGATAAACACAAGATTAGTCTATCATAACGCTAAGGACATGAAACTAATGAAAGCAAAATGTCACTTGACTACAGGGTTTGGTAGTTCTGTTGACAGCAGAAAGTAAAAAATGAGATGGCCTCCTAACAAAGAATAACAGACAAGAAAAATGGGGATCCATATCTTGGCTTCATCAAGCAATTAGACACGGAGAGTATAACTTGAGACCCCAAATAATCATAAAGCAACGCGAACTTTAACTTTTCTCTGAAGCATTGGCTAGAACAAGGACGAAAAATACAAGCATGATATGTACCTCGGAGAGAGAACTGAAAGTCAGAGGAATCAAAAAACTTGTATTTCAAAAGCTAAGGTCCCAGCTGCCCGGACTGATGTACAGGTGAAGCAATTGGTTGTCCATTTGCATCTAAATCAGCAGGATGGTCAGGTGGAGCAGGTTGCTCTCCACTCTCACCGTTCTCTGGATGGAAATTGATGGGGAACTTTGTGACCCTAGGCTTATCGGTTAAAATGTTTCTCTGTACCCTATCAATTAGGACCTTAGGAGGAGGTTCTTCTCTCAGCTGTTCGTCGTCATAGTCATTATTCACATAGTAGCCCACTCGAACAAATTCCTGACTGAGATAAGAGCAGGTCAGCAGCATTACGGTGACGCCAATAATGTCCTCTTCACGAATCTTGGATGGGTCTGGAGGATCTGCCTGCAAATATTTACAACAAATGACATTATAGCCCAACTCTTATAGCTCCGAACATGTGAAACAAATATAAAGAAATGTCACGTGAATACCGCAGCTTACCTGTAATACAAAACGATAATTACCAACATTCACGGGACCAACAAGTACACTCTCTAATAGTTGGTCATAGGTCTCATCCTCCGCAGATCCTACGTAGATAAGCTTCCATTCCAAATCTGTACCGGACAACATTTCAGGTTTAAAAGAGTAAAAAGCAGGTACAACAGAATCGAACTTAGCAAACAGATCAAATGCTCAAGCAAAGCAGTTTTATTTTTCACTCTATTAGTTGTTCAAGTGAGGCTGGACGAAACGCAACCAGAATCGAATACGAAAATCTACGACCTTCCAAAGCCAAAGCATTAAAAAAATTACCAAGCAGGTCATATATTTGAAATAAATCAGTTTAGTTTTCCATCGTATAAACTAGTCAATTGGGATAATATACAAAAGTACAACCAAATCCAGTAACACATTGATCCAGTTCAAGATAATCAAATGTGTTTTCAGTTTTTCTCCCTTATGGTTTAATCACAGCAGAGCCTCGTCAGAGTTGGTGAACGAACTAAAGACTTAAATAATAAATTGGAAGTTATTAAAAACCCATTGCAGGAAAAATACATTAAATTGCAAACATTTATCACTGGATATGAGCAATTATTGGTAAATTGCTTGAATATATACTTAATGCTTCTTACACGACATTGAATAGGGCTTTAACGTTTATAGTTCCTACCGAAGAAAAGTTAGGGATGCATCAAAGATCTGCACTTACAATGATCTTCTAGATCACGAAGAGACAATTGTCATCTCCAAAAATCAAGTGAACAAAGATAACAAGTAAACTACAGGAAAACAAAATAACATAACAATAATCAATCAAATGCATACACTTAAAACAAAGAATAAGGAAATATCACATCATAAAAACGGATGGAAACAAAAGCTTGGACATGACAAATCTGATAATGATCCTATGCTTGTGCCTTACTGTATTCTCTTTCACCTTGTCCTTTCTTTTAAGGTGCGAGATCCAATAATACAGGTACAAATAGGGTAATACATGAAAATATGGCAGGAATCAGGAGGAAACTAGAAATTATAATGACACATAGCCTCAATCATAAATGATCCCGCAAATGGTTCTATTAAGAAAACAGGAAAAACAAGTGATAAAACACCCATAAATACACGAGAACTTTCAAAGGCAGAGCTGGGTATTGCTCAAACCTTCCCAACCCCAAAGAATAGCAAAATGAAGTTCAAGATTCACAGCATGCATATAGACTATACATCGGGCAATTTTGCTATCACCTGACACCCGAAGACAGATGAAAATAGGTCCATCAGTAGGACAACAATTGACGAGTCGCCATGATTAAAGAATAGTGCACGCAACACAATGGGATGCCTGATATGGGAGTGAAGTCCGAAATTTCAAGGTGCCCTTCTGTAGACTAATTCTATAGAAATACGAACTTTTGTTATTAGTACATGGAAGCCCAATCAAAACCAAATGTTTGTTATAATCATTCTTTGGAATTAACGATCGAAAGAGGACTAAACAAAAAAGGAAAACTCACGAAGAGAACAGACATATAGAGACCTCAAAGTTTTCAATTTAAATTGTGAAAGGATGAACTAGCTCGAATACTTTTCGGCACAAAGAGTTCAAACGTTATTGATTGACTTGTACAACTGGAATGGTACTGACGAGATAAAGAAAGTAACAAATTAAATAAGTAGAAAAATTAAACGTGATTTCCACAATCAATTTAAGAAGAAAATAAAAAATAATAAAAAAAAATGACGAGAACTTTAGTACAAAATTATCATTTGGTTAATACAGTGGATCATCAAAATTTGAGAAACTGAAGCAGCACAACTAGGAGCTTATCATTAAAAAGTTCTTTTTTTTTTAATTAATTAACTTTCTTCTTTTGCATGAGTTTAAATTTGTTTCCTTTTCAGTTCTTGAATTCTATACTGAGAAAACACAAAACCAACCAAGCAAACCCTAAGCCCCTATTCTACACTGAGAAATGAAGAAAAATAAAATCAAAATCAACTCAAACAGCCACTAAAACATACAAAATCGACGAGCACATGCATTTTCGGAAGCGGAAAAATAGTGAAATGCATTTGATTTCTCCTCCGTTATCTCATTTTCTCGGCAGCCAAACAGAGCAAACCTTAACTGATACTCATCAAATTTTCAGGAATTGAAAAAATAAATAAATAAATAAATGAGAGAGAGAGAGAGAGAGAGATTAACCGTCATTGAGAGGAGTCAAGCACTCGTAGGAGATCTCGAACTGGAAGGGGGACAAAAACGACGCCGGATTGTCGAGGACCGTCACGTTTGTTATGCTGACAGCACTCATTGTTTCTTAAAAATTCAACGAACAAGTAAATTCTGAGCTTGCATAGAGATCCGTGACACAAACCCTAGCTTCCAACACCAACAACTTCATCGAAAACAAAAACAAAAACAATTTCTCGGAGACAAAGGTCGAACAATCTGAAAAACAATCTGGAAAAACGGATAACCAACTAATTCAGAAAAGTTTTTCCCAGAATACAAACAAGTTTCTGTTTTTCTTTTTCTTTTTTTTTTTTTTACTTTCTTTTTTCAAATGCGAATTTCGGTTTTTTTTTTTTTTTTTAATTTTTGTACTGAGGGTAAATTATGAATCGGGGTGAATTGCTAATACAAAAGGGGATTTTTTTTTTTTTTTTTTTTTTTTGGGAAGGAGAAAATTAAAGAAGTTTAAAATTGCTTCACCGGGTTTTTATGGAGGGATACCGGCGCTAGCCGGTTGCCAGATTTGGCGGGAGTTTTGGAGGAAACGAAAACGGTAGGTTATCGGTTGGGTTTTGTTATTTAATGCATCATTTCATCTTCGTAAACAACTTGTATTACTAACAAAATTGAACCAAACAAAACTTTACTTGAGGTTTCACCCCCAAAAAAAAAAAATAAATAAATAAATCTCTCTAGTACAAAGAGATAACAAGATATATCTCTTTTAAAGCAAAAATGGCATTATCTTCGACTTTCCAAAAAAGGAAAAAAAAAAAAAAAAAAAAAAAAAGAAGATTAAGAATAAGAAATTGGTATATCTTCGCAAGCGTACAAAAAAAGAACAAGCAAACGGAAAATATATCAATTTTCAAAAAAAGGCCTGGTATAAGCATTCCAAATTAATTTATATACATATTCCTTATATTGTGTCAATTTAATAACATGTTAATTTTCTTGATTATAACTCAATCTTCAGCTGTTACATCCATTTTCCGAGTCTGAGAATGAAACATCTCGGCGATGTCTGCAGCTGTGCTACATTCTTCAGGCTTTCTATCGGAAACGGTGCGAAGATATCTTGGGAATCTGATTGAAATGCCGCGGGAAGGATGAACTAAACCGATGGCAGCCTCGTGAACAGGAGATACCGTAAAATCTGCACCTCTTATTTCCCACACGACTTCCGGCGAGAACCACATATCAGGCGCCTCACCTGTTCGATAATAAGGTGGCTTTTTGGACAAGATCTTGTCTCCAGAGAAGAAACTTTTCATCTGCAGCCCAATCAATAGAGCACCCTTGTTATTCATGTGATTAACATGTTGATACATAATCACACAAATCGTGATGGGTCAACTTTCTCGGGATAAAATCATAAGACCCCAGTGTAAAACTAAAAAAATGTTCGTACTGTATTTCTGGCCCCAAATATGATTTCCTTAAATTGGGAAACAGCTTTACAAATCAACTTAGTTGAGCTTTATCAGAGACATAAAGATTTAACTACATATCCTAAACATGGTTTAGAGACAAATGCCTGTTAAGTTACCTCTGTATAGAAAGAATCCGAGAATCCAGACATGACGCGGCAAACGCTCTGGAATTCCTCAGTATCAGGGTTGTAACATGCCATAAGAAAGGGACTATACCTGCAACGGAAGGGAAGTCGCATCAAATCATGACACTACAACGACCACAAAAAAAAGGATAAAATGTTTCCAAAAAAGAAATGGTGCACCCTGAGCTCATGAAAATTATAGTGCTATGCTTCCATATCAATTTGTATTTTCCTTCCCCCTTCCGCATGAAAAGAACATTTTTCGTAGCTAACCTTAACTAAAAAGTTGCCATTGATTCATATTATATTTTCAAAACACAAGATCCTGAAACAAACCCGCCTTATCTCATTCACAGGCCCTTTGATCATTTGCACATCGCACAAATATTCCATCGTATCAAAACAATGATCTTCGAACAGTTGTCAGCGACGATCTTTCCTAGTATGTTTTTCATCCACTATGCAAAACTCACTCTCCCATGATACACCCTTAAATTAGATTTGTCTTTTAAGATTCTATAGAAATATTTACCATCCTGCCTTTCTGCCATTTCCATGCCAAGCACCAATTGGTACTAAATCAAGTGAATCACCTAATCCTTCAACGTAGTCTCTCTTGACCTGCAAAGGTTTGATCAGTTAGAGCTTTTCTTGTGCTTTTCCCATGGATAATAGTCGGGAACAAAAAAATTATTGAATAGCATTAACCTTGAGCCATCCATCACAACGCTTTGATGGAGAATATCTAGCTTCAACATCTAAAGATTTAACCATGATCCCTTCACAAGAGGAGAGGAATGCAGTTTCGAAAAAAGAGCTCATCTTAGTTAACGTTGCTTCACTAGTCGAACAAGCATCTTCTGCTTCAACCTACAGACAAACAGGTTGTATAAACCACCTATCAACGAATTCTAAGTTACATCTAAACAATATTGTGAAGCACTTACCGTTATTTCCTTTGCATATTCAAGCCATCCCGTCTTCTCACCAGAGAACAAATCTCTCAAGTCTGCATTAGGGACAGAGAGGATCAGAAAAGAAACATATACACAAAGTATATGTCTCTACAAATCAAAATTTCAACACAGGACATACAGACGCTTACATTTCCGTCTTTGGCGTAGAGGAAAACCCATAAGCCTGTAATGAAAATTACATTAGCTAACAGGGCACTTAACTAGAAGTAAACAAAAATTATTTGAAATTATTTGAAGATCACATTTTGGTAAAGATTCAACAAGACAAAATGACATCACATTGTTCTATTTTTTATATGGGGAAACAAACCAGAATGTCCTGGATTGTTCTGTAACTATAAAATCTACAGTGTGTTTTTCCAGGATTCCTCACCAGATTACAAGAATAGGGCAGAAAGGGTTTAATGCCATTGATCATGCAATTTCAGTATGCTGCAAACGCATCATTTTAATCCTGGAATTCTTTCGTTAGTCTTGGAATATTATGTGTTTCTATTGTAAACTAAATACCTACACGACTCCAATCATGCAGTTAGCATAAGAAAGAATCTCTATGGGTTTTTTTCTTTCTCAAGACGAGAATTACAGGTATGGATGGGAAACAGATGTTCCCCAGTTGTCTTAGTTCTTCGACGGGGGTAAAGGAAAGAGACGAGATTTTGCATTTTGGAATCCATATACACTCAGTTCAGAGATAGCAAAAGGCAAAACTCTAAAACCTGCATGCAAATATATACATCTAGATAATATGAAGCAAAAGTTAAAGAAAATTACTTTTGGCCATTAGAAAACATGATATCAAAGACAAATACGCAGATGCCAACCTGCATACACAAATAATGAAGAAAAAAAATCAGAAAGTTCAACCTTCAAAAAAAAAAAAAAAGTATTCCCTGAAAAAGGAAGTAGACTAGAAGTTAATTATTATGTAGGACGAGCGTAAAAGACCAGGCTACCAGTAATATCCATAACAAAGGACTTAAAACCAATAATATTTTTCTCTTCTCTCTCGAGTCTCTTCACGTTATATGCAAGAAAGTCAACAACAAAGGAACTAACACCTATTCTATTTCTATCATTTCCTCTCTTCACAAACCATGCAAAAATATCAACGTTGTTGCTTTTCAGATCCACTAAAAAAGCTTGCAATCATAGAAAAACCACTGCTCTTCCAGCAAGTAGCATTAAATACACACGCACACCCACGTACAAACTAAATCAAATTCCAAACAAATTGTGTCTAAACTAGATAACTTAATACTCGTGCTGGTATTACAAGAGAGAATAACATCATCATCCTGCTTGAATTCTCAGTTAGCTCCATGTATACTATGTGCTCATTCTAGTACTCTTTGCAACATCCTTTCCAAGAGAAAATAGAACTACAAACACAAACACGTAGTATATCCGATGGTAGATTGTCAAAGAAACCACATGATATCACCTTTATGCTGTCCAATGTAATTGAAGCATCTTTACTGCCTCTCCCCCGCGAAGATAGTTCTTGAAAGGACATAAGCTTGTAGCCATTCTTCCTATCGATTGCAACAACCTGAAACCAGAGAAAACGCATAAGCATAGGAATCACTTGAACTTCATCTAGAAAAATACAAATTAATAAACAAAACAATATACTCATCGCAACAAAAGAAAGTATTAAGGAAAAAAAAATGACCACAAAAGGCATACATTTATGAAATCCATAAATATTCTATATCTGTTCTTGTAGAATATTGGATAATATTCTTGTTTCCTTGCATAGTTACAGCTGTAAATTAGCTATAATTAGTCTCCTAGGATATCTTTGAGAATATGGGCAGTTAATTCACCGATTCTCTTAAGATATATTAGTTACCTGATATATTAGTAGTTACCTTTTTTTCTGATTTTAGGTGATTTGGCTAGCTGTATCTTAGCTGTCTTTCTTTGACTTTTAGTAGGGTCTTCATCTATATAATAGGGCTGTACAGTTCGCTTTTCTAATAAGAGGAATATACAATTCATCTTCTTTAATTTCCTCAGTTCTCCAATAAGTTCATACCTCTGCATCCACTATGAAGGCATCTGCATTGGGCTTACAACATTCCTTAATTGTATCGACAAGATCTGGGTATCTTGAGGTTGTTTCATCCCCATTTCGTGAAAACACACGAATAGATCCATCAGCTAACTTGTGAATTTGGGCACGCTGACCATCATATCTGGAATCACATGCCCAGAGATATTATCTAACCAACAAAAAGTAACATAAGAGAAAAAAAATAAAAAAGAAAAATCGAAAAGAACAGAAAAGACTGAGTTCGAATGTAATTGAAAAAAAAAATGAAGAAGAAGAAGAAGAAGATAAACAGCCAACTATGTCTAAGAATCTAAGACATCTGCAATTCCTTAACAATAATCTGGACTGTGGCTAGAATCATTTAACTGAACAAGAATTTGATCACCTGAGAAGGTTTGCGCAATCAGATACTAAGGCGGTTTGCCTTTGCGAGGCAATGCTTAAAACTAAAGTTGTCTTGAGGTATAAATCTCAAAATAAACCATGAAATAAATCAAAACGCATATTGAAAAATAAGCATTTGAAAGAAAAAGTTATAAATCACATCTTTTGGTTCTTTATTTTTAAAAATTAATTCAAAATGAACTGCTTAAAAAGAAAGGAAGCAAATGATATGATCTATAATTTGGGAAAATAGAACCTTAATACAAAATTAATCCAAAAATTGGGAAACATCCACAACATGGATTCAGCATAACATTTTAATAGGTGATACTGGCATGTTTTGATATGCCAACATTATGAAATGATTCATTAAGACTCCAATTAGTTACCAAAAGCGAACTCAAGCAACAGAGGGCAGAAGCATATGAAATAAAATAGGACTTACTTATATTCACAAGTAAAAGCCTTATTCTGAAAGAGCTTTAGCGCATGCTCGACACCATTGGTGATTCTACCACCAAAAAATTAATTAATTAATAAATAAGTAAAAGAACAACAAACTGCGATATTAGAAAGTATCCCTTACGACAATTTTCCCCCAAAGAGTTTGGAATAGAGGCAAGAACACGTACTTTGCCAGCATTGGCTTGATGGGTATTCCTGGAATCATCGACATAGTTGTTGATGAAAATCCAAGGCCATTGCACATGAGAGAAGGAACAATTAAATCCTGTTTGAATACATAGAAGATGTTTAAACCTTGAGATATCTGCTACTAATGAAACGGGCATGAAGTGTATTTTTCACAAGGATAGAGTTGCACTGACTGAGGAGCATTCAAAATCTACATCAACTAATTTTCCTAAAATCTTCAGCAATTAGGAGCCATATAAAGATTGGGTTTATATTCTAGTAAAGAGAAGATAAGACTAAGAAACCATAGGATTCAAGATGTGGTAATTACCATACAATGCAATGGTAGAGGTTCGAATTCAGGATATGTTCTGGTACCATGTTAATTTACCAATTTTTCTAAACGATCAAGTTTGTGAAGATTGGAATTTATAAAAAGAGCTTTGTTTTGTGGGATGCATATTGTTAGCAGCATAACAAAGAAAGCCCGTTTAATGTGATACAAAACATGAAGAGTGTTCGAAAGTTTTACTTAGAAAAACAACAAAAGGTGGGAAAAATAACCGCACAAGTACAATTAAGCAAGCATTTGAGTTTCGACTACCAGAAAAAAAGTACTTACCAAACTCGGAACTATATTGTATGCTTCAACAACAGCTGCTGAAAGGTTCTACAGATTAATGGTACAAGTAGATAAGTATATAAACTTTCTGGGGAATAAGTCTACCCACAACCATGCTTCATAGACAATTTAAAAAAAAAAAAAAAGAAAAAAAAAACATAGAATTTTCCATTAAAAATATTCACACAAAGTAGGTAAAACCTGGAGATCATCCTTTGAGCTTTCCACTGTTCTTTCATGGTGAAAGTTGGGGGAAGAATTCATAGCAACAGCTTGGGCCAGTGCAGGGAGAACAGTCCTCATCATAGCTCCAATCCTTAGATTCCTAACCTGTACCAAATGATGATCATTAATATCCAGTTCAATCTCTTAATTTACTATTTCGAATGTTCAACAATGCATCTTGAACCTTGATCAATGATAATCTTATGATGAAAAAGACAAAAACTGAGATGATAAATTTAGGTCCAAACCGGTTGCCAAATGCATGCTTAACTTATTGTTGAATGTTAGATGAGCTCAACAAGTAAGCACAAATAGGGACACTAGGATTAGATTTATGGATGACAAGGGTCATAAAATGGTGCAACAAAAACATAGGAAGATTATAATTGATAACAAAAGAGACAAAGACTCAAATGTGTAAGTGCTAACGTAAAAGGCCCAGTAGAAGTTCTGATATAACAAGAAACTACGTAGAAAACTCATCAAGTGTTCTTCCTCCACTACTTAAACATTGTCTTGTGGTTTTCTTACATCTGCCTAAAATTTAATTTCATCCAATGAAAAAGGATAGGGTTCTTCCCACTTAATTTGATGGGCAAATTTGTTTGAGCGCAAACTCCAGACTTAACTATAGAACTTGAAAAGTTGCTAGGTACTGAAAAGTTACTAAGTAACTGTCCCCATAGAATTTCAAATGGTACGGAAGGGATAGGAATCAATACAACATTTAGAACCATAACGCTAAGCAAGAGTATTACCAAAGTTCTAACAAGAAACTTCATCTCCTTCTCTCTACAAGAACGCATGAGATTGACAATAAGGTTTTTCTTCCTTGTTGTACTTCCGCTGCCTGTTTGCGCACTGAAGAAAACTACATTAATAAACTGAAAGCATGACTAATTGTTTGCATCCCCTAAATTAACCACATAACCAAATGGAAATAGAAACGCACCGTCCATTAAAATTTAAAATATATAAATAAACTGGTCCAAGAAAAACTTAGGTTGAAGAGCCTACAAGCATCACCAGATTTGTCCTAGTCATTAAAACAAAAAATGACCATATGAAATATTACTACCGTGAAAATTTTAATGCGTCTACTAATATATTTTGCCTATTGTTTTGATCTTCACATTTTCACTCAGCTTTAAATGTCATTAATTAAGGCACAAGTTGGATATACCTTATCTTTTGTAGGGCAGAAAATATGTCTTTTATCAAAAGTGTCGAAGGAGGGGCGAGTAACATCTGTGTTTGTCGGCATGCTTGAGCAACATCACCTTTAAGCATGATAAATAATTTGATAGGCAAACAAAAATTGTTGTCATGTACATGCATAAGGTAAAAAATTAGAAGTACTTACCCAGATCACCCAAGTCATTGTACATCTCCCTTATTTTAGATCGGCTTGTCCCGCATGCCTCTTCCAGTGCTGATGCAACAAGACTGCCACCAAGGTTTAACTCCTGTGACATTATTGCAAACGGAAATGTTTCTCATCCCACATTATTGGAAACACATTGCACAGAACAAATGCATGATGCAACCTCACCCTGAATCAGTATGAGCGGGGAAAAAAAGGGTGCTATCTCTGTGTTGCAGTTTCCACTAAAACTGTTCAACTTAGAAGCTTGTGCAATGGAAAGAACAAGAAGATAATAGGAGCACAGCATTCATAATATTGTCAAAATATCAAAATTCTTAATCATCAAGGTTTGGGCTTTGTCTTTCATCTATCATGTATGGTGTAAGGTTTGCCTACGGGACTGAATGTCTTATCGTAGAGTTAATTAGGAAAGGAATTTGACAAACCATATTTTCATGGTCAGCAGCGATCTTATTTGTGCACAAATACACTGCAGGCAGAACATCCTCAGGAGACAAGGCCAGTAAACTATGACAAAACAAAAAAAAAAAAAAAAAAAAAAAAAAAAAAGAAGCCCGTTACAATTTAGCTGCCATGAAGACATAAAGTGTAAATAAAGCGTGAACCCTTTTTCACTTAAAAGGAAAAAAGAAAGAAAGAAAGCATCATAAAGTATTCAAGAACGGGGAGAAACCTTCTGAACATGTTGCATAGCATAGAAGTAGATTTTATCTTTCCTTTTTCACTCTCAAGTAAGTCAAAAGTTCGTGCAAGATGTAAATATGGAGCCCGCTGTCCATCCCTCCAGCAAGCTGCAAATGAAACGCCGAATCACCAAGAATTCTGTTTAAAAGGAATCTGATAACAGTTATGGAGAAAAGAAATTCTCTAAGCTGCAAAAATGTACCACACTTCATAGGCACCAACCATGCTCCACAGGATTATATTTTTCCGGTAATAGTGCTACAGAAGTTGCATCCACATCCTCTGTTGAAAATAGCTTCAGGGAAAGTTCAGCTTCTTGCCCCACTTTTTCCAACACAACTTCCTTCTTGCCAGAAGTGCAGCTGCTGATAACACACTGGGACTGAACAGATTTCTTATCAATAACCAACCCAACTCCACGCCCAGTGTTATTGTAGTGAATTTCAAGAGCCATATTAATATCTCCCTTTGTCTTCTCCAAGACAGTTGCAGCGTAGCTTTCCAACGATTCACTGGCATTTATTATCTGTATGAACTGATTTATCTCGTTCTTGTATGGTTGAGAGTCATCACAGGGAAGTTTTTCATCTTTAGGGGTTTTTTCATGTAAAGTTCTATCAGCGCCGCTAGAAGTATTAGGTAACACTTTACTGAAGAACTTTGTTATTGTTGATTGTTTTGACCCACTTGTTTCAGAACCAGGCTTAATTTTTACCTTTTTGTATTGCTTAGTCTCAGTATTCTTCTTCCTTTTGCTTGGAGAAACACCACTCTTAAGTGATTTCCCTACGCCGACAGACTTGCAAGCTTGACTTGAAGGAGTGTCAATCTTCCCAAACGGACTCATCTTGACAGTGGCTGACTGCAAAAGTGGTGCAGAGTCATTTAGCAAGCTGATCTCTGATATGGTATTAGAAGTTGAACAAGCAAACACTTGTTCATGAAACTCTGTCTCACGCTCATAGAAAGTAGAAACTGCCTCAACAATGCCCCCGCTTGAGCTTCCAATGAGATCCAACATCTGTTCTCGAGTTACCCATGAAGGCAAGCACTCACGAAGCTCCTGAAGTGTTTTCTCTGCTTCCTCATCAGTTGATATTTTTAAATCCTGTAAACCACAATCTTGAAGAGGCATTGATGGTTCTGAAAGACAACCTATATCAATATTTTCCTCGGCATCCATATTAGAAGACTTTGTCTCTTTCTCCAGATGCAGCTCCTTGCTTGGAACATTTCCCGTGTCCTTTTCAACCTTATCACTTGTTTCACCATTCCCTCGACGAAAACCCCTCAAGAATTCTTGCTTGTTTGCCATTTCATCAACTAATCCGGCAAAATGCTTTTTCATTTTGTTAGCATGTTGGCTGTCAACTTTTTCAACATCGTAGCCAACTGTCGGAACAACACGCTTGGGTTTCAAAAACTTAACATATTCCCTAAGCTCCTCATAGTTTGAATGCTCACTATATGGTACAAGATGAATTTCACAAGAATCTTTCGACCTGACAGAAAATTTTCTGCGCTTCACTTCATATGTCCACCCGGTCGGAACAAAACCAATGACCTTCGAGTACCCTTTCTCAACCATTATTTCGTTCATCTTCCCGAAATTAGGCCTAAAATACGGCCAT
Source organism: Ficus hispida (assembly GCA_025413025.1). NCBI lineage: Eukaryota > Viridiplantae > Streptophyta > Magnoliopsida > Rosales > Moraceae > Ficus > Ficus hispida. Next base: position 12,970,022 of record CM046365.1, on the reverse strand, counting down.
GTCTCACCCAAAACATTCCAGCCAACAACATGTGTATCACTTTCGCGTTCATCCTCTGTAAACACTCCACTCTCATCGCACCCCAAAACGCGCAAAACACTCATTTTTCTCGCATCCACATATATCTTTCGATTACATCTACGAGCAATCTCTAACAAAATCTTCTCTTTCCCAATGACATATGTAGCAACCAGAAATAACACATTACCCGTCGAACCTTTACATTCACCAGAAACTCTTTCCACTACAGTAGCAATGTAATCAATAGACTCTTCTTGCAACGGAAACACAAACTTCGGATTACAATAAGTGGTGTCAAGGAAAATCGCATCCGAACCAATAAATTCTAGTAAAACAGGTTCGGATTTCATCGAATCACAAAACCGAAAATCTCCTGTATGAACATACCTCTCGAAATTTCCTTCCGAACCTGGAATTTTGAACAGGAATTGTACAGCACCGGGACAATGATTCGCATCAACAAGCACAACCTCACAACCGTCAATGACTAACTTTTCGCCAAGCGGCAAGGGAAAGACGAAAGCAGATGGAACCTTTAGAATTTCGACGAGGAGCCGAGCTGTGGTGTCGGAGCAGAAGACGATTCCTTTGGACCAATTGAAGGCGAGGCCGTAGTAGTGATCAGAGTGGAAGTGGGAGAGGAAGTAGGAGACGGAGAAGTCGCCGGCGTGGCGGAAGGCGTCGACGAGGAAGCGAGTCTTGGGAATGTGTTTGGAAAGAGGGAAAGTGGAGGGAAAGGGCGAGAGGGAGAGCGGCGGCGGGGGCTGGTGGTGGAAGGAGGCTTGGGCGGCGAGGAAGAGGCCGGAGGAGTCGAGGGTTAGGGTTTCATGGGACGCCATGGGAGATGCTCAGAAGAAATCGGAGCATTGATCAAAGAGAGAATCAGAAATTGGCGGTTCCGTGAGGTTTCGAGTTGGGGGTGAAGAGGGTTTAAGTGGGAGAAGTGTATGTTACGTGTAGCTTCTCTGGCGCCAAATTCTCTTATAAAGGAAAGCAGAAGACTTTTCTTTATTTTTATAGAAGAAGATACGGTAAACCCTTATTTTTATATCTATCGATATGATTATTTTTAAATGATTAAGATATAATTAAATGATTGAGATATTATTTATGTATCATAATTATCATGCATCTTACCTTATATTAGTATAGATTAATAAATAAATAAAAGAACTCACCCTTCCCCAACACGGTGACTTCCCCTTTAACGCCGACAACCGACAGATCTACCCCTCGACACCGACAAGCCCAAGCACCCCCCACCCCTACACCAACCCAAGCCCCGACCCCCCACCCCACCCCCAACCAGGGCTAGGCCCCCACCCCCGACGCACCCAGGCCCCGACCCCCTACCCCACCCCTGACGCAACCTAGGCCCAGCCCCCCTCCCCCCCCCCCAACACCACACCCTCAATGTTACCCAGGCCCCACCAAATCTGGGCCTCTGCCCCCCGAAACCCCGAAGATGGCCCCTCTGATGAGCTTCCACTGTTTGAGGATGGTGAAATCACCTCCCCTCGGTGACCTTCCATCCACCGACAAGAGAAGAGAGAGGAGAGGAGAGAGAGAGAGTTTTTTTTTTTTTTTAGGAAAAAAAAGAGGAAATCTGGTGTATTCAATCTCAAATTTGCACAAAATTATAGCCGTAGATTTTAAAAGCAATTCAATAATAGATTTTGAATAAGTAACTACTGGTAGTGTTTTTTAAATGAGCTCTATCGCAGATTCTCACATTTTCTACCAAAAGGAATTGAAATTTGAACAAAAAAAAATTTTAATGGAAAATTTGAACAATCTTGCACATGAAAGTTTTTTTTTTTTTTTTTTCATTTCTAAAGTAATGCTTTGTTTGGTTTATATATTCAACTCCAACTAAGCCATAATTTTTTAGTTAGATATTTGTTTTTTTTTTTCTGAAAAATTAATAAAAATTATAATTAATTTTGAAAAATCAACCAATTCTAACTTAAAATTTAAACTCCAACCGGTAATTCAAACGGAATCTAAGTGTTTATTCAAAATTAAACGTACATTTGGTACCGATTAGGAATATTTGTTTAAATTAAAATTGATTGATTTTTCAAAAACTAATAATAATTTTTTTTATTGATTTTTCAGGCTAGATAAAAGTTATAATGGAATTTTTGTTTTCAAACCTGAGAGTCAAATCAAAGCTTCATCTAAAATTTATTGTAAAAATAATATTCAAAATATTTTTAAATTGAATTCTAAATACCAGTCTAATTTATCAATAATATTTTTACTAGATTCTCACAAATTCACTGATTTTTTTGGCTATACAAGCTAAGTTCATTAAAAAAAAAAATCGAAGATAAGAATGGATAAATATGGTAAAATACTTTATCGTTGTAGTTTTCGTTCAAATTTTTTGAAAAGAATTTTTGACTTTGACACTAATTTTAATAGAGTATTATTTTTTATGTCAAATTTATTACCTACCAAATTTGAATTTTTTTAATCAAAATTATAACAAATATTTGATTGTTAATCGTTGGTGTTTCAACTTTTCTTTAATTATTACAATTTCGTCATATTTAAATTATTTAAATACAGAAATTTTATTTATAAAAATTTTAAAGCTCAATAATATGACAAAAGATAGATATACAAACCATTAAAAATAATATAGATATATTATTTTTTATATTTTTTTATAATAAATATAGTATTAACATTAACAAACATATAAGATGGTCTTACATGTAATTGCATTTTCCTATCACAATCTGTTCAAACACATTAAAGGGAACTTTAGAGGGGTTTTTATTCTTATCATTTACGCTGAAAATTTTCCATACATCATGATTTTTCATTTTTATTATAACTCTAAAATCATCATGCTATTTTTCATTTTCTCTTTTTATAATTATGTTCTTATTTTGTCTTTTTTTTTTTTTTTTTTATTCTTCTTCTGCTTTGTTATTTTTCAAATGTCATTGAGCGTTTCTAAAAATTAAAAAACAAAAAAAGCGTTGTGTACATATAGAGATGTTTCACAGAATCTATAACTCCACTCAATTTAATCAGCCGTTGAGTTGAGATTAGAAGCTTTTAGATTAATAAGGGTTTTAGATTTCCTCAATCGAAAATTACAACTTGGATTGTGGTTTGCGTTTTGCCAAATCTATATATAATTTGCCAATCCGAATCACATGTAAAATTATATATATATATATATATATATCTTTCTTAATTGTGTATAAGAACTTCGTATATATACTGAATACATACTTATGCATTGATTCGTGCAAATTAGATACTAGAAGATTAATTCTTACAAACACTAATGCATGTCTTTGTAATCAATGAATTTTTCAAAATTGTTACTCTAAAATAAATCAAATTAATTATCGACATTTAGTAAATAGTTTTCATTCACATATTTATAATCAACTAATTATTTAAAAAACAAAGTTAATCTATTTATTAATAGTAATCTAACTGTCTAATTAACAACCTTCGTAACAATAAATTAACATTAACAAGAAGAACTAAATTATCATTACTATCATCATCGTCATCATATAGTTTTTTGGGGAAAAAAAAAAGACAAAAAAAATTCAAAACTAGCATTACCATAATCATCTTCATCCAACAATTCTATTGACAGTTGTTTCATCAAGATATTTTGGATTGTTCAAACTTATAATCTTGGTTGCTCTAATTTTTATATATAAACAGAAAGCAGCCAGTTCCAATTTCAAAAAAATATACATATATGTATATATATATATATATATATATAAAGTGTCGTGATTAGAGATTATCATGAGAGACATATAGAGAGGTTTGAGAGAGAAAGAAACACACAGAATATAAAGGTATCCAAGTTTTTTTTTTTTTTTTATATAATATAAAGTTCTTAAATATCAGAATAAATTACTGAAGCAGCTAAAAAATGAGATAGTCTTATAAAAAGACGAATTTATATAAACTTGTGTCTTTGTGCGTGCTTATTCTTTTCTTTTTTTTTTTTTTTTTTTCTGTGTTTTTAATGGCTTTAGACTTAAGGCGCTGATTTTTAATAAGTAGTAGTTCTAAAAATAAGTAGTATAGTAATTAATATAGTTTTACCAAGCACAATTTAGAAAAATATAATTGCAGTTGTTTATTTTAAAAAATAATTGGAAAAAAAATATATCAAACATAATTAACAAGGCCACGATATGCTAAACTTTAATCAATTGCATAACTTTTTATTTACTTTTCTAATCATTTTTAATATGTTTTTCTTCTGGAGGCGTAATATGGTTCTTCAGTTGTGCTCAGCACATGCCTATGACCCATAATTACAGACACGCACGATGAATCTGAATAGCTAAAATGCAATTATTATAGCTAGCTCACAGAGAGATATTTCCTATATCAAAAAAAAAAAAAAAAAAAAAACCACCAACTCTGCTCTCAGATATGTGTGTAAATGTATTAATTATATACCATATCGAAACCTTTCATAATTATAGCAATTCCATTTCCACCACCAAAAATACCCCCTTAAAGATTAACATCACTTGAATATTTACACTAAATTTAATCCTTTTCTAAGCTAGAAGAGAAAAAAAAAAAAAAAAAAACAGAGAGAGAGAGAGAGAATCAGAGACTTCAAAAACTAACTCTCCTGATAATCATCTAATAGGAAAATATATATGAGTTTTTCCTATTCTTCTATAGTCTCCAACAATGGCTTCTTAGACCTGCTCATTGACAATCTATGCATGAACTCCGGCGCCGAGAAGTTCTCGATATCGTCCAAATTCAACCTCGGCGCCGCCGCCGCCGCCGCGGCGCCTTGATCATCATCTGTTCTCAAATTCTCCGGCGCCGCCACGGCCGGCTGATCCGCCGGCGAGATCCTCTTCTTCCTCCCAGAGACCGCCTTCTTGGCGACGAGGAACAAGGCGCCCATGTCGGCGGCGGTGACGAGGGAATTCACCCTCTGCATGGGGAACATGACGTAGACATTGGCCATCTCCAGGTCCTCATCGGCGTTCAGAGCAGAAAACCTCCTCCCCATCTGCAGCGACAGGGAGTTCACGACGAAGAAGTTCGGCGACTCGAGCATTAGCTCGGCGGCTTTTACGGGCTCGTCGAAGCGCCGGACTTCGCCGCCGGGGAATATAACTTTGGCTGCCCGGCAGGGCTGTTTCCCTCCTAGGGTTGACATGGTGCATGAGACATAGTTGCCCATAATGTTGATGGTCTGTAATTGGACGAGGGCTTATTTGAAAGAAAAAAGTACGAGAGAAGTTTCAAAAGCGAAGAGGAATTAAATAGTGGTGGAATTAATAGGGGACTTGGTCTTGAAAATGCGTATCATGTTTGCTTACGGTCTGAGGTTTGAAGATTTATAATACGAGTCGACGTAATAGGAATCCGAATGGGTCTTTGAGAGTGATTTTTTATTTTTTATTTTTTAAATTGAAAGAAAGAGTTTTAAAATACATGGAAGATTCTAACTCCATGGCCAGTTGTATTCTAGATGTGGTTTGACCTTTTGTGTGGTTCATTTCCGCGTTGGGCTAGCTCAAATTTAATTTATCTTTTTTTTTTTAATTTATTTTTTGTTTTATATTTTGTGTTGAGCTTAAAAGTTGGAAGAAAAGATAATGGAAGATGTATAGAAGTTGCTAGGTCCAGTTGTGTGAGTTAATTGTGGTTATTATTATTGTTAGTTAGATTATATATTAGTTAGATTATACTTGTAATTGTCAGCATAGTTTGAGTTCTTCACTAATGATAAATAATCTACTATGACATTTTCTTTGATAAGTACGTGTTGGGCCCACTAATTAATTTGCTTCCCCAATAGTGTTTTTTTTTTTTTTTTTTTTTTTTTGCTTGCTTGCTTCTCTCATAGGTTTGAATTTGTTTTCTTATGACGAGTTTTAGGTAAAGTACATGTATGACTTGTTAATTTCTTTCCAGAAATAATGTGAAATGTTTTAGGTAAAGTACATGTATGACTTGTTAATTTCTTTCAAGAAGTAATGGAGTAATAAATACAGATCTACCTAATTGTGCGAAACGTTCCTATACACTATTATAGATACAACTTCACGTTTGTTTTTATATCTGACTCTATATAAGTTTTAGAGTTTTTAAAAAAAAATTTCAATTAAGACACTACAAAGAAATTAGAGAATATATATATATATATATATGTATATGTATATTAATGTGTTTTTAAGGTCCATAAAACCTAAAACCCAAAAGATGACTCTGAGCAGAACACGAGTGCAATAAAAAGTACATGAAAGCTTGGGTCGTAAGAATAGGAAAGCATGTGAGTTTTGGTTATTGACCTGACTGAACAGTTTAGCTTTGCGTGACAATTCTGCGATTTTATTATTATTTGTATATTATTTTTAGTCTTTTCTTGTGACTAAAGACGGTGGCGGTGTCGGTTATATAAATATTTATATATACATATATATGTAATATAAATATATATATATATGCTTAAAATGCAGCTCATATACCATATCATGCCATTATATCATTCATATATGCTCTGGCTGACACGGGATCGTTGGTGCCACGCTACGAACCAAGAAACTTTCCTTCCATTTTCTCTTCATATTCTCAAAATTTAGTATACAGTCCATCACAAAATGTCATCTCTTTGACATATAATGTATACCGCTTGTCTACGGAGAACAAAAATATATATAAATAAAGACAAACAACTGAGTTTATTATTTTTTAGGTATTTTCTTGATATTCTTTAATCTATATTTTCTTCCAAGTAGCAATTCACATTATTATCTTATAAAAAAAATATATATACATAATTATGTATTCAATTTATCATACGTATAACCAAATTTCAATCGTGTTTTGGTTCGCATGTTTAGATCCATTCATTTCAACTTAAATCAGGCTCGCGTAGTATTCTATCTAAATCCCAAAAATTTTTTTTTTGAGGGCACGACATACTTAAAAATAATTATGAAAAAATGAGCCAAATAATCATAGACCTGTCCCCTTTTTTGTAATAGTAAAATCTTCTATACCTAAACAACAATATTAAGATTTTTTTTTGTTTTTTTGTTTTTTTGTTGAAGCAATAAGAAAGTTGGAACCACGTTATGTCGACAAGGGATTTAGTTCATAATCAATTAGTTATAATCTTAGTTATTTTCTGCAAAAAAATAAAAGTGTATAAGTACTTATAAGGATTATAAAGTGTGTATAAGTACTACGGATTATAAGCTATTTCTTTACAGATGTATATTCCGTTTATATTTTCTTTTCCATCTCATACAGTCTATTATTAGTTCTTATTGGTTTACATCTCATCCTTGCTTCTGTTGCGCCCCACAAGGGCACAAGTAATGGTAGATTAATGGATATATATATATATATATATATATATATACACCCCATTAGTGGTTGTGACATAATAGTTGTGAATTTTATACCATCACTCGGTGATGGTAATATAGTAATCTGTGAAGTTCATCAAACTAGGTTCAAGTGAAGTTTATTTAATTAGGTTCAACTGCCCGTCGTGAACTTTGATTTTATAACTTGTGAAGTCTTAAGTTGGATTCTAGACCATTATATTTGTGATCCTAACAAATTTATAATGATACTGGATTAAATGCGTGATAATTAGGGGTGTACAAAAAGATTGACAAACCGAAACCGACTGTTGGAATCGTCTTGATTGTCCGATCAACACTGATACCCTTAAGTTAGTGTACGGAATCACTCAAATATTATGTGGTCGGTGATCGATGTAACATTTGGGACTTAGTTTGGAAATATCATTGATCACCTTTCTATTAGGGAAGAAAAAAATAGAAAAGAATTAATTTTAGAATGCAAAACATGTTTGATTGATCCTTATAAAATAAGAAGTTTAGTTCCGTACTCCACTGGATGCCGACAATTAAGTTCAACGACACCACATTCCTAGTCAGTTAGCTTTGGAGGGTTCGGTGCCACTAACAACACGGACCGGTAAAAAACAAATTAGAAACAAAAGTATTTTAAACATTCTCTACAGCTATTATCTATACATTTAAATATTATTCACTAGTCAGGATCCAATCATTCAATTCTTCTTATTTAACATGTTCAGTAATATAATTGTAACAATTAATGTTGATAAGATAAATTTAGTTTAAAAAAAAAAGTCATTTTAGTTTAATAGTGTTTAATAAACCCATAGTCAACCGCTAAAAGTCAAAAGGCTATTGTTAAATACCATATATACCAGTTAGATTCTCATTACTTGTATGATAGTTAGGGACTAATGTGTAACTGACATACGACCTAACTTTTTTTTTTTTTTTTTTTTCAAATTCAAAAGGTAGAATAAAATACCTATACCATTTGTCACGCGCTTATACTAAATTCATTGATACTTTGTCATGAGCGTTTCCTTTCATTACAAGAATCTCTGTCCACAAATTCAACCAGAAACAGAGTTCAACCAGAGATAGAGTTCCCCATGCTTGCGGACAATTAAATTAAGTTCGGACATAAGAGACCGCAATAGCAGGGAAACTAAAAGCTCAAATCTTGTACATGATAATTAATTTCTCAAAAATTCAACTTGAGGTGATAAGAAATTGGGTTTCCATCTTAAAAGGTAAACCTATTAAGTGGAATAGCTCAATATCCTTATATATTTATTATTGTTATAATATGTTTTCGATGTGGAACTTAAATTTCTTTTTACCTAATACAGGCTAGGTCAAACCGCCAAGATCAAATTATCTCCATTATTATGTGCTTTCAGGATCGAATAAGTTATCTTTTCCAAAAAAATAAAAATAAAAGTTGTGACGAATAATAATAATTGTCAGACATCGTAAATGTAGCAGTAGCGCCTTTGTAAATTAAGCAGCTTCAGATGTTTCTAACCTGAAAATCAGATAATAATTAGTGACAAAGCAGCCTTTAGGAATGTCGGGTGAAATATGGATCGATCCTTAGAGTGGGACAAGTAGTCATAAAAAAGAAGCTTAGATATGTGAAAAACACAAAGGAAATAGTAAAATAAAAAATAAAACCGTTAAAAAAAAATAAAAAAATAAAAAAACCAAAGTGATATCCCGCACTTCTGTGGCCGAAACAACCATACCTCCTAACTTCAAAGCAAAAACCATGCATCCTAACTCCTACACATAGATGTATAAGACTTTAAATTTATGATAAGATAATTATTTTCAACTTTTATGTAATTCTAAAGAAAAATTCAAATCTGAACGATACTCGTAGGATTTTCAAACAATGCCAATTCACAAATATTACACCTTTTGTGTTCATGAAATTTACTAATTTCTTAGAGAAATGTAATAACAAATCTCACACCATTTGGGTGTTTCGAGACTGCCTTCTTAGCAATTGTAGCTAGCCTACCAACTTCCGTATCCTTTTAAGTTTATGAGACCTGCCTCCTTAGCTTGAGAGCTGACTTTTGAGAATCCAACAAAGTCTTAGTGCCGCACCAAATTTGGTGGTGGATTAAAGACTAGCTGCATATATATATATATATATATATATATATATATATAGGGCAAGTCCTTTACACGCCAAAACGTTTCCCATGCGGTGCAGTACATGGAGTTTTTACACGTGTAAGGCAACGTCTGTTAAAAAGACAGTTTATGTCGTAAGTCCCAGAGGTGGGCGAGGAAATTTGGAGGAAATTTGTCCGCAAATCCTATTAAAGACATTTTCTATATATATATATATATATATATATATTCCTAAGATAGCTTGGGAAAAAAGGGCATGAATTTTTATTAATTGCTTTGAACTATACATAGGATATCATAGAAAAAAAAAAGTGTGAATATTTATTAATAGTTTTGAACTATATATCATATCTTACTGGTCTATAAATTTGATTTTATATGCTATACTTTCCTAATCTTTTTTAGTATTACACTAATAGTACTTTGTCGCTAAAAAAAAAAGAGAGAAGAAGTAGTGGTGGTGGTGGTCACTGTTCTATAAATTTTACTTTATATACTATAATTCCCTAATCTTTTTTAGTATTACACTAATAGTCACTTTGTCGCTAAAAAAAAAAAAAAAAAAAAGTGGTGGGGGGTCGGGGCGCAGAGCTTGAACTGTTATGATGATATATTATTCATATATAGACAAAGTCGTTATTAAATTTTTTTTTGGTAGGAAATTGCGTATTCATTTTAGATATGTTGAAAGTAAACTAAATTCTCATTAAATATACATAATATTGTCAAAGATATTTTGGAAGTATGGTTTTCCTAAAAACGTTTACTTTATATTTTAACCATAATTAAAGATCATGTGGTATGAACATGTTTAATTTTTGCTCAATTTTTGCAGAATTCTGATACATGAGTTGTTTGTGTAACAATATAAGAGTTTGAGATAATATGACGTGTAAAATTAAAAGTCATGAATTAATACGAAAGTATATAAATTATTCTAAGATCATTTGTGAAACTAACCGAAAAATTTAATGTGGAGTCCACTTATTTTTATCTGAGTTTGTGTTTGGTTCGCCGGTTAAAGATGGAATTTTTAAGTTAGAGTTGGTTGACTTTTCAAAAACTAATTATAAATTTTGTTGACTTTTTAAAACAAAAACAAAAAACAAAAACTAAGATTAAAAAATATAATTTAGTTGGAGTTAAACTAAAACCTTCAAACAAAATCTGAATTTGTTCTGTGGACCCCATGTTATAACTACTTTCAAGAGTGCAACTTGCTTGGGTTAGATTGGAGTGCTTGAAACGTACCCTTCTTGAAAAAACTAAAAATATTTTTTAAATGACTCATGAATTATACCCAGAGTTTCAAGTTGTCCCTAATTTTTAATTTTACACATCACACTATTTCAACTTTACTACTCTTATGAAAAAAACCCTACATCAGTATCTTAGAAAAAACTGAATGGGAAATTGAACACGTTTAGACTACGTAAGCTATGATTGAAGCTAAATTTGTAACTAATATTTTTTAGAGGAAAATTATGCCCAAAAATATTGTATGAAGTTATTTATATTTGATTAAAGTACGTTTTGCTTCCAAATTATATCAGATTAAGTTATAATTTTCTTTTAAAAAATATTTAATTACGACTTTACTTATAAACATAAATTATTTATTCAAAAAGTGTTCAAATTTTGTCCTTTTTTAACAGAATATTGAATAAACAATTAGTGAAACAGTAGAAAGTTCAAAAGGTATAATGTACTAAAATAATAAGTTAGGACCAAAATGAGACAGAATTAACTCATGTGTTCCCTTATTTATGTCTTGTTTATATCTTCTAATAATATCATGATATATTAATTTAAAATATATATTTAATTATAATATCACATTACATCAATTAAAAATATACGTTGATTAAATATATTCATAATAATATTGCAAGAACATAAAGTGAACATAAATAAAAATAATAAAGATATATGAATCAAATTCATAAGGCAGAGAGTATAATCCGGGATCATTTATAAATTTAATCCAAAAGTAAAAGAGACAAGAAAGATGGTCCTGATTCTCTAGCAGTTGACATTTGGATAAGCCCTTCAATTGCTGCTTGTGCAGTCCACACTACCTGTCTGAACCGTTTTGCCTTTTTACGTTATATACGTACACGATCTGATTTTTTATTTTTAATCCTGAAACCTAAACCTTGAATTTTAAAGCCTGTATCAAATCACTGTTGCTCTTTAGTCGTCTTTGGTGCGTTTTATTTATTTTTTTTTTCTTTTGCTGATTTTTTTTTTAATTAAAAGTGTGGATTCAAACTCTATATATATATTTTTTACGAAATCAGGTGTAGTTATTTTGTATTTGCAACCATTCTTTTGCTGCCATTTTGGTGACTTAAAATAAATGAAAAAAAAAAAAAAACCGGTTTGATTTTTTTTTTTTTCTTTGTACTGTTCTTTTTATTTTCCGTCTCTGTTTGCTTGCAAAATTTTATGTTCTTTTAAGCATCTTTTAATTGCTTTATTACTTTTCTTGATTTTTTTTCCCCTCTAACTTGTCCCCTCCCAAGTTTCCGAGGAGACAAAAACATGATTATTCGTCTTGTCATACGCGAACATGAGCATTTCCTGGAAACTAGTTCATTACAAGAATCGGCATCAACAAATTTTTAGCCAGTAAATAGGGTTCCCATGTCCCCGCGCTAGCGGACAACTAAAATTAAGTTCGGACATAAGAGAGACTGCAATAGCAGGGAAAACAAAACATGATCTTTATACTAAAATCTCAAATCTTGTACATAATAATTTCTCAAAAATTCAACTTGCACGATCAGATGACCAGTACAGGCTCGGCCAAACTGCCAAAGACCAAATTATCTCCGTTATTATGTGCTTTCAGGATGAATTAAGTTATCTTTTCCAAACAATTAAAACTGCAACTAACAATAATTGTCAGGCATCGTCTATGTAGCGCCGTTGTTAATTAAGCAGCTTCGGACGTTTCTAACCTGAAAATTAGATAATAGTTAGTGGCATTGCGCCAAAGCTGGAACACAAATGTAGAATATAGCAGAGCAGCCTTTAGGAATGTCAGGTGAAATATAGATCAATCCTTAGAGTCGGACACGGGATGAAGAGAAGCATAGATATGTGAAAAGTACAAAGGAAGACAGTAATCATAAAAATAACTGTAAAAAAAGGGCATATCAGATTTCATGAATATGCAGTGCATCTTGCCAAGCATCCTAATATACCACGAAAGCTATGAATTCATGTATAGCCACCAAAGTAGAGACTACTAGAAAGTTTGACGAAAAAAATACAGGATCCCAACTGAAGTTCGATACGGACAACATAGCCACCTACCTTCTATTTGTCGATTTACTTGTCTTTTACAGCCAGAATCACATAATCTGTTGTGTCATGCAACTTACATTTGCACGGTGAGATGGCCTAATGCATCTCTAAGTTTGTTATCTATGGAAAGAAAACCATTAGCTCCATAATTTAGGCTCCTAATATATCACGAGATATAACAAAACCAACAGCAGATTCAAGTGAAAGGCACTGGGAACAATAGACTATCATTAGGAAGGAATTGAGCAGGTCATTTTTTCGGCACTGGACATGGTGTTAATCGGAGAAAGAGAAGTTCGTGGCACCAGAGCGCTTTAAGTAAACCAGCGCATCACGCATTATCGTGGGTCATTTATTATGATGGAACTTCGTACAATGCAAACATCACAGTAAGAACTTGATTGGCAGGAGGGAAAAGTGCGAGGATGGAGAGGAGTAAGGGGATTAGTGGAAGAATTTTGGGCCCATGGTTATTTCGGAGGAAAGAAAAGAAGAGTCAAGGGATTGAGTGACGGATTTCCAATCCTTCAAAGAAACCCATTTTTAATCTCTCCTAATATAGAGGGATTAGATGAGGGTACCGAACACAACAAATGAAAGGTCCTCTCCTTCATCTCTATTTTCCTCACCTAGGTCTTATATCTTTCTTTTCTTCCTTCCCCCCAACCCCCCCCCCCCCCCCCCCCCCCCACCCCCCATCCCCCCAACACACACCAAACATAGCCTAGAAAAGCAATTAACAGGCACAAAAATTTGATTGGCCATAACCTCTTCCCCCCCCCCCCCCGGAATATGGCCAACACTTTATATATTAGAAATTTACAATAATAGGATTCATGTTAAGATGCAAGAGAGTATCTACCGTTGAATTCCTTCACCAACTTCCATTCTAAAAAAGTTTCTGATCTTAACAGGTGATCCAACTTCTTTTGATAGATTGTCTAACAACGTCTGCGAAAAGATTTTCAAAGTGTCAGTCACTACTTACACAATATAGGTCAGAAAGAAAAAAGAATTCTACGAGAAAGTGAAACATGGGAGTCATTTCACTAGTTGAGATACCTTGACGTTAATTGAATCATTCACAATAAACTTCTGCTCCAGAAGAACAACATCCTCATAGAATTTACGCAAGCGGCCTTCTACCATTTTTTCTATTGCTACGTGAGGCTTTCCAGAACTTGCGGCCTATAGAGAGGGGAAAAAAAGCGGTTTATTAATATAAGCTCTAAAAGTCAAAAAAAAAAAAAAAAAAAAAAAAAAGAATGTTAGTATGTCCAATTTAATTTCAGACAATATATTGACAGCAAATGTAAAAATTATTTGCATCAGCTTTCCCCTTCTAAAGAAATAAGATCATATGATGATTGCCAAAGGCTAGACATAACACATCAACAGAGTACACGATTCCTACTAATAGACTCAATTTGAAAGAATTAGGATATCATGTAATGTTTTCAGCATTAGTTTTTTGATAATAAAGTATGAATCTGCCATAATATTATTTTTTTTCTTCCTGACAATCATGCACCGAGCTTTGCAAGTAGTCCGCTATCCTAACCAGGAAAAATAAAATTTATAGCTAAAAAAGATTACTGTAATGGCAGCCAAAATAATAATTAAAAAAAAGGGGGAATTAAGACATCATGTGATTCTGCATATACATTCCACACTAATTAGTTTTAAAGTCTATTGAATGATATTATTTCGTCTATCACACAGAACCAATCTTAGAGCTAGGATGTCACCAGTTACCTGAGACTTAAGGATTTCGCGTTCATTTGCTAACGCATCGTCTATTGAATGATATTATTTCATCTATGACACAGAGCCAATCTTAGAGCTAGGATGTCACCAGTTACCTGAGACTTGAGGATTTCGCGTTCATTTGCTAACGCATCAGAAGAAACAAGTTCCTTGGTCAGAAATAGAGGCTTTGCTGCCACTATATGCATAGCCAATTGTGATCCAACCTGCTGAAGAGCTTCCGATTGAAGATTTCCATCCTCTACTTCAAGAGATAAAACTCCAGCAATCCGACCCAAACCTTTCGATAGAAAAATCAGATAAACTTCCATTAATGTATGTATATATATACATATTTTAAAAGCTCCAATCTTCTCGGTTAGCTGACTGCATGACACCTTTATCAACTTAGAACCAAGTGTGACCCGTCTGCATACCAGTGAAATGCATGTAAATGAAGTTCATTTAACATTTGAGATAACTACCTGGTAGGGGACTTGTATGGAGGTAGGTCGAGACAACACCATTCGAAGGCGCAGATAGCACAAAACCCCTTCGTAGTTTAACATTTTCACCCATTATTGCAGCTACTTCAGTAATTGCACTTTGAACAGTTGTTTCTCCAGAGATTTTTTGATGTTCAAGGTTTAACGTCAGCTCCTGGCGGGATTGAAACTATTTTAACCAGCTCTCCAGAGCTCAATTTCAGTTAAAGTTAAATTGTTACAAGAAAGTCAACTCTCAGTAGATCGAAGTACAACCACGTAAAACCTTACTTGGGACAAATATTAGACATACATGTCTCAATTTGCATATTCGTTCTTAAGTTACAGAAGAAATTACAAGAGAAACAGCAATAATGTCAAGATTCAAGGGATGAAGAGAAGCCACAAGAGCAAACATTTGTAGGGAAACTTTGTTTAATTTATTCGATTTTTGTCATTATATATTATTTGGGTGCTTTATTTGCAGTATTCCAGCTTTTCCAGTTCACTGTAGTTTCAACCTATTGCCAGTTTGAGGCACACAGCAATCAACGTTTGTTGCCAACTATGATCATGCATTGATGCTCTAATTTTATCAAAAGAGTTTATACTGTAGTAATAACAGCTTTTTGATCAAAATTTCTCATGCTGATGGAGAAAGAAGCATCATATGGATTGTGAAATTATATCCCTCGTAGATAAAACAAAGGCAAGAAGGTGACAACAACTCCAACAAAGTGCGCCCCCCCCCCCCCCCACAACACACACACACACACACACACACAACAAAAAAACCAAAAAAAAAAAAAAAGGGAAGGAACAGAAATTTACCTCTAAATGCTCAGGTCCAACAGGAAGGACCCCAGAAGATGACTGAGAAGAACTGTCAACTAACAATGCGCGATTCGCCAAAGCCAAAGCCTATAAAAACAATAAAATGATGGTCCAAAGCTATGAGCCCAGAAAAATTTATATTTCAAATCTTGAGACAAAGGTACAATAGAGATCTTTAAAAAAAAAAAAAAAAAAAAAAAAAAAAAAAAACAAAACAAAAAGGAATCCAAGCATTGTATTATTTTACTGGTCGAGCATAGGTAAAATCAACCAAAACACCCTCACAAGGAGAATCATAATAATTCTAACTAGTTCCCTTTCTTTGATTTTTCCGAATTGGAAAGATGTTTTGGTCTGTTACCGATTAGTTCTGACTTTCTTGTTGTTCTTGTTTCTTTAAACGATTCCTTGTCCTCTTTTCTATTAAACTGTTTTCGGTATCAACAAAATTTGCTTCTCATAATTAAAATCATTATTCTAATAATAATAACAAATCAAATGGAATTTACATCCATGAGAGTGATGGCATTAGTTACACTAACCAAGTACTGAAATATTTCATTTCTAGCAACAAAGTCAGTCTCACAGTTGAGTTCAATAAGAGCAGCCTTGCTTTCATTCTGCGCAAGTGCGAGCAATCCCTCCGCGGCAGATCGAGAAGACTTCTTCGATGCCAATACTACCCCTCTCTTCCTCAAGTCCTTCTGAGCAGCCTCTGCATTTACATGATCCTTCAATCAAAACAACCAAAACCATAACCAAATCAAGAAAAAACACGCAAGCAAAAGGCGCAACAAGGTTTTAACCGATGTCCCAATTGCAATCAACGAGAGCGGCCTTAACGTCTTTCATCGGGGCGCTTGTCCTTTCCCTCAACTGCCTTATGAGACCCATCTGGTCAGCAGCCGAAGCTTCAGAACCGAATCGTCTGCCAAAAAGAAGAGACCCACGGGGTTTATCGGCAAGAACCGAGATTTGGGTTTCTGTGATTTGTTCTAAAGAACCCATCTTGGAAGCCCAAGTTGAAAACTTGTGCCGAGAATTGGCAAAACCAGAAGTACTACAATTCCGACTACTACTACTACTACTGCTATTACTGAAGATCCTGTTGTAGAGTACAGATTCAAGAGAACGCCTTGCAACGCCACGGAAAGCCATTTCAGCTCAAACCTAGACCATATCATAAGAAATCGAATGACAAAGTTTCAGAAACTTTTTGGTCTGTTCATTTAGATTTGAGAGCAAACAAAGAAACAAACAACCAAACAGGTGGAAGACATTCTGAGGAACAAAAGGAGTACCAGGATTATTACTTACCCGAAAGTGGATTTAGGAAAGAAGAGATGGTGAAAGATAGATGAAGAAATGGAGATGGGACTGAATCAAAGTGAAAGTGGACACTAGAGAAAGAGCTGCGCCTTAAACCCTTTTGTCGAGGAGGGGTTTTTGTTCTGTATCCGAGAAAATGACGCAAATAATATTCAAAACATTTGTTTAACAAAATAACTTATTTTTATTTTACCATAAGAACATGATTTCTTGGTCCTTCGAAATCATTTGATTAATAAAAATCTTTACAATACTCTTTAACAAAATTAAAAAAATATATTTGAGTCATTTTGATAATTGATTTATGGGCCAAAAAATAAAAAAAAATGATTGAATATCTAATAAAATAGTGGGTCCCAATAAATGGATCATGGGATCCACTTACTATAAGATATATCTTTTTGGAAGATGAATAACAAGAGTGATTTTAATTCACCAAAAAAGATAATGGGATTATTAATCTAAAAAAGAATTAATAGGATTTATTTTACAATGACCAATATAAGGAAAAGGAAAATTTTTATTCGATTTTAAATTGTTATTTTGTTTGTTGTTTAATAATTTTTTTTTTTTACTAATAAGAATTCATAATTCAAATTATAGTTTTTTTAAATTCTTCGGTGAATGTCATATCAGCATTTTGTTAGTTTATTAACAGATAGGGAATTTAAATGATTTTATACATGTGAAGGATGTGATGAATGATTTTGATAATTAAAGCGTAAAATAAAATAAGATACATAAATTATGAGATATCGTAAAATTAATTAATTGTAAATAATAAGAAAAATTTGTGGATAGTAGCACTAATACTAATTTTTGAATACTGATTTATATGGTATATGAGTTGACATTCTTTTATATAATTAAAATATGATAGCTCATTGTCAAATAAGTTTATACTCAAAAATTAAAATTTGATTTGCTGTCTCTAACGCTAAAAAAATAGCTTGTTGGGGAAGGAGCTTCGTGTTGACTCGGGGAGTACGGGAAACATCGTCAGTTGGGACGCTAGTGTATGATGTCAGCGGGGTTATGGCGGGAAATAGTGGTGGGAAAAGGATGGATGAGGTGTGGGGTAGGAGGTGTGCGGTGGTGCAGGGCTTGAGGTAGAGGCGTGTGGCCGGGGGATCGCCGGTTAGAGAGTAGGGGTTGCACGAGGGAATCACGGGACCTTGGGAGGTTGTTTGCTTAGGGGGGCTTTAACTTGAGAAAGATTTGATGATTGAGATCAAAGATCAAATTGATCAAATGTCTAACATTCCAATTAAATTGTCACACACTACCTCCTCATCAATCAAATCTCCCTTTAGGTATTTTCTAAAATAAAAATAAAACACAAGAAAATAAAAGCATACCACACCTTTTGAAAAAAAAAAAAAAAAAAACTAGAGTGGTATAGATGTCAATTGGTCAAATCACCCAATGCATGAAAAGATTTGGGTTGAACTCACCTGGGCACAAGATATTATTAAACCGAATTAAGCATGACATAAGGTAATAGGTCGTGGTCAGGCTGATAGCTTTTAGGATATGAGACCGATACAACATGAACTTGTAGGAAAAAGACCATAACTTGTACGATATTCCTACAAATTACGTGCTATATTTGAGAAAAAAAAAAAAAACCAACACAATTCAATTAAGTGGAAAGATTCATTACATCATTTATTATATAAAATGTTTACAGAAACTTTTTACATTAATATTTATATAGAAGAAAGTTCAATTTATTACACAAATTTTCCAGTAATTTCAATTTTACAGTGAGTTAACAAGCAGGACATCCAAGCTTCTTCAGATAAAA
Source organism: Ficus hispida (assembly GCA_025413025.1). Lineage (NCBI taxonomy): Eukaryota > Viridiplantae > Streptophyta > Magnoliopsida > Rosales > Moraceae > Ficus > Ficus hispida. The sequence goes on along the minus strand of CM046365.1, from coordinate 12,950,976 downwards.
AGATTCCTCTTCAAGAATTCTTATGACATCATCAAATGAATGCCTTTGTGCTGGGTTTTTACTCGTACAACGCCCTATCAACCTGCATATATCAATTTTGATATTTTAACGACTTTAAATTGCAAAAAAATACTCGAATTTAAAACTAATATCAAAAGCTAATTAAAATACCTCATATTTTTGGCTTATTAAAAATGTTTACAAAATACACTGTAATCATTCAATAATGTGCAATTGGATTTCACTTTCATACCAAATTGACTATTTACCCAATTATGCTGATTTCCTCTGGCACCACTTAATTAACGACTTCATTAATTGTTAAGTATAGAGTGAAGAAGTTGGTCTTTAAGGGTAAAATCATCATTTAAGTGGTCCAAAAAGTGGACGTTGACAGAAAAAGTAATTCAAGTACAATATCGAGAACATAAAAATGCATAGGCTTAAAGGACAAATAGAGGAATTCAATATGTGAATTATACTTACTCTTTAATTCTTTTAGAAGAGCGACTTATGCGAAACTTTGGTATGAAATCAATAGATTCAATATCCATTGAATATTCAAAGTCATTGTTGTCCTGAAAACCCCTGCCTTCTAACATCTGCAATACATTTTCATGTAAGACATCAAATTATATAATTTTTTTTCTAAAGAAGAAAGAGATTAATAGTACTTTATATAGAATCAATATTAATATAATCTATTAACATCCATGGAGTTAAAGTTACTAAGTTTAATCAACTTAACATCCATGGGAGGTATAATTATAGTCTCAACAACTTAATACGATCATGAATATTAGGCAAGAGAGACTTGTAGCATACTTTCGTTACATCATCATGAATATTAGGCAAGAGAGACTTGATAGGTATACTTTTTCGTTACATCATCACCGCGATGGTAATCATTATATAATTGTTAGAAGAGAACAATGATACAAATGTTAACATGTACTTATAAGATATAATTATGTTTTTCAAATGCCTAAGGAAAGGATTGAAATTTACATAAAAGATAATGTTGGAACATAACAAAAATATAAATCTGTGCGCAAAAGTTTGGGAAACCTACTCACATATCCCTTGAAATTATATCCAATGTTTACCTGATAAAATATATAACCAAAGGAAAATATGTCTTTCTCCTTATCACTATTAGTACTCATATGTGGAATGCCCCTTTCTTGAACTGCGAGTAGAATAGACCAAAAAGACAATAACACACTTAAATAAGAAAATAACCTCTAAATTTGTGAATAAAAAGACCCAAAAAAAAAAAGCAAAAAAAAAAAATGTTAATCACCGTAAACACTTACAATTGCTATCATCCGACTTTATCTGCTCATACAACATCTGCATCCAATACTCCCCTATCTTTAAGTGACCACCTTCATCTTGCAACAAATTTCTATATCCAGAATAAAATTGAGACTTGACATCTCATTATTACGGGCCAGGACAATATAAAAATCGTTATAATGATTGTTTCGTGATAGAAAAATACTTGAGATTTCACCAGTGCTAAACACCGATACTAATAAAAGATGGATCCCATGACATATAATCCATCCTCTAGTAATGAGGGGTGCTTAACACATATGAAACTAAGAGAGAGTGAATTGGTAAATGAGGCCTACCTGAAATGCAAATGATTGTGAACTATGGGAAGGGGTTTGTGGGCGTGGAGGTAGTTCATTCCCCTACCAAATATTTAGACTATTAACAAATGTCTAATTAGTGTAAAATATTATCTAATGTGTATAAACTAGACATTAAAACAAATAGATTGTGCTATTTATCACGTAAAAAACTTATTCACGAAACAAGTCAAACAACAAGTTAGGAGTCATACAGTTTAGCATAAAAAAAAGAACGAGTTATGAATTATAAGAAAAGAAGAAAACAACTTTGATAACATGAAACGAAATATTCAAAATCAAGAGAGGAGATGTTAATTAGAGAAGAATTAGTCCGATAATTACAAATTATATTTTGAAGCAAACAAAGAACTACTAGTGAAACTCATTAGTGATACATGGAATACACTGTAAACTATAAATTACCGAAAAGATAAATAATAATATGGTAGAGTTCTGCGCAGTAGGACTTAAACCATGTCTCTCCAAGAATTTCAGTGGTCGAAAGCTTCTTCGAGAGAAATGGTTCGAAACGGTGCATCCCATTTCCATTTTTCACTTATCCCAATCCTCTCTTTCTCAATTCACATCATATTGATCGAAGCACATTCCGCGACTTAAATCTTACTAAAAGTCTTCAACATTTCACACTCCAGAACGCAACATGTAGGGTAAGAAAAACATAAGTTTACCTAGCAATGTCAAGTGCATAGCGGAGAGCGGTGGTCAGATCGAGTCGAACTCTTTTCCTTAAAATGTCTTCTAGATTACCCTGAAAAAGAACAAACAAGTTAGTCCTAGACAAACACTAGAAATCAAAATCGAAATCGAAATCGAAATCAAAATGTGCAGTTGTAGTAGGTACATACTTTTGATAGATACTCGGTAATCAAAATCATCTCCTCATCCTTCTCGATCGAACCAAGAAACTGCAAAATATTTGGATGTCTGAGTTCTCTTAAATGAGTATTGTCCTTGGCAGACAGTATCCTGCAGTCAAAGATTAATAGAACCAACGCAAAACGTTAGCAGATACCGTCATCGAAAAACACCGACGCGACACAAGATTTTTGAGCCTGAAAATATTGTGTCAAGCATACATCTTCAAACCGTGAGAAGATATATGTCTCTTTATGACAGTTTTAACAACCCAAGTTCCGCGCCATTTGACCTTCGCAGATTCACCAAATATAACCTGAAAATTCAATCATGCAACGGTAGTTGAATCGGTTAGTTTCGATCAATTTCTTGGGAAACTTTTAAACTATGAATTCTTTTCCTTCCCCAATTGGTGGCGTTTAAAAATAAATCTCATATTATTTGTTAAATTTGTATACCTGCGCGTTTGTAAATGGGTCCTCTGTACCCAACTCTGATATATCAAAGTTCACTTCATTCAGATTTTCCTGACGAACAGTCTGCGAATCAGAAGAAATGGAAATCGGGGGACATCAGCAGCACAAATCATACCATGCCATTGAACTTGATGAGAAATGTTAATTTGAACCAAGTTTAACCGTTAAAATATGGTAGTGAAATTCCGATGGTTAGACTCGAAAATCATGAAACTGCATAAATAAGTACTTGTTTCATATGACCAGATAGCCTTAGACTGAATCACTGTTTCCAAACTATGTCAAGACATACAAAGAACTCTTGATCTAATTTAACCAAAAAAAAAAAAAAGGACAGACATTCTCTTTGCCTCAATTTCCAATAAGTAGTTCAATTACCATTTGTTGGACATCAACAAAATCCTTTCCGCCATTCATTTCCAGGATCTTGCATATATCCCGGTGCTCGTAGAATCTTGCATCTGCCAGAGGCTTCAGAATTTCCCGAAAAAGAAAAAAAAAAAAAAAAAAAGTTCGTCACTCATATTTTATTAACGTGTGAAACACAACCGGTGCCCCTAACATTGCTCGTATATAAAAAGATTAGGAACTGAACAAAAATGCTTGGGGGGGACTTCCGCTGAACCCCCAAGTGTTGGTTCAAACTCCTGTGAGTAGGAGCTCCACCAATAAAATAAAATAAAATAAATAAAAAAAAAAAAAAGTTCTCACAGTTCGTTGCCATCGATCAATGGGATTAGCATTGGCCTTGTGGTGCAGAAGAAGCTCGACAATGGGAGCGTGGCCCTCGCTTGCGGCCAAGTGCAACGCAGTCCTATTGTCGTAGTCCTGCACGTCGGGAGATATGCCGTTGATCAACATGAGGTTAAGTCCGACCCTGTCACCCCTCGAGGCGTAACTCAAGAACTTCCCAATCACTTGCATCTCATAATCTTCGTAATTTCTTCCCTCTTTTATTAGTTCTTCCATCTCACTAATAATTTGATCCTCACTCAAACCCTGCCTGAACAACAGTTTGAGTCTTGCCAGATGAGAAGAAAGAAACTTATAATGGAATCAAGATTAAATAAGAATTTATTGAGTGAGGATTATTTACCTTATAGTATTTTAATAACACTCCTCGGTTGCTGAGATATTATTATGCTTTATCCAAGATAGGAGCTTCTACATTGCTTGCAAACTTTGTATGTTTGTGGGTATATGTTGCCTTTTTTTTTTTTTTTTGGTCGCAAAACGGGCGGTTATGTCTATGACAATGTGTTTGGGCAAAACGCCACTTCTCTCTCTCTCTTTCTCTCTCTCTCTCTCTCTCTCTCTCTCTCTCTCTCTCCCTTCACCAAGTTCGTAAATTGTCTTAAAAAAAAAAAAAAAAAAAAAAGCTCTCATATGAAGGTATACATTATATTGTTCTTAATTCACTCCTTTTAGTTATCTTTTCCTCCAAAATTATACTCTTTTTTTTTTTTTTTAAATATCCAAAATTACCCTCTTTGAACTCCTTTTCTTTTCATGAGTATGGCATATATTTGTTCAATACTAATTTTCAAATTACAGAAGAAATATAAGGATTTATGTTTGAATTAAGAGCGAGTCTTAATTGTGGATCCAGTATTATAAAAAACGCTAAACACGGCTACTATTCTTTTTAACATTAATACGAAAGAAGCTATCATTGCGAGTCTGCGATCAACTTCGTTGTTAGAAATTAATTAGCAAAGAAAGGAATCTAAGCAATATTTGTCTCGCTTTAATTGTCTCCATTAACGACAAGAACATTAAGCCTTATCACTATGGATTATGACTAAATAATAATGAACCGTACAAATAATGTTTATATTTTTATTACTGATTGTAAGTTGTAAACATCTGCGAAATTATTTTTAAAGAGGCATAATTAAGTTTGACATCATCCAAAGATATGGTAAAACGACCTGATTAGAATATTTAATCTTTTCAATAATCAGAAGAATGGACCTCTTACCAACGAAATAATTTTTTTTGTTATATATCCGGTAGCCATTTTGCTGCTTAATAATAACATTTCATACATTTAAAACTAATTGCACAACGTCGCAAACGGTACTAAATAATTTTTTTTTAATGAAAAACTGGTACTATATAAAGATATACATTTTTTCTGCTGTGGTACCACATATACTGATAGTGATATATGGTCCCCTCCGTACTAAGTAACAAAACTTATGGAAGCATGTGGTGATTATAGTACAAAAGAAAATTTGCTGACACAAAATATTATTGACGGTAATCATACACTAATGCTGCTATGAGATCAATTGGATTTTTTTTTTTAAATTATAAAAATAGATGATGACGTATAGTCCTTTGTGACGCATTTTTTAAGTAGATTGCTCATATATCGATCATCATGTTGATCTTAGTTCAAACCCATAACATCTTGTATAAGAAATGAGTGGGCTTACCATCATGCTTAAATTTTCGTGATGACATATAAAATGCAACGAATTTTACTAATAATAATAATAATAAACAAACAAACAAAATGCAACTATAAAAGAGAGTCATGTACACTTCATAGTTTATATGAAGCACCGCAAATACGCACAGAGAGAGAGAAGAGAGAGAGAGAGAAGGATGACAAGTGAAGTAGAGAAGGGTAGCCAACGACACCAAGTGTTTCCTGTCAACGGCGGCGAAGATGAGCTCAGCTATAAGCGCAATTCCTACATACTGGTTCCTCTGAATTTTTATTTTATTTTATTTTATTTTATTTTTTACCATTTCTATTCTTGTATAAGACACCACTACTGGTTTTTAATATCGATCTTCTTTGGTGAATACATATACATAATGGGTAAATTGTTTGTTCGATCATCGACTATTTTACGAAGTTATGATTTAGTTCCCAGACTTTTTTTTTTTTAAATATATATATAATTAAACGCTCCTTAAACTCTTTCAAATTGTATAAAATGATCCTTTTTACCAACAAAAGGTTAAAAATTGAATACAATAAATCATGTGTATGACATGTATAAGTTGATTTATATAATATTTTTTTATAATTACCTTTAAATAGTAAATCATGTGTAACGTTTGACAACAAAAAATATCATTTCACACTATTTTAAAGAGTTAAAGAAACTTTAACCACAAAAAAGGTTAGGAGCCAAACACGCAACTATCCTATGTAATGTAAGGGCATGCCAATTAGATTATGAGATCTTTAGCATTTATTATCCTTTAGTTATTAACCCCTCGAGGAAAGAAAGGGAAAAGAAAAAAAAAAAAAAAAATTCTAGCTTTTTTATCATGTTTTGAGCCTAAAAGTTACTTGTTATTTCTTCAACGTTAAATTTACCAGTACTCTTTTTGCTTACTCTGATCCTGACTTTTGCACTACATGTTAAACAGAAAAAGGGAGTAGACGCTTTCGCTGTCTTCATAAAGGAGGGAATTCTGGAAAAGCTCGACATAGACCAAGCCATTACTTCACCAACCTCTCCTCAAGCGTTCAACATAGTAGATATGGGCTGCGCGGTCGGAGCGAATACGCTCACCGCAGTGCAAAACGTCGTGGACTCCGTCAACCTCAAGCTCCGCTCTCAAGGACCGGATCACCACTCCAAAACTCTAGAGTTCCAAGTATTCTTCAACGACCTCGTTTCAAGCGATTTCAATACTGTTTTCAGGTAGGTATGAGCATAAGGTTTGGATATATGCAATTTAAAATAGATCACGTTAGAATTTGTTAACGTGAAAACTCCATTTACTTTAACTAATTACTAATTTAATCTTCCCTACTAATGTCCTCACTTGAACTTTTCTTTTCTTTTTTTTTTTTTCTTTTTTTCTTTTCCAGGTCTATACCCTCTGATAAGTCCTACTACACTGCCGGAGTTCCAGGCTCCTTCTACAGCCGGTTGTTCCCCAAGTCAAGCCTGCACTTTGTGTACTGTGGCTACTCTCTGCACTGGCTGTCTAAGGTCCCGGAGGGAGTGGCAGACGAGAGTTCTCCAGCATATAACAAGGGGAAGATCTATTGGGCGACGTCTCCCAAGGAAGTTGCTGAAGCATATAAAGCTCAGTTCGAAAGAGACATCGATGCATTTTTGAGTGCCAGGGCATTGGAGGTAGTCCCTCATGGACTCATCGCTTTCTCCATCGTTAGCGTGCCTCCCGATTCCAAGTGCATTACACCCACCTTGTTTGAGCTAATGGGAAATGTTCTCTTAGAAATGGCTGCTGTGGTATTCTCTCTCTCTCTCTCTCTCTCTCTCTCTCTCGATACACACGCATATATATATATATATATGGACTATTCATGTATCTATCTAACAACCTACAACATATCTTTGTTTCTGTACACCAAAGGGATTAATAACCGAAGAGAAAGTAAACTCGTTCAACTTCCCAGTATATCTCCCAACTCCACCGCAGTTGGAGGCACTCATCAGGAGAAATCCCAACTTCACTCTTGAGAGAATGGAACCGCACATTCGTCCGAGGGATTACCTCTTAAATCCAGACTTTCCTCATCAGATCGTCAAGCACTACCGAGCTGTATTGGAAGGCCTTTTTAGCGACCACTTCGGGACTGAGATCATTAACAATTTGTTTGATCGGTTTGAGAAAAAGTTCAAGGAGAGCTCCGTCTTTCTGGACTTGAGCTACAAGCAAACCATCGAGTCATTTGTCCTTCTGAAGCGCAAATCCTATTAGGCTTTAGTAAGTTATGCTGGTCAGGTTATCAGAATAAAGATTGCAAGGCAATCATAAATTATGCGTATGTTTTTATGTAAAAGGTTCTCTATCATGATCAACTGTTGGTATGTCTTCCTGTGTCATATGTCATTCCATCGTTGTTATGATATATTAAGAAACTGAATAAAAGTTGTGTTTGTAATAAAATCTCACTGGGGCTTTTTTCTATTTCAACTCGAGCAACAGCCAGTAGATTTCTCAGGATCAGTAGAAACCACTTACCGTTAACTCAGCAAGTACAAAGGCCACTGTACCTGCGAGTGATGGCTACAGAAAATAAGACATTCAGCTTTCAAGCTAAATATGTTTTTCCTCTCTTCAGTTAAAAGATGAGTTTTTCCTAAAAATTTGAGAAAATTGATCTAGGCTGCATTTAGTAACACATTTAACAGGGTACAACCGTACAACTAATCCTATAAAGGGCGATATTTGAGACTATCAAAAATACCATGCACATGAACAGATAGCTGAATTTACAGATGTTTATTGAACAAGCCGTGACCCTAGCATCCATCTCGATATTTTCTTGGACCCCAAAACAGCGAGGTTCATGGCTGTCCGTCTCTCCCATTTCACTTTCTCACGAGCAGTATCAATACCATCACTGACAACTTAGGGATGTTAACACATTTAGCAGCACTCTTATCTATTTTATTTTTCTTCACAACCTTACCAACATATCATAAGATTGTTGACGTCTTTCGCCGCCTTTACGGTTTTGAAAAAGCTCTGCATTCAGCACTAAGGATGGTTCTTGCAGGAATCCATTAGATACAACCAGAAATGGTCAATACTCCTCGTGCTAGCTAGATGTCGGCAAGGTCCATGATGTTGGCTGCGTCCGCAATTCTTATCATGAGCAAAATTAGAACCATTGCTAATTGCACCCATTCATGCTTCCAATTGCCCATTGTCTTTCTTGAAATTCGAAGTTTCAGCAATTTCGACTGCCTGTGAATCGATAGGTATTGTTACAGATTGAGAGGTTTTGATAGACAGGTTATCAGCATCCTTTGTGTTAGATATAACAGGCTTGAGATCATGGCTATAAGTGTCGTTTTGATGGGTCACCGTGCACTGCTCCACAAATTCCATTGTCGAAGGAGGTATGTCCATGGAAATTGACTCCATTTCCATCTCACTTTCTTGACTACCTTTATTTAAAACATGACCTGTGTAAAGAGCTGCATCCTTGGAAGTCAGATGTTCACTTTCTGAGTTCAATACTCTCTCTGCATTCTCTGAGAGGATACCACTAGATACTACCTCATCAACAGAATGTAAACCCGGTGGAGAAATACAGATAGATGATGGGTCTACATCCATTTCTGCACAATAAGTTTCTTCAGCAAGACCATCACCACAGTTGTCATTGCCTCCAACTCCCAGATCATTCAGTTGTCCACCGACATCACTCGTTACTCTGTCATGATCATCATGTCGGTCCAAAGAACTATTCTCCTTATCAGACAGTATGCCCTCGGCCTCACTCCTTCCACTTACTAGTTCTTGATCGTGATTGCCAGAAGTTGTTTGACCCTTGCTAGTATTGCCAATCTCGGTTACCAAAGCATTTATCTGCTTCTGTACAAAGACTGCTAAGGAAACAGCATGATCACGAATCAAAGAATCATGGGGCGGGCAGTGTAGCATATTCATTAACGTCTTTTGGTACTGAAGCAGGTTGATGGACGGTGTAGCAGACTTTCTTTTGCGCCAGACACCAATAACTTTTAGCATATGCTCGCAAAGGTTTCCCATTTCAGCCCAATTACACTCACAAATACCAAACTGTGAACCAGGGTTCCAAACAACATAAACCTTATCACGATCAAGCTGATCGGTTACTTTAGCACTTCCATCTTCCATGATGACATCGGAGTCAGAAATCTCCAATGCTTTGCGCCAAGATGTTAAACCACTTACCCACTCTTCTTTTCGGTATCGTGCAAAATCATCCTTCCCCGAGTATTCATCAGCCAAAAGTACGCTTGCACTTTAGTATTCAATTTATCAACCAACCAATCAGTTCTTTGGTAAACATCAGGATTCTTCTCATTCAACAACCTAACCTTCAACTGGTTGTGGTAAAACTCCATCGCAGCACAAGTCTCTTGGCTTGCAATAGGAAGAGTTTGCAGTGCAGTAATCCACCTCCCTGAGTAAAAGGAAACTTTTCATATCAGTGATTTTAATTAAAATAGTTCACGTCTATGTCGGAGAAATAGACAGATTCTATTAAAGAATTAAGATAACAAGTACTAACCTACTCTAGGATACCATGTCGCCTTAAAATAATCCATGAATTCTGATTCATCAACAAAATCTTCCAGGAAATCCTCAAATAAACGCATGGTTCCTTGTCCTTGACAAATGCTATCCACAACCTGCCCAAGCCTTCTTGATATTTCAACTCGAATCTCCTTTTCCATACATTCTTCATCAATTTTTTATGCCATGCATGACGGACCCGCCAAAAGCTTAACAACACAGAGCACTGAAATACATCCCTGCAAAGCAACACAACAACTTAGCTTCAGGTCAAGCAAGCATCCATTTCTATCATAAATACTATGGAAAAAAAAAAAAGGGAACTCATAACAGCGTTATAATTGCTTTAGTCACTTCACTACGTTGCCTGAAAACTTATCGACCAATTCTGTAGAAAGACACCTCAAGAAGAGGAACTCTGATTTTTTTATATAAAACAAAGACATTTCTGCTCGGTACCAATTTCAAGGAAGAACCCAACTCATTACTTCAAAGAAAACTACCGACATTTAAGCTTCCTTTGTTATGACGGAAATTCCCTTTGCAACTTTTGAATACAATGATCCAATACTGCTTTTAAGCTAAGAATAAGAATTAGGTTTATATCAGGTAACCTTATTCGTTATGGAGTTTGGATGAAAGACTAAGCAACCTACCTGATTGAATAGACATCAGCTAGAGGATCATCGATAATAAATCCAGCCAACATCCATGAAGGATCTTTCGTTTGAACTCTGTTACAAAGAGCTCGCAACCACTTGTAGCAATCAGAAGTTGCAAATCTTGGAGATATTATCCATGCTACAGGGATTGCCTTGTTGTCGGGGTTGAACACGAGGAGACTGTGAACTGGATACTAGATAAATAGCAGAAAGAACAGAAATTAAAATAATAGTACTAAGTATTTTCACAGGAAAGCATATTTCTAATATATAGAAAGTCAAACAGACCTTCAATTTGTTCGTTCCAAACTTTGAATCAGAGATTAGTAGGCTGCGATTGCCAAAGCGAATCATTTGTTGCAACTGCCACTCAGTTTGGATGCCCAAAGTGAAAGGGTCAGAATCGGAGAAATCTCATAAAAGAAAACACTACTCTGATGGTTTTCCACCCACATGCTGATGCTGACAGAGTCATCGATGTCCAATTCATACGTGGAACGCCGAATGCTTCTCTCCTGTCTCCGAACATAACGATGGGTTAACAGGTCGTCACGGTTACATGGACCACCTTGTCTTTCCACTGATTCATTGTGTCTCTGCATTATGGTCTCCACGGAGACCCCTACATACAACAGAGATAGCACACGGAGGCGGAGATCCTCTGAGATATAAGGGGCAAAAACAGCACGTGTTCCAGCAGCCTTCTTGTCCTGTGGACCATGGCATGGAAGCCCTTTCTTATCGACATGTTTATCCTCGTTATATATGATGAGCGCTACTGAAGGTTCAGCAATTAAACGCTTCACAATAAAGTGGCAGGTGCATCCTCTCTTGGTATTTGGACGACCAGCATTTTTCTTCTTGGGCACATAAGTACTCCTACTCGGTCGAACGATGCCACCCTTTCGATGGTCGTCAGGACCAAAGGAACACCAATATCTACACACTCAACGAGATTAACTAAACTTATACGAAGCAGAAGCGATCATTAGCAATAAATAAAGCAACAAATGTGGAACTTACAGAATATATTCAAGAACTCCATCAACTTTTGGTTTGTAAGGCGTTGTTGGTCTTCGTCTCCGCCTTGCTTCGACGTGAAATCTTGTTGGGCAATCTTTGTTAGAGGATTCACCCCTTACGAAATCATCCACTCTGGCAAAGGGGATAAGAGCCACTCTGTCTATATTATCGCGCCAGCCTTCGACCTTTGACCAGACCATATCACCGGAAGAAAACTCCAAGGTCGGAGGATTTTGTACAGGGAGGGACAGAATCTCATCCCATCTAGCCATCTGCAATCACTTCAACTGATTCATAAACATTTCAAACAGAATTAGTAAAAGAAGATTTCTAAAAACTAGAAGAAATAATCAAGCAACAGAATAATCCAGCTCAAGAAGAACAAATTGACACTATCCAACTCCAAGATCAATTAAGTGAACATATAAATTTCCAATACTAAAATCTTCAGAACCCTTTTTCCTTTTGCCCAAAAGATTCTCAACCCGCTCCAAACAACACGCCAACGTTGTATAGAAGAGGCATTATGGGGCTGAACAACTTTTTTGTTTCATGAGGATAAATGGGTAAAACAAGAGTGTTGCTTTCTCTCTCTCTCTCTCTCTCTCTCTCTCTCTTATGAAATTCGCAGAAAAATCCCAATATATATATATATATATATGAAAACAAACATAACCCAAAACAAAATCCCACGAGAGCAACTTACAAAAAAATAAAAATAAAAATCACCAGACCAGTCGAGAAAAGGTACAGAATGAGGGAAACATGAAGAGTTTGAAAAAGGATAAGAAAAATCGTACTCAAAGGCCAGCAGCGGTGCGGCGAAGCAAGAATGACGGCGAGGAGAGTGGTGGGGTTTTTGCGGCTTGGAAAGTTGGAAATGGCGGAGAACGGCGGGCGGTTGGCGTTCAGAAGTTTTTTCTAAGCTGCTCGCGGATGAAAGATTTTCATACTATAGAATTTTAAAGGGTTTTTGGATTTTGACATATCTCCCTTTTTTTTTTTTTTTTCTTTCCTTTTTTTTTATTTTTTTTTCTTCTATATACTGAGGGTCTCTACCAGTACAATCTTTTTTTAGACCGTTAAGATTTAATCGGACAGTTCAAATATTAATGGTGTACGATATTTATCATACACATAATCTCATACAATCATTTCCACCTAAACTCTTCTCCGTCACCGACGATCTTTCCGCCGCCGGTGACAGACGTTGGCGACTCATCCCCGACGCTGGCGACCCAACTCCAGCCACCTCCGGCCCCCAGCCCCGAACGCCGGCCGTCGCCGCCGGCGACACCATTTTCTCTCTCTTCCCCTTTCTCTCTCTTCTCTCTCTTCCCCTCTCTCTCTTCCCCTCCCTCCCGCCGCCCCCACCCCCGGCCTCCCCCCACCCCGGCCGCCACCCTCCCCCGGCCGACACCCTCCCCCCGACGACCCCCTCTCTCTTCCCCTTTCTCTCTCTTCTCTTCTCTCTCTCTTCCCCCTTCTCTCTCTTCCCCTCCCTCCCGCCGACCCCTACCCCCGGCCCCCAACCAGGCCCCCGGCCCCGCCCCCTCCCCCGGCCTCCCCCCACCCCCGACGACCCCCTCCCCCCAGCCGCCAGCCTCCCCGGCCCCCCCCCCTTCTCTCTCACGATTTCGTGAAAAGGGGAAGATAGAGGGGGTCTGGCTGGGGCCGGGGGGGGCGGCGGGAGGGAGGGAAGAGAGAGAGGGGAAGATAGAAGGGGGTCGTCGGGGAGGGTGCCGGGGGAGGGTGGCTGCCCGGGGAGGGAGGCGGCCGGGGTGGGGGGAGGCCGGGGGTGGGGGCCGGCGAGAGGGAGGGGAAGAGAGAGAAAGGGGAAGAGAGAGAAAATGGGGTCGCCGGCAGCGACGGTCGGCGTTCTGGGTTGGGGCCGGAGGTGGCCGGAGTTGAATCGCCGGCGTTGGGGATGAGTCGCCGGCGTCCGTCGCCGATGGCGAGAAGATCGCTGGCAACAGAGAAGAGTTTAGGTGGGAATGATTGTGTGAAATTAGGTGTATGATAAATATCGTACACCATCAACATTTGAACCGTTCGATTAAATCTTAGTCCAAAAAAGGGTTCTACCGGTAGTGACCTTCAGAGGGTCTCTACCACAACCATGCCCATATATATATATATATATATAGGGGCTTTCTACAGTGATTTAAGGTTTCTTTACTCATCTGTGAGACAAAAAAATCTTGACCATCAAATTGATTTTGGACGGTTGAAACAGGGTTATTGCACAAAATTTATTATACACCCACCCATATCTGATTCTAGTTAATATTATAACAAAAAACTTTTTTTAAAAAATCCGATCTTTTTCCACTTCACCGGCTAACGAAGGAGACAAAGTAGGTCGAGCCGAGGTCTGGGGGTGAGGGGCCGAGGGCTCAATGTCGGTAGGGCTAGGGTCGCATGGATTTGGCTCGCAGGTGTCATTACCAGGGTCTGGGTACAGTACCGTTGGGTGGGGGGGTGTCGTCGCTGGGGCCTAATGGTGGGGGCCGATAGGGCTTGACGCGGGGTCGGCTAGAGTCACCCGGATCTGGCTCATGGGGGGTCGTGTAGTGGTGGTTCGCCGTTGCCGTGGGGAGCACTATGTCGCCTTTGGGGGGCAGGGAGGGGGGCTGGGAAGTTTGCTGTTGGGAAGAGAGGTTTTTTTTTTTTTAAGTATAATCACATGTTATAGCTTACATCCTAATTTGGTGTGCCATATTAATCCACATGTTCCCATTCATAGGATCTTTCCCATTGATGGGATAAAATTTTTTACCCCATTGTAGAATCCCCCGTGTGTGTGTGTGTGTGTGATTGACATGTTAGTTTGGAACTTTAGTCATTGTTTGGATCAAAGATATCAAATTTTTCATTTTTTTTCATTTTTTTCAAAATTCACACCACGTTTATTTTTCTCTTTCTTAAAAACTAATTCAATTCAAATTTTCAATGGGACCACCCAATACGCCAAATAGGGGCTTAAACATCTAATACTTTAGTTCTTTATCTATTTTTCATAGTAAAATGTCATTCAACTTTTAAAAATGATGCAATTTGATTCTTACTATTAACTACAAGAGTAATAAAGGAAATTGATAAAGGCAAAAAAATTTATTAAAAAAAATTAAAATCTCATCTTCACAAAAAATAAAATAAAAATAAAAAGGTTATCTTCTTTCTCTTGCCCTTTCACTTGAAAGATCAGAAACAAACCCCTAAGCTTAGACCTTCTTCTTACTTCTAGCCTCTCCACCTTTTTCTCACTCAATCGCACTCACTCCAAAAAATTGTGTTCGGAGATTCTGATTATGTATATAGATGAGGCCCTTATTTTATTTTAAAAACATTATAAAAAAAATCCTTTGTAAGCTTTGACAATCACAGCGAGTTCTCGCAACATTCCATAGATTACCCATAGAGATCTAGTGAATTTCATTTTTGACAGATGGAGGATAATTTGGGTTAAGTTAGTTTGATCTTTGATATAGAGGATAATTTTGATCAGACAGTTTGATCTTTGATTTATTTCCGTAACTTTCTTATTTCAATTGAAAGAATATTATTTTTGTGTTAAAATACTCACAACGACGAAATGAAATAAACAAGATTTTTTTTTCTAGTACAATACATTTTAAATTTTTTGTACTATTTTCTATTTCATAATTCATTTTCAATTCATACTTCAACCAAACGCACATTTTCAAAATTAACATCTTCAAAACTTCCCCATATGGGCCCTTAAATAATAAATCATGTATGATTATCTTGGTTTCTATTAAATATTAACAGTTTATTAGTAAAATGAATCAAATTGTATCATTTTAAAGAGTTTAGGGACTTTTTAATTCTAAAAAAAATTAGGGATCAAATCACAACTTCATAAAAAAAATTAAGGACCAAATGACCAATATATCAAAAAAAGGAAAACTAAGTAAATGGGTGACCCAAATTGGCGTATCCAAACCCATAAAACATACCCAGAATTACAATTGCCCCACTTAGGGTTAGCAATTCGTACTCGCGAGTCAGATTCAGACCAGTCCGATTACAGCACGGCATGAGAAACACAAGCACGAATACGACATGATTAATAAATGAGCCAAGAACCTAAATACGAACACAAATCATTTAATAAACAGATAGCGTGATACGACACGTGAACATAATTATTAAACGGATTACGACAGGTTGGTACGAAAACAAACATATTCTTGACCCATTTAACACGAAAAATCTGTTTAAGGCCCATTTAACATAAATATTGATTCCTGATTCATTTAACACGAAAATTTTGAATACAAAATCACTTAAAAATCTAAATTCACTAACATAAAAATCTCATCATATTTATATAAAAATATATGATAATTATAATTATCAAATTTATCATAATTATCATATTCATTTAAATAAAATAATTAATCATATTAATCTATTTCTGATTTATTTATTTTATATTAAATATATCCATTCAATTATAAATATGTGATTCAAACTTATTTATTTCACGTCAGTCATTCGTGTTCGAAATTGTCTGCTCTACCCTACTGTGTCTCAACTTAAATCTTCGTTACGTTTCTTGCTAACTTTCTTTCTTCGGAGCTTGGACTCTCTCTCTCTCTCTCTCTCTCTCTCTCTGTCCCCTCATCTTCCTCATTCCTACGAGCTCGCAGTTTCTCCATTACTTCTTTGGGTCAGGAAACAATGGCTGGAATCCGATTGCCACCGGAGGACACCGACCTGTCTCAGCAGACTCGGTCAACTACGGTCGCCGCCGATCTGGTCTCCGACGACGACCGCTCGATCGCCGCCGACTCCTGGTCCATCAAGAGCGAGTATGGGAGCACTCTCGACGACGACCAGCGCCACGCCGACGCCGCCGAGGCCCTCTCCGCCGCCAATTTCAGAGCCGCCTCTGATTACAGGTCTGCTTAGCCTACCTATCGTTCTTTGCTGTTTGGTTTGCCAGAAAATGTTTGGAACTTAGGTATTGGATTTGTGATTGGACACTTGAGAGTTTCGTTTTAGGCTTTCAATTTGCTTTACGTTCAAGATTTTCAGAAAACAAATGTTTTGCAGATTCGAATTGTACTTTGACTAAAACTTAGTGCTGTAGAGTTCTCCGTGAAAATTGATGAGGGTTTGCATATAGAAAGAATTGAGATCTATTTTATTTCAACTTTGTTTGAATTTCGTGTGATTCCAAGTGGATCTTGGTTTAGTTTTGAATGATTCAATTTCCCTGCAATTGGGTTTTATATATGCACTTTACAGTGCAGTTCAGGTAATAAATTAGATTATACTGGGAAGTTTGTTGAATTTGTTAGGAGATTTTTGGAGCGGTTAGTTAGTGAATTGAATTTTGGGAGTGAAAAATCATCATTTTCAGTGGTTGTGTATAATTGCTTATTGGCCCCAAACTGTCTTAAGGCGTGGCGCTTTATGCTCGCAGTTCTGACAAGGATGAACCAGATGCTGAAGCAGTGACATCAATGCTAGGTCTTCAGAGTTATTGGGATTCTGCATATGCGGACGAGTTGGCAAACTTTCATGAACATGGCCATGCTGGTGAAGTTTGGTATGATCTAATTTAGGAAGGCAATTTTACAGTTTGTTTGTTTTTTCTTTTAATATATATATATATATATATATATATATCTATATTTTAGAATTAAAGGTGAACATTAGGAAATGGAAAGGAAAACATTTTTCAAATAAGTCTTATGTTGGTTATTAATGCCTTTTGCTTTCCTAGCAACTAATCGATTCTCCATCAACTTCGCTTACAATTTGAGAAAATGGTGGAGCTGCTGTCAAGATGCTTCATCACAGAAAGTCCCTTTCATTTTCAACGACTTTTTGTTTTTTGTTTTGTTTTGTTTTTTGTTTTGTTTTGTTTTGTTTTGTTTTGTTTTGTTTTGTTTTTGTTTTTGTTTTTGTTTTTGTTTTTTTTTTTGTTTTTTAATCTTTGTCTTTAATATCCCTGATCCCTCCCCAAAAGAAAAAGATGTAGTGGTGGACCTAGGGAATCTTATGTTCTCTCCTTTGTTACAAATTTAATTATTTATACGTCTTTATGACCTTCTTCTAGAAGTCAATAACATTTCTTTCCTTTGTTTTTATAGGTTTGGTAGTGATGTAATGGAAGTTGTTGCGTCTTGGACCAAAAGCTTGTGCATTGATGTTTCTCTAGGCCATCTGCCGAATCATGTTGACAATGCCAAATCTGAGCCTGTTGAAGATGGCGACAAATGTCTTTCTACTTGGAGTGTCCTTGATATCGGGACTGGCAACGGTTTGCTACTCCAAAAACTAGCCGAGCAGGGGTATGCCATATGCCTATGCTTTACTACGTGCAGGAATTACTAGATTTGTTTCCTACTATTTGCGGAACCTATGTTTGCTACAATTCTGAAAGAGGTTTAGCTTTTCCGTCTTCAGCCTGTAAACCCGATAAGATGATACTTTCCTTGGAAATTGGATACTGTGTGGTTCTGTTTTTAGTGTGGATAAGTTAAGAGCACCGATTTTCCTTGATAATAAACAATATGTAGGAAAAGACTTCTCCTTTCTCACTGGTTTGGTGGTTTTTCTTGGATTTCTGGTTTCATTTTTTTTTTCCCCCCAAAAAACTCTCTCGATGCTCAAGGTCTAAGTTTACATTGGTTTTGAATGTTTTCAAGCAGCAGCATCAATTAATGATAAAAAATTTTGTTTTATTTTGGTTCAGGTTCTCTGATTTAACAGGAACTGATTACAGTGAAGGAGCCATTGACCTTGCTCAGAAACTTGCTCAGCGTGCTGGATTTGTTAATATTAACTTCTTGGTATGATCAAACTCTTAGACGTAACGAAATTACAAACTCTTTTCATGTTGCAGTTACAGTTTTTCCATCACCCCTTGGATAATATTGATTTATGCCATGGTCTTGCACCCTTTAAAATGGAATAATCCTTTAACGTATTAATTAATATCTGGTTATACTGACTATCCTTTTTTTTTTTTTTTTTAACTCTCAAATTACTTATTCTTTTTGTTTTTTTTTCTTGGATTTGTTGTCACTTTGTTTTTGGATAGAAACTGAGGTAGATTCCAGAACTGAATTTCTGGATGTTCGTTTGGGCTTTGTTGGTAAACTTGGCACTCCAAAGTGAAAACTGATATCACTTGGATCTGGCTGGATCTGTCGAAAGACTGATGCATACTTTATTGCAAAAGGGGTATTTCTTTTTGTTTAAAAAAATGCAAAAGGGATATTTACTTAATGCAATGATTATAATCCCAAAGCTTCTCATTGGCCTCTGGTGTTGAGAAGAAACTTCTTCTGCCTCCCCCCTCCCTTTTATTTTTCTTTTTCCCTTTTTAAAGGGGAAAAAAAGGGCTCTTGACGTCTACAAGTGAGTTTAAAAACATGTTTATTTGTTTACTTAATTCTTCCACTAATCGAAGTTGTATCAACAGACAATACGGAACAGAATCAACTATGTGTAGGAAGTTGAATTCTTTTATTTGTTTGATTAGGCTTTACGCAAGTTTATCCTCTAGATATTAGAATCAACATTGTTGTTTTGGTATGTCTCAATGGTTTATTTATTTATTCTTTTCCTTTTAAAGGTTGATGATGTTCTTGACACAAAGCTGCAACGGCAATTTCAACTTGTCACAGACAAAGGAACATTAGATGCCATTGGATTGCATCCAGATGGCCGTATTAAAAGGTAACAATGTTAATTGTTTTTCTGCAATAATGAAAATAGAAAGAAGCTCACCGAGTCATGCAACATATTCAGGACAGAAAATCTTAGCCTAAAGAGAAAATAAGCTATGTTTCATTCGATTTATTTATACGCCAGAGGATCCTAACCTCTGTTCATAAACTTCTTTCAGCACTCCCTGATGTTCAGCAAACAATTTATTCTGTTGAGAATCCTAGGCTTAGGTTCCCTTTTAACCACTTAAATTGAAAAGTAGAAAGCCGCATTGAGGATCACTGGATTTTGTATCTTCTGATCTGCAGGATAATGTATTGGGACGCCGTTTCAAGATTAGTGGCTCGTGGTGGAATATTGGTAAGTATATTTGATTTTTGCAACTACTTGTCTCCGGGGTTGGTCCCTCGTTATTACTGCTACTTTAATGGGATGAAACAATAGACAGACCCTAGTGTCCATAAGGGGACAAAAAATCTGTTATTTTCGTTCCAATTTTTTGACCTATAATTATTTTGCTACAATGATCTTTCGCATTTGTTTATCAAGAAATGATCTTTCAGTTATCTATGTATATTTATCGTTGTGCCCTCTCTGTTGGTGACGGTAGGTGATCACATCCTGCAACAATACAAAAGATGAATTGGTGGAAGAAGTGGAAAGTTTCAATAGAAGAAGCATCGGAGGGTCCCAGGGAGCTGAAGAACCCCTCAAGGACCACGAAGCGAATAGGGATGCTCCTCCCTTTCAATATCTTAGTCATGTTCGCTCGTATCCGACTTTTATGTTTGGTGGTTCTGTAGGATCTCGGGTTGCCACAGTTGCATTTCTTCGTAACTAATAAAAGACGCTCTTATTTTTCAATTTCGGTTGTGATCAAATGCTTTGATACAGTTCAAAAACGTTTTGTATGCATGTGAGAAGATTGGACTAAACTGAATTCTGAGGTTTATTGCTAAGCAACCATGTAATTTGTTAATTCATTTGAAGGCGAAAGGTCTAAGTTTTCTTCTTCATTTTCTTTTCCGTTGATTCCTTCTTCGGTCCATTAGAATTACTATATTCTACCAAAATTTGTTACAAGCACGTATAATGTACCAATGGAAATAGTAATGGGATTTAGATTCAATTAGGGGAAGCCCGTGTTTATGATTTGATTAGATGGAAAACAGCCTCGGCAGCTAAATATGTGGAGATACATTCAGGAGTTTCATCTCACAGATACGTAACGGGAGACATGGGAAAAAGAGCCGCAGACCGGAGTGTGCGTAACCAAGTTCAGAACTTCTCAAAACATGGCTGCAAATCTGCAACAACAGCCTCTAACATGAGGAAACATAACAAGATATCCTGAACAACAGGCCAAACATCAGATACAGGATTTAGACAAACTTAACCATCTCTTGGACATTGAACGCAAGAGTTGACCTCTGTGAACGACACCAACAACAATCTACATTTAAAATTAAGCAAAACAAATGCTCCAAGCACATTCTCCAAAATTCTCATTTCCATTTCTATATCAAAACAAGATCATTTGAAAGAACAATGTTGAAGCGCACCGATAATGGTCGGCATCACCAATTAATAGAAGGTGGACTGCACGATGGTTGCCGAAGCATATTTCATTTTGAAAGCACTTGCAAACAGGTTAGGTGTGTAACCAAATCAAACCACTTACTTTTTTTTTTAGAAGTATTTGGAGGTTTTCGAACCAAACTAAACCAAATCATTTTGTGAGATCAAATCCAAACCAAAAATTGGTTTAGTTTGGTTTTGTTAATTGGTTTGAACTAATATTTAACAACCTCTTCTCAACCAAAGTTCAAACCAATATTTAGTATGATAAACATTCGTTTATTTCTCAATCATAGCATCAATAACTAAAGAATTGAGTACCCAATTGGTGACAGAAATAAAACATCTAAAGTTAAACTAAAGAATCCAAAATCAAATCCCTAAGATATAAACATTAAATTTGAGAGTTATAGAACAAAGTTGGTGCCCTATTCTCAATTCTTACTCGTACGAAAACTTCCACAACCCCAAGACCACCACACCACCCCCCCCCCACCCCCCCCCCCCCCCCCCCCCCCCCCCCCGCCCTCTTTTCCAGAGTTTGGTATCGGACTACAGCTCCTACTTCTGAAAGAAAATGAAAACTAGTTTTGAAATTAGGAGCTCATTTTCATACCCCTCCTCTTCGCTCAACTGGTCGTAACAAGATATGTATAACTAATTATTTTTCTAATAGATAAATAATATGAACAATTTTTTAAAAATATTTATTAAATATTTAGGCCACCTTAATAATAATATATTCCATCTTTCCTTTTTTATTAAATTTTTCATTAAAATCAACGAAAATGCACCTCCCCAAAATATTCCTTTCTTTTACAAACTATTTATCTATCAAACACAAAACCCAATAATAATTTTTTTCCAAAAGTTTTCACCCCAAAGTAACTTTTTTAAAACTCAACACATTTCGAGACAAAACACTTCCAAAAGTAACCACAAATGGGCACTTAGAAATTATAGAAACTGGTTTGTTTTGAATATTTGACTGACTTAGTGGTAAGATCACAAATCAAACCAATTTAATTGGTTTTCGAACATTCAAACCAAACCAAACCAAACTGATTATTAAATTATTTGGTTTGGTTTTATTGCAATTTGGATTAGTTTATTTAATTTACTCGGCTTGATGCAAACTTGTTTTAAGCTTGATTGATGATTTCATGAAAATCACCCATACCACATAGAGTTAAAGATTGCTAAAGTTTGGAAGGGTCCAAACAACAACGTGTCACCTTAAACAATCCTATTGCCAAACAGAAAAATGTACAGCTGATCAAGCAGACAGAGAGAATCAAATTTGTAGTCAACTTTATTTCCAAGTAGTTTATCGGTACATGTCTTGACAATTTTCTTTGCGATAATAACAAAGCTTTTACAGCATAGTTTGTTCCTGAAATTGAATTATTTTTCTGTCTTTGTTTGCATGAAAGACAATTTCTACACATATATGCATTGAAATCTAAGTAGCTAGCTTCATTGTTTTGCTATAGACTGACTGTAAAGACAAACTCTCGGTAACTTTAACTTTTACTGTTTTATTATCTTTCCAAAAAAAAAAAAAAAAAACTACTTTAAGTGATATGCCCTTAAGCGTGGCCATAATCTTTATTTGTGACAGAGGTTTGGATTGGAAAAATCTAATCCAAATCAATTCAACTAGAAATTTTTATTTTTTAAATCTACAACACATTCATTTTTATCTCTCCTAAATATTAGTTTAGATTTCCAGTTCGATTTGAATTTTTTTCAGTTCAATCACACATTCGGAATCAGGGTTTAGTTTTGACAATGTGAATATCACTAGAAACATTATAACAAAAGATGTCACATTACAAATTTCTTCTCTTATTATATCGTTTCTTAACGGAAGATGATTTTTTTTAATTGTTAAAATGTATTAATTAATTAACATATTTAAGTTTTGTACAGACTCTTTTTCTCTTTTGTGGTAAGTCATTGTCTTTCTAAGTTTTGCAATGTAGCACATGTTTTATGGTATCATATCTACGTTAATCTTATCATAAATCTTTGAGCCTTAATCAACTGATAGACTTATTTATGTCTGGTACTGAATGTCAATTAGAGAAAATTTAATGAATATTGTTATAAAACTTTCAAGATAAGAAAACCTAGAAGATAGATTAATCAATTTGATTTAATGTTTTCATGATGTACTAATTAATATTCTAAGGTCCTTGTTCACCCAAAATATATATATTGTAAGGTCTATAGAAAGGTCGTGACATTGTAAACCTCTAGGGTAACTTGATTTAGACTTTTATAAGTTTAATTAAGGGATTTAGAGATAAATAGCCTTTTTTTTAATAATTTTTTTAACAAATGGCCGAAGCATTTAAAAATTAGTTAAAATATCAATTTTTTTTAAATGGTTAATCTATTTTCTTAAATGGTTAATTAGTAATTGAGCACATGATATTGTCAATTTGATCAATCAGTTACTAAATTTCATAGTCAATCATTGAATGATCATTAGTTAATCACTAATTGACAAGTCGATTATTGATTAACCATTAGTCAATCATTGATTGACCAAATCTAGAAAAATAACAAACAACCATTTTGCTAGATAAAAAAAAAAAACTTGACTATCTATAAGATAAATGACTGAAAAATCATCCAGCCAAATTTTCTCTTTAATTAACCATAAGAACAAATTGAAGTAGAAAAAAGTTTATCTACTAAATAAATTAATCATGTGATGATAATGACATAATTTAACCATAATTTCACATTATATGTTATTATGAGATATAGAATCCAATTCCTCTGTTTACAATATAAAATACAAATAAATTAACCACGGTGTGTCTTTCTTTTATGTTTATTATTGTACATGTATATAACTTGGTGTTATGCATATGACTTTGTTTCTATTCCACAATTTGGCAGCCCACGAGATGCACGTTGTATCAGTTTATTACAATATCCTTTCCTATATATTTGTAAATGCATGTGTATCTTTATGTTTTTCGATTTATACTTTTTGTCTTCTACTTAAAAGTTGTTACAGGGGTCTTATTATTTGTCAAAATCAAAAACTTTCTATTCCATTATTTGTCAAAATCAAAACCTTTCTATTGCAGATAATTTTCTTTTTGCCATTGTAAACTTTGTAAATCACTACAACTAAGCAAAAAAACAAAACCCTCTTTCACAAAATAAATAAATAAATAATAATAATATAATAAATAAATAAATAAATAAATAAAAAGTGCTTTTAAAGGGAGAATAGAACATCAATGCTGATTATTTTAGGGCTATGAAAACACAACAAGAGCTTATAATAAATTTGTAATTTTGCCTGCATAATTTACAAAATTCGGGGTTTTCTATGTTAATTTTATGAGCTTAAATTAAAGAAAAAAATTTGGATCCACACGTAAACAATTATTGATCATTTATATGATAAGGTTTGGTGCGGAAAAAAAAAAAAAAAAAGTTCAACTAATGAATTTTTTGCCTAACCCACGTTGCTCAATGAGAAAACATGTAGTGTGTGTGTGGATATATATATATATCCCTGATTAGCATGACTCATATCATGATGATAAAATATAATATAAGATGGGGCCGTATTTTTTTTTTTAATGTTTCTTCTTTGTATAATATAAGTTAATACATTAAGGTAATATGTAATAGATTACGTATGAATTTTGTTGTGTGTTAATTATTTAACTTCGTTTAATTTGTTAATTATTAAACTTTGTTTAATTTGATTCATGCAAGCACAGATTACGGATCAGTATTAGGACCTCAATGTGTGTGTTTACGTGGGTGTGTGATTTTATGATAAATTTATTTTATACATGTGTGTGTGTGTGTTGTGTGTGTGTGGAGAAAGAATATGGCGACGCATGTATGTCTAGATGTCAGAAGCTACCACGAAGGTACACTTCCATAGCGAATGTAATATAAAATTGCATGCAAATTAATCTAGTGACTAGCAATTTTATATTTGACTTAATAAAACAAAAATTTAAATCCCCACGCTCAAATTCAAGTAGTCATAATATTATTAATAATAATAACGATGAAATATACAACAATGGAAAATACTTATACTTATACTTATGCGTATCATTGTTTTTAATATTTATTAGCATCTGATGAAGTTGTAACATAAATAGCCCGGAGTTCTGTAACATTATATGTGATCATCAACTATAGTGATCTGAAGTTTTAAAAAATAACATCACATTGCAATTTTTAATTATCCCTTCTTCTTTCATTTTAATGCATATTTCAATCACTATATCATCTATATACTCAGTATTTGAGTCAAAATATATTTTAATAAGATATATACAAATATTTTTTTTTTTGGATAAATAACATCAAAATATAAAACTAAATGGTAAATTTTAATGGTGACTATATAGAGATTTGTCATTTCAGTAGGGATAAAAAGGTAAACCCAAAATTTTTTGAGGTAAAAATTAAAAGAAAAAAATTGCCTCTGCCTAAATCCACCACCGTAAATACTCATAATTGAAAAATGTAAATTAAAAAAAAAATCATTACAAATCTATATTGCCACATCATGTTATATTGTTCGGCGAGTTTTTAGGCGAACGAATATTAAGTCATATAAATAAAGAGATATATTCATTGATAAGAAAAGGGGGGAAAAAAAAAAAAGGTAAACTGTACTTGAATTGATGATAAAATAGAATCCAGGTTTGAACAATAATTCGATATATGATAAAGAAATAGAATTTTTGGTGTTAAGTTCTTTACCTTAATGACAAAAAAAAAAAGATTGATCAAATTTTATTGAGTCTGACTCAAAAGAATTATTTATCAAAGAATGATTATGATTATCAAATGATTGAACAACTGTAATCAATTTACTTATGATACCATTAATAATAAATCAATAATAGCCGGACAAAACAAAACATATATGTGTGAAAAAAATAGCATAATTAAATTAATAAATGTAGTCATGACTCATGACATGTTTTGTTAATCAACAGCAATGCTACTATTTAATTTTATTTTTTTTTCAGTTTTTAAGATTGGCTAGAAACTTTTTCGTAGTAATCAGCTACCTTATATAAATTATTGTACATAACAAATCAATTAAACAATTAAGGTTGACTCTAAATTAACCCACGGTGGTTCGGCCTGTCTTGTGCAGTGTCTTCTCCTCCTCATGATGAACTTCACAAACTTTGATTCAAATGCACGAAAAGCGAAACGACGCAGAGGAAGAACGTGCCGGTGAAGAAGGTGAACCCCAGAGTTCCACCGACGATCGCCGCAAATTCAAGCAACTCCGATAACGACGAGTACCGATGATCTGACCTAATCCGTCTTCTCCTCAGCCCGTGTTTATTTTTACAATCTCCAGCTGCAGGCACATAATTCCATCCGTAAATGTCGCTTCTGCAACATCTTTCAAGCCTTTCCTTGACTTTGATTTTCGCCACTCTCTCCCTTAGAACGCTCAAATTCGCATCTACAATGTTGTGATCACTTGATGACCTTGATCCTGATCAAAACCAGTAAATCATTATATATATATATATATATATATATAAATAAATATATTCTCTAAACCACTAGTCATATATTATATATATATGTGTGTGTGTGTGTATATGCCTTGATGATCATGATCTCTATAGCTCTGAGCTCTGATTGGTTGGACCGATTGATGAATGTTGCGCTTGAGAGATGGAGCACAGAAAGTGCATGGTAGAGAGGCTGCAGCCGAATATGAAAATGTCATGATTTCTCAAGTGTTTCTTATAATAAAGATCACTTATATGCATACATAGGTCATACATATAGTCTATATTGGATTCATGAATGCTACTATATAGATGTGTGTGTGTGTGTGTGTGTGTTTGATATATATATATATTATATTTTATATATAGATGAGAATTCTTGAAATGTTTGAAAGGGTCAGCTGAAAAACGACGGACAAGAAGAAATCTTCTAAATTCTAAGAATCGGGGGGTTGTATATATAATAAAGAGCAGGCCAGCTAATGAGGAGCGAACGAAGAGGTCTAGTGGCGAATATATATATATATATATATATATATATATATATAGGTAGATTGCTTCCATGTCAAATTTACGCGTCAATAGTTGAGGCCTTTTTGGAGATGCGTATTTGGATTTACCTCTAATGCCGGATCTTATTTTATTAAGTAAAATTGAAAATTGAAAACTAAAAATTAAAAATTGAAAATTGAAAAAAGGGAGGCAATTTTGGAGGGATTATACGTGCCTGATTACCTTCTGACTTCATCTAAATCATTAAGTCATGTTTCACGAGTAGACCTGAATCAAACATATAGGAGAAATTTTCCCTTAAAAAAAAAAAAAACCAAAAAGAAGAAGAAGAAGAGAAATTTAAACGTGTTAAGACTTTTAATTTATACCGTACAATCAAGATGAATTTAATTTTAATTTTAATTTAATTAAGTTTGATAGTCCAGGAATAGGGCAGGAGGTTTTATTTATTTGAATTTTTATTTTTTGACTTGAGAATAAGAGTTTGAACTTTACTTTAGAATCATGTGTAAATTTACAATTACACTAAGCGTTCAATCACGATAATTTATTATGATTATCATTTTTAAATCTTGCGATTATCTAATTATGTAGTAAATTTTATATATAAGTCTAATATCCATATGACAACATATCTTTTAAATAAAAAAACTAAAAAAAACCTTAATTACATGCAACGATATATATATCTAATAACAATAATTTATATATAACTGGATTATAAGGTGTGGAGTTAAATCCTTCACCTTAAAGCATTAGAATTGTTAGAATTAGGACAAATCAGGCATGGTAAGCTATTTCTTTTTGTAGTCATTAATACTGATGATAAGATGGACCCACTTAAATCTGAATGAAATACATATAGTAGACTATTTGAAAATCACTTATTCACCCAGTGTAATGGTTGATCATTTTCACATATTCCAGGTTATATATATATATATATATATCTGGCGGTAGAAATTTATTGCCCTGCTGAATTGCTTTCTAATTATGAACTTACAAGTGTTATTTGGCTTACGTTTCTTTCACATCAGCTATACGTATGTTCGATTGGGATTTTTTATTTTTATTTTTAAACAATTCAGGGTTAAATTTATGCACCTTTTATGGTTTTGACTAATCTTCTAATTGTAAGGTTGCTATAATCAGGATATTAGTATAAAGCAAACAAGTGGATTTTGAATAATGGACATGCTTACGTCCGCAGAGTATATCATGTATGTTGTGTATATATATACGTATAAATATGTATTGTCTGTTGCTGCTTGTCAGCGGCTAGGAGAGAGAAACTTTCAACAAGATATAAACATATGTATATTTATATTAATTTATTCTTAATCAGTTTGGTAAGTTTGAAATGGTTTATAGAAACAAAAGTTAGTTCGGTTGGTTTGAAATTATAAACTGAACAACTTTTGACAAGTGTTAAAAATTTAAGTTGATCATGTAAAAATATAACTGGTAACTTGTTTTTTTTAATGTTTTAGTAGTGGAAATATTCCTTAATTCATAAAAGTATAAAACAGCATTAGGACAGCTATAAAAATATGAAAGACAAGCATGGCAGTTATTTTTAATTGATATATATATATATATATATATATATATATATAGTGTTTTTCATCGAGATTTGGCAGCAATTAGTTAATGGAAGACAAATAATTGTGGTTGCAAATATAGTCTAACGATAATATCACACATGATTTCACTTAAAAATATGGAGTTTGATTCCACCCCTAAATTCAAAGGAAAAAAAGGACAAATAATTGGCTTTGAGATTCATTTTAAAGAAAATAAATTGTTTTAATAAGCTGTTGACAAACTAGCCCTTGTAGGGTAGATGAGTTGGCATGAGAGATAATTTTAAGGATTTCACCAATCAAGAGGTTGGAGGTTCGAATCCCCTTTTAATTCAAAAGAGTTGTAAACCCTATCTGCGTTGTATACCGAAACGGAAAATGATACAGCTACCACCAGATTTTTTTTTTTAATTAAAAAAAAAAAAAAAAAAGCTGTTGGCAAACTGAAAACCTAGCAACTTCGAAAAGTCAAAAAAAAGCTGTTGGCAAACTGGAAATCCAGCAACTTCGAAAAGTCAAATACATTGTTAATCTCCAACTAACAACGATGATTTCTGTAGCACTACTCAAAGAAGAATTTGTCAGTGATTGCTTTGTTTTCAGCCATTTGGAAATTCGGATGCTAAAATGGACGAGTTCAAGCATTTCAAGCTTGATTTTCTTGGTCTGTTGCTCTGTCAAGGACACTAATTTCCATGGAAATTGGTCGACTTACATTCAGTTATTGATCTTATGTTCACACTGCTACCCTCTAAACATATGGCATAATTATAATTTATTATTTTCCACCTTGGATTTACAAATTCAAAATAAATTACCCGTTGATAACGGTGATAATTGCACATAAATTATTAATTAATGACATAAATGGTTATATTTATCTATTTTAAATCTAAATTTATTGAGATTAAGATCTTTAATTAAGTTTCATAAAAAATATAAAATTTTTAATTCACTTGTTTTAAAATAAAATAGAGTTAACATAGATATTTTAAAAAATAAATGAATAAAACCTTTCATGCTCTTAAAACTCGTATATGATTCCTGTTCGACTTGGGAAGTTGAAGGGGAAAAAAAAAAAAAAAGTTACATTTTAACTAGTGATTATTGTAATGTAATAACTTTTGTGCAGACAATTTGGTAAAGATAAAGCCGGTTCTGCAAATGCTCTTGGATCAACGGAAGTGTTCCGATGTTGTTCCCGATTTCAACAGCTGCAAGTTAACGCGAATAATTTATCTCGAGCTTGTAGTTGCAGAAGTCACCAAACCAGACAAAGATTGGTCCTCTTCTCTACTGAAATAATGAGCTGGAAGATGTGGAAAATTTTTCCTGTTAACATAATAGAAATCCGCGAATATAAACTACATAAGAAGCAAATGAGAAGCTACATTTTGATTTGTAACTAAAAAGCGTGTGAGAGAAAATTTTGGAACTTGAAGAGAAAGGATTGTCTTATGATACCTCAGGCAAGGATTTTGCCGCCCAGGATGAACGGGGCAAAATGTAGCTAGAGAGACCTGAAGAGTACCGGAAGACATAAGCAGCACTAGAAGAAGTTAAAGCATTCAAACAGCAAAAAAGTGCCAATGAGGAATTCATTCCTAATTTCTCAGTATCAGCAGCACAATGCCCGGTGATCTAGTCACGAACAACGAGTTGATTATCTTATCTTCTAGTCAGAGTTGTACTGATAAATCCAATTTTTTGGACTCCGCCGCGATCTCCTATAGTCGTACATGCATTTGAAGTGCTACATCAGTGCAATAACAGGACCGACCAAGCCATTCAGCATCATAAGTACTCATTTTCCACATATTCCAGCATTTTCCTGATTCCAATCGAAAGATTCTTCAGTAAAGCAAAGAGAATTCTTCCGGAACATATCAGGCAACTTGCCAAAGTTGCCAAGGACACACTCTAGCCAACCCAACTAGATCGTCAAAGAAGTAAAATCCGCATACTCTTTGGTTCCCTACAATCAGACTGTCCAAACTTTGCAGAGGCAATGACCACATGAAACTAAACTTCGTTAAGCGAAGTGGTTGACCTGAAAGGACCCAATTTACTAAACAACATGCCGATTCTTCATCCAGACAACAAGATTATTATTATTATCAGTTAGCTTCTTTTACGGATATTGGTTCAGGATCATATGCCATTGCCAACAACCTGGGCATGCAAAATCTAGGGGCAAATGGGCAGAGAACGGCTTCCATGCATTAATTGACTTTTGCACGGCACTAATTCAGTGAATCAAGAACAATCACCACTCCGTTCTTCTATACAATCATATATACAAACATCCAAGTTAAGCTGGCCAGAGGAATTGAGGAAGCGAAATGGAACTGGGAGAAAATCGATAGGCGGAAAACCTTCCACTGTGCCCGGAAAACACTCTGCAAGTGAACTTAATCTGAGAGAACTTCTTCCTTGTTTCAACACAAGGTCATATAAAAACCTTCTTTTCGAAGAACTTGGAGCAATACATGTAATCATTACTGTGTTCCCAATGCTTTCAGTACCCTTGTTGAGAAGAAAAAGCACACCATCATCTTCTGCTTGAAGAACAAGAAACTCTTCATTCATCTTCATGGAAACAGCCAATTGGCTGTTGTACCTGAAACGCCTTCCAGAGTCCCAATGTTTACTACTGAAGTGCAGTGACAGTTGGTCAGATGAGCTGACAAAGTTGCACTGTGGAAGTGGGCAAGCACACGGTGCATACATGCATGTCTCCTCATGGTCATCGCCATTCTTCATATAATCCACTCTTTCGTTACATCCATACTCTTTGTTTCGGCAGAGTGTTCTGACTGATTCAACAACCAGTTCAATGTCCCCGCAAACTACATCCTTACTATTTAGAAAAACTGGCATATTTGCCTGTAAACACGTGTACAAACCTCTTTATTAGTGACATTCTGAAACGATATACCCAACAAGTGGGTATAATATCTATGGATTTATCCCCATAGGCCATAAATCATAAAAGACTTGTTTCGCAAGTTACTTGGATGACGCTTAAACTTAAATTTGTGCTCTCCGTAAGAACATATCCAAAAACAAATAAGTACTTTCCGTAAGAACATATCCAAAAAGAAATAACTTATAGTTATAGCCCAGTTCACTTAAACAATAGCTATTCTTCAAGACTACGATTACGGCCTACACCTGTTTAGAAGAGATAATTTAGCTTTTTAATAACTCATATCACATCACTTGATTGATCAAAAAGAAGGCAAGGATAGAAGCCACTTCACGGACATATCATCCATATCTTCCCTATTTCTAAAAGATATCCACCTAATTTACAGAAAAACACGCCAAATTTTTTGCCAATGTGAGTTACAGATTTGTAAAGGTCTGGAGTTAATTTTAACTAATCACTTCGACACTAGCTCCATGATTATCTCTAACTAGATCACAAAGTCCGTAGCCCGGAAGTACAAGTTCAAAGGCTTCAATCATTCACGTAGCAAAACCTTGGGATAAGATCTCTAACATATAACACATACTAACGGAACAACAAACCTAATATTTGCAATAGTAACAACTATATTATAGAAATTATAAAAAATTAAAAAATTAAAAATTAAAAAAATTAAAAAAAAAAAAAAAAAACATGCACGGCAGAGCAGAAAGATACAGTTTGCAAAAGAGAGTGGGAAATAAAAGAAGAACCAAAACACCATCAGCCTGATGCAATTTATTGAGGTTAACATATAAATACAAGAAAAATAAGAGTCTTACCACCTCCTTTATTGTAATTTCCCCACTCATCAGTTCTCCATCAGCCTGCAAAACATACAAGCATAATTCAGTGTCAAAAGTCAATGCCGGTATTTCTACAACAAAAAGAATCATAAGCATGCCATGCTGCGGTCCAATAGAAATGAAACCAACAAGATAGCAAGTTTGATACACAGCACAACAGTTTGGCTGGCTTTTCATTTGTGGCACACCAGTAAGATTAATAACATGAATTCATACAAAGAAAGAAAAAATTGACGAGTCTCAACTCTCAAGACTACCTGGTTCCCCTCGTGCAAAAGAATGGGATCATGCTCAACCCCATTGCTTATACTGCATGCCGGTTGGCTATCTATCTGGCCTCTGCACTCCGAAGAATCCACGTCAAGGCACCTGACCTTGAAAATCACCTGCACAACAGCAAATAAATAAATAAATAATGATAATTTGACACACACAATGAAGCTTCATATGTCGAAAATATAGAAAGTACCTGTCCACAACCATAACCACCAAGCTCTCTTTCTTGCTTTTCTCGTTCAGTAATCTCATCCTCACCCCATGAAGATAAGCAAGGAAAAGCAGCAGGAGAAGGATCACCAGCACCTTCAATGGATATTCTTTCATAATAAAAAAGCTGAGAAGAAATCACCAGTTATACACAAAGAAATGAGCCTTTTATTTTCTTTTATGTGTTACTATTACTCGAAAGGTAATTAGTGATGCTCTTCGTGTGAAGAAATTTAAAACAAATAAATTACCTGGAGAAACAAGAGACAGCCGCCAACGGCTTGTTGCTTCCCTTGACGAAAGCGTGACACCTCTCGAACCAACCGGTCAAGTAGGAATTTCCCCCAGTTGTAATGATGAACGGCACTCATATTTATTAAAAAGTGGAGAAATGAAGGACTAACATCTAGTCTCGCACTTGGAGCCAAAAGAGTACCCAGGGCATACAGAGCAAACGATCTCTTAAAATCATCTCCTGCTTCAGGAACTGACAGCCTTTCTTCTAGGAAGCGAACTGAAATACCACGATTTGTTGCATTATAATTATGCCGCAAGTCTGCAATTAAGTCATCTGGCCCTGAGTTCACGACATCCTTCCCACTAGAAGCCAATCCCATCACAAGCTCCACGTCTTTTGGGTTTAAAGGAATATGTCCACCACAAATCTCCAAGCTACGTCGTGTAGTGTTAAATCTCTCCAACAACCAAAGACACAAACTGCGGCGAAGTGTTCGACATCTAAGCCCAAGGAGACTCCCAAACCCCATGCTCTTGACTGCATCCTTTTGTTCAGCTGTAAGGTGTTGTAGCACGTTGAATAAGCGGCCAGGAGAGCATCTCGTGACTAGCTTAGTCTGCTTTTCCGAAGTTATAATATTTATCTGATCCAATGCATAAACAAGCAATTGTTACAAGGAATAAGTTACCTGTTTCCTTGGTCTGGGTGTACGGGGTGGAGCTGCACTCAAGTAGTCATCCCACACTTCACGAGCACGAGTAGTGTATTTCGCTTTTTCCTCAAGGCTCATTGACTTCCAAGTTTCAGATGCTGCTTTCGTGGCCTGTAATGAGAAACAGAATTTTTGATTAATTGTCTTCTTTATAATTCTTTAAAAAGAGAATAACACCATGATACTTTATAAAATGAATGAAGAGGCTCACAGCTTTGAGGCCAGAGGATTCGGGATGGGAAGCACTGTACTCCTTGATAAAGTCCCGGCTGTAGTAGATGATTTGAAGCATTAATATTGCAGGAAAATATAATCACAAGAGGTGTACGATGGAACTACTAAGTCGTGGACAAATCTCAAAGAAACTGATTTTTACCTAAAATACACCCATGAGCATGCAGGACGAGGAGTAGTTACTTGTTTCTTCTTCTTTCTCCTCTTCCCTTCTGAAACAATACGTTTTTCACCATTTTCCTTTACCACTTGAAAACCCCCTTTGCTAGACACCTTAATTTTTTAGATTTGAAATCAAAACTGTAAATCATATACAATAAAAGAGGAGAACAATACAGAAAATATATGAACAAAAGTAACTATAGAATCCATGCTTGAATTAAGTGATGAAGTGAGATAGAAACTTGCTTGATGAAATGATTCATAAAGAAAAGCCATGATGAATCATCAAATAAAGAAGAGGGTTTGATTAAAAAAAAAAAAATCGAATCCATAAAACAGTTATTAGTTTCCTTTTCTCTGAAACTCTTGCTTTACTTTTGTTAACAGGGAAAAAGTTTTTTCTTTTTCAACAACAATATACTCACATGAAATATAATCTTTTAGCGTAATAGTACACAGATCAACCTCAATATTGCAAAATGTCTACTTGATACATTATTACATATTTTACATTTACAATTTCTTGTAAACAAAACAAGTTCCAATTTATCTTATTTATCATGCTAACAAGTTAGCACTAGATACTTGTTTGGTTGTTAAACTCCGAACCATCTTTCTGTTGCACAAGGTTAGGCACAATATAAGTAAAACTAAAAACCTCTAACCAGCACACTCCTCAATTCTGAGTTAAAAATCCCAGCTGAAAGACAATCCATAAAGTGTGTGGAGAAGCGAAATTTAGAACTTTAGGTAGTGCTTGTGGAAATCTAGGGGCAGAAGGGAAATGAAGAACGCAAAATGTTCACCTTTCTCCGTCTACTTGATATTCAGGATAGAAACCAATAGTTTCTTTAATTAACAGTACTTTTATTTCGTGGTTAGTAAGACAAGAAACTGGTTTTAATTCCCTAGTTATTTCTCCACCTCCTTCCATTCCCGAAAGAAATAAAAAGTGAGTTCAGAAACAAAGTTCCAGCTTCTTTATACTTAATAATCAAAGTGGAAAAATAAATAAGACTTGGTTCTTTCTGTTCTTTCTCTTTTTTCCTCTTATTTTAAGCTGAACGAGTTGTGAACGCATTCACCACTATTTCCATACATCACAACGAAGGCATTTGCATAGCACACAACCATTTATGTTTATATATCACACAGTTTGATCATTTTCACTGATATGTAAATGTGCTATTATGGAACCACGTAATATTTCACCACGCTTGAGCTAGCTCAACGGGCGAGAAGGGGTTCAAAGTCTTGGGTCCAGAATTCGATCCGTGGGAGGTTTTTTATCAAATTAAGAAAAGACCATGCAATGACGCTTCTATATAAGATAGCTACAGCTTGAGCTTAAGCCTATGCAAATAGTGAAGCTCAAAAATATGATTAACATAATATGTATAACTATTAAGTCCAGTGAAGCTCAAAAATATGATTAACATAATATGCATAACTATTAAGTCCATTTGTTCTATCCACATGGAAGTAAACACCATGATTAACCAAAATTCAAATCATAAGAACATAAAATGTTATTCAAAGCACAATAATATTTATCAAAACCCAGATACAGAAACGAAAGCAGAACTTTTAAACTCTCAAAGAATTCAAGATACACTAGAAACTCCACTAAGAAATAATAATTGGAAGTGAATTCAGAAAAAGTGAGCAAACCTCGAAAACAGGAATGGTCGCCGTTTCACCAGGGTCGGTCAAGCAGGCAGAAACGGACCCAATCCAGTCGGGCTCGGAGGGACGACGACCTTCTTGGCTGACCCTTTGGACCCGGGTTTCTTCTTCTTCTTCGTCGTCGTCGTGCTCTTCTTCCTCCCATTGGTCGTCTTGAGACTCTCTGTGTGGCTCGTGTTCTGGTCGAGGTTCTGGGTTTTCGTGGGCTGAGTTGGCGAGGACATGTGGAAGACGCCGTCGCTTACATCTGGGCCGAGTGCTTCTTGCGCCGCCGTCGTCTTTACCTGCCGAGAAGTTGGCCATTCCTCTCGCCCTCTCACCTGGTGGCCCCGCCGTTCTTTCCTTTCGCAGACTAAACAAACCAACCAATAGTTTTTATTTATTTATTTATTTATTATTCTTATTATTATTATTTTAAGGTTAGTAAATTGCACGTCACAAAATATTTAAGTGCTTGCAATTTTATTTTTTTTTTAAGCTTGAATAAGCTTACATTATTAAAACATCGTAATAATGGATAGTTGTTGTAATAGTTTTTTCGGTGAATTTTCAGATAGATATCATCGTTAATTTGATCTAAAAATGAAATTAAAGTTCAATTGTCTCGGAACAAAATTATTAAAAAATAAAATAAAATTATACAAAATTAAAATTTAACTATTTATGTTTGATTCACATTTCAATTTAATTTTAATTAAATTATATTTTTTCATCTTAATCTTTATTTTTTTTAAAAAAAATAATTATAATTATAATTAATTTTTAATAAGTTTATCAACTTCAATTTAAAAATTTCACGTTTAATCGATGAACTAAATACAAAATTAATCTTTTCCATTTCAAAAAAAGAAGAAAAGAAAAAGAAAAACACTATAGCATTTTAAAAGAACCAAAAGCTATTTTACTAGCACAATAATATAGCCTTTTAAAAGAACCAAAAGTTATTTTACTAGCAAACTTTTTTATTTTAGAAAATTACTATGCTACCCAAATGTTGACTTTCATTAAAAAAAATTAGAAAAGATTAAGGGTCCGTTTGGTGAAACGGTTTGAATTTGTTGACTTTTTAAAAATTAGTTATAATTTTTATTGATATTTCAGAAAAAGACAAAAACTGAGATGAAAAGCACAGTTTAGTTTGAGTTAAACCGTTTTACCAAACAAGTCCTAATTTTATTTTTTGTGCCCGAACAATTGGTTTGATATTATTTTGCTGTATATACTTTAAAATATATCAAAATTAGTCCTAAATTAACCAAATTCGTCTCGAAATTATTAATCTATTTAATATTAATCTTTTAATCCAAAATAATGTCAAAAGTTGCATGTAATTATCACGTAAAGATGAAAATGTGAGATATTAGACGTATATGATATTGAAATTAACTACTGTATTATTAATAGTTTTTTTTTTTTTTTTGAACGAAAGTATTATCAAAAAACGGATTAATAATTTAAATTGTTAATTTATTAATCTTTTTTTTTTTTGGTGAGTAATTTATTAATCAATTATATCATGTGCAACAACCCAATCATTTTCCAGGGAGGGAGGGGGCAGAAAAAAAAAGAGAGAGAGAGTGAACGAGTGAGAGAGGAGAGCCAAAAACAGAGAACAAATGTGACGCTTCGTGGTCACCAAAAGCCATCTTATTGCAATCTTATTACTTTGGCTGCGCCACATTAATAACAGTTCCTTTTATCCTAATATTCTTATTACTGCATTTCTGCTGTTCCATATTACGCATTTCTCGTTTACCCTTTTTCTTTTTCTTTTTTTTTTTTTATTCAAAATAATCTTCTCCAAGCTAGTAAGCTACCTTTTTGCCCATTCTGTTTGTTAATGCTATGATATCTTTCTCCGATCATATTCTACGACATTCTTTTAGTTGGCTGTTTGTAGTAATCAGATTCAGATTAGACAGTTTCTGAAGATGTTTTTCACAAAAGAAGAGATGAAATCTGAAGACGTTTTAACTTCAGTACTTCCTCTGCTGAAGTTCTTATCCATTGCCATCTTCGGTTTGGTCCTTTCTCGCCCGAACATCGACCTCGTCCCGAAAGCCACTCTCAAGATTCTAAGCAAGCTTGTTTTTGCTCTTTTCTTGCCTTGTTTGATCTTCACAAATCTCGGTCCTTCGGTTACTCTCAAGAATTTGATCCAATGGTGGTTCATTCCTGTAAACGTAGTTCTAAGCACGGCCGTAGGTTGCCTACTCGGTCTGCTTGTAGCGGCCATTTGTCGCCCGCCGCCCGAGTACTTTCGATTCACCGTCATAATGATTGCGTTTGGAAACACGGGCAATCTTCCTCTTGCGGTGGTTACATCCATTTGTCATAGCAAAGATAACGCTTTTGGCGCCGAGTGTCACGCCTCTGGCGTGGCTTATGTCTCGTTTTCGCAATGGGCCGCTGTTTTACTTGTCTACACTCTTGTTTACCACATGATGGAACCTCCTTTGCAGTACTATGACGTAGTGGAAGAAGGGGCTGAAATCGATGAAACAGCGGAGATCGAGGAAGGACCGGATGACGATTCGTGTAGATCGCTTCTTGTCGAGGCTGAATGGCCCGGGATGGAAGATAAGGAGACCGAGCACTGCAAGACCCCGTTGATCGCTGCGGTTTTTGATTCGGAGGAGAAGGATCTAGAGAGTCCCAAGGCCATTAGGTGTTTGAAGGAGCCTATGATCGTTCGGAAGATTAGGATTGTCGCGGAGAGAACTCCGATCCGCCACATGCTTCAGCCCCCAACAATAGCCTCCTTGCTAGCAATCGGTATCGGAATGGTTCCGATATTCAAAGCTTTTGTGTTTGATGAAGACTCTCCGATTTCGTTTATAACCGACAGTTTGGAGATTCTAGCGGAGGCGATGGTGCCTTCGGCTATGCTTGTTATTGGAGGAATGCTTGCTGAGGGTCCAAACAAGTCGAATCTCGGGATGAGGACTACAATTGGTATTGTAGTAGCAAGGCTTTTGGTACTTCCTTTGTTTGGGATTGGGATAGTCAGTTTGGCGGATAAATTGGGGTTTTTGATAGCCGGGGACCAGCTGCTCCGGTTCGTTCTTCTGCTGCAATACACGATGCCGAGCGCCATCCTTCTCGGAGCAATTGCGAGCCTGCGGGGTTATGCAGTGAAAGAGGCCTCAGCAGTCCTCTTTTGGCAGCATGTCTTTGCTGTTTTCTCCTTTTCCTTCTATTTTATCATCTACCACAAAATGTTGCTCTCTTATGTCTAAAGTAAAATAGAAAGGGGAAAAAAAAAAAAAAAAAAACCCCCTTACGTCTTGATTAGTTATCTGGCATATTTTATGTCATGGATTGGTTTGC
The DNA here is from genome assembly GCA_025413025.1 of Ficus hispida. Classification (NCBI taxonomy): domain Eukaryota; kingdom Viridiplantae; phylum Streptophyta; class Magnoliopsida; order Rosales; family Moraceae; genus Ficus; species Ficus hispida. The sequence continues at coordinate 12,911,733 of CM046365.1, read as the reverse complement.
TATTAATCTCGATAACAGTCACTCCATTTGTAAAAATCTTCAAACTAAATAAGACAAATAAGAATGAAGGTCTTTTCTAGTCTCTGTTTTCGTTTTTGCAAATGCGTCTCGTGTTCAATTCTGATTTTCCTTTACAAATATCTCCCAAGTGCCAAGTGCGCCTAATAAGCGCCTATACAATCTTGAGTCGACATGTTATAGTCATAATCATCTCAAAGTCATTTTAAGTTTAAAACAGAAGTTGTAGGAACCTTCAAGGTCTACAACTTTCATGAAGGAAATGTTTTAAATTCCAAACAGATTTGTTAAAAAAGGATCAAATTTAAGGACTGAGTTCAAATACAGTTTTCAGAATTCCAGGTTTTAAAAGAAAGAAAAGTTTTAAGTTTATGCTATGTTTTTGATACCCTTGTATTAAGATAAGTTAATAACTAGGTAATTATGACACTATGATAGGATGATACTTATCCTATGATTTTCTGTAAAAACAGGAAAACAACCAGTGTAGGTGGAGCACTAAATTCAAGATTTAGTGTAACTGGTAAGTACAACTCCGCCTACAGCATAAATGAAAATGTTTGATAAGTTTATGATGAATGTTTACATGATAATTAAGTTAAGCTGATATGCTTACGATGTTATGTTGATATGCATATGAAGTATGATGATTAAGTTAAGCTGATATGCTTACGATGTTATGTTGATATGCATACGAAGTATGATGATTAAGTTTAGCTAATATGCTTACAATGTTATGTTAACATGCTTATGAAGTATGATGATCTAATTATGTTGATATGCTTGCAATGTATGTTAGCATAAAATGATCCAGTTATGTTAAAATGTTATGATGTATGCCATGAGATTATGATATCATAAGGTTATACTGATATACTGATGATATATTATGATGATATGGCATCACGAAGCATGCTCATTAAAGATAACTCATTCGATAATTAGTAAAATACGGTTTCAAGTTAGAAACTGTTAATGATTCAAGTATGATGATAAACAGATGGTAATCTGTGAGAATACGGTTTTAAGTTGGAAACTGTTTATGATCATGAAAGATTCATGTGAAATGCTAGAGCACCTTATTCTTTCTCATTTGTGATTACTTCTAAGACTTGATTGTTACGTAATCATAATATTTTGTTTATATCGAATAAAACCCAACAATATATGAAACTTTTTCATTCTATTGCAATTTGGTTAGACATGTCAATTTCATATTAGAGTAGTCAGTAGTCTTTTTCTCCTTATCTTTCTTCCCTTTTACTTTATAGATGTATAAAGGAGAGTTAAACTTCAACTTGGCAAGGCTAAAAAAGTTCGAATGGTAATTTTCTTTTTTCTATAACATGCAAATTTTTTTATTAGAAAAAATTAAAAAGAAAACAAGTGTGCATGGTAAAAGTTTTTTTTTTTTTTTGAGGGATTTAATCTTTCCATGTCTATTATATGGTTAATTAACAATAGGAATTAACCTGAAGGAGAGAACAACAACAATAATAATAATACAATTATCGGTATTAATATTAACAATAATAATATTATTATTATTATTATCAAAATGATGATAAGAATAAATACGAGGAGCAAAGATCATTTATTCACGTGTGATCCTACATCAATATTATGTAACGTATTAACCGAAACCTTAATTTAGGTATTAGAAAAGAATCACTACCTATTTGTCAGTCATATACCATATGGACAAAATTACTTTGCCGCCATGAAGGTTTTATTTTTATTAAAGTTCGTGAAGTTATCTAAAAACGCTATCATATATTCCTATATATAAAGCATGAACTTCTTTATTAGGAAAAAGAAAAATTACATAATTAGGTAGCAATAATCTTTGATATGACACTATCATGAGTGTCGGATTTGTCTAATATATGTAAAATCAAAGTAATATAGGTACATTAAGTTAGTGGTGTATTACATTAACACTAACATTACCATTAACATGTAATATTTCATGTATTAAAAAAAATGGTATATCTATCTCTATATGTAACACTAATATATAAAGTTACATGTTCTTTTGACTGCACATTATATTATATTAGAACAATCAACTAATTATAGTCACATGAGCCAATAAAAATAAAGTTATAGGTATTGTTGCATAATATTTTTTTTTTTTTGAAAAATTAGGTTAGATGGCCTTTTTTAATCATTTAATCTAATAGATTGTCTAATTTTTTTTATTTAGAAAAATAGTCGTTTGTTATTTTTCATAGTTGGTTAATCAGTGATTGACTAATAGTCAATCAATTATTGACTATGAAATTTAGTGATTTACGTCATGGTTAATCAGTGAATGAGCATAAGTCAATCATTGATAGATTATCATGCGATCAATTATTTAATGTCTATTTAAGACAATTGATTAACTATTTAAAAAAATGTCATTTAAAAAAGATATAAGTATTATTGTGCAAGAATTTTTTTTTATTTTGAAAAATTAAGCTGTGTGGCCTTTTTCAATCACTTAATTTAAGAAATGATCCAATTTTTTTTATTTAAGAAAATGATCATTTGTCATTTTTCATATTTGGTCAATAAGTAATTAACTATAAAATTTGATAATTGATTAATAGTCAATCAATGATTGACTATGAAATTTAGCGATTTATGTCATGTTTAATCAGTGAATAGCCGTAGTCAATTACTGATTAACTATCATACAGTGATTAACCATTTAATATATTTATTTAAAAAAATATCTTTTAATTAATTTTTAAAAATTCCGGTCATTTATTGAAAAACTTTTTAAAAAAAATGCTATTTGGCTATAGATTTCGGTAAATTCTGTTCTACAAGAGTTGTTGGGTAGGAGTCGGACCAGAAATTGCATATCTTTCTACAACAAACTAAACTGATCAAAATATTGTATAAAAGTTGTACACATGTCACTTTGTACAATCGGGCAATAGTAGCTTGTGACAAGTCATGGAAAATAATTAACCAAAAGCATGAAATTTTTTTTTTTTTTTTTTTGCCCTCAAAAATTACAGCCACAAAATACACACACATATATATATATATCTTGTATACTTAGGCCAGCATTTCGAGACACGTATTATATGCCTTATAACCACACACAAAATGTCACGTAGGCCTACTCATAACCAATGGCATTTACATTTATCGATCTCAACCAACCTGTATATATATATATATATATATATATATATATGGCCCCAAGAAAAATCACATGACCACACTTTCTAAGCTCATTTTATGTAGCTCGTAAAATATGATCATCTTGCTTGATTTCCAGCTATATTTTTGTCGTCGGCAACTTTAACGCACCCTTCTGTGGCTTGCTATCGGATAATTCAGAGATCGAGAACAAAACAACAATAGGAGAAAATTACATAAACAACCATTCAAATAAGCATTTTTATGTTTTCTTGTCATCTTTTAATGTTTGTTAGGATTTTTAAATGTAGATAAAAAAAAATGAAGCTATTATCAGCAAAGCAATTTTCATTTTCATGGAAATGGTCCAAATCACCTTTTTTTTTTTTTTTTTTTTTGGGTGCTGAATAATGGTCCAAATCACTAGAGTGAAGTAGTACAACACAAGGAGGGCCCAAGTGTGAAGAACGTATCTTCCAGATCTCTAGGTGTGAGCCCAAAAATCCGTACTTGGTACAGTGGTTAAAAGCTCCCGGTCCATACACTTTTCCAAAATCTCCCGACCCATCTATAGAAAAGCTTTGCCATCTAATAAATGTTTTCGTTTATTTTTTAAAATAAAAATGAGAATACCATCAGAATAATATTAAGATCGTTTTTAAATATGTGTTTGGTTATGATTCTATAGAGATTAATTTGGTTATAAGAAAAATATAAATTGTATTTGAATATGTTTCTAAAAACACGTGTTAAAAATTATAGAGCCTTAAAAATGAACCGAAAAACGAGAAAATAAAAGACTCTGTTTGAAACCGTTCCCAATTATTTTTTGAAACATTTTCGCTCCTCTTTTGAGGAGCAAAAATGAAAATGTTTCTTAAATAGTGTTTTGTTTAGCAAATGCTTTGATAACAAAAACGAAAACAAAAAATGTTGAGAATGGTTTTTGTGAAGAAAATGAAAACTGGTTAAAAGTTGTTTTCTTGTTTTCGTTTTCATTTTTAAAGTTATATAACTCTAATATATACATGTTTTCAGAACCATATCCAAACGCAATTCATATTTTTCTTGTACCCAAATCAACACATTTAAAAATATAACTAAATAGAATTTAAAAAATGATCTCAACATCATTCTCAATATATTCTCATTTCTATTTTCATAGCAAAAATAAAATTATTTTCAAAACAAATGAAAACACTACTAAATAGGGCCAAACTTTTTCTCCCCCCCCCCCCAACTATCTTTTAGATGAATAAGTTTGATTTTAGTCTCGAAAAACTTCATTTGTCTCACTTTATGTTTAGAATTTAAAATGTCACATTATTAGAATATGAGTTTATCAAAATTTCTTTAGTGGTCACTCCATGATAGAAACGTTAAAAATGACAGAATAAAACACGTAAGGCTCACATGATGATGGGTGGAGAGTAAGTTAGTAAAATGACGTTGGGTGGTTGATTGACCGAATATATTGAACTAAGGCACTTGCTTCGGCGAAATCTTTCTGTTGGGTAAGAAGAATCCAGTTCAATTCATCTACCTATCAACCACTTAATATTCATTTTACTAAATTACCTTCCCCTTGTATTTCATTATATCACTTTTTTACCGTTTTCTGTCACAGCGAAATCATAAGTAAATCATTTGATAATTTCAAGTATCAATAATGTGACATTTAAAATTCCAGTGAGTAAAGTAAAACAATGGATAATTTAAATCGGCTAAAATTGAAAATTAACCTTTTGAATCAATATTGATCTGATCAGTAACTTCGCTTTAAATGCCAGGAACCCTATTCCATCTTTTGGTTTGTCGACATTTTTGTAACCGGATCTTGCTGTTTGTCCAAACACTTTCTCACGACTTAGAATCTGAGAGATATTCAACTTTGGACAAAAATCATCACCGTGCATTTATGCTGCCCTTGGCGTGCTGTCTTTTTTCTTTAATCATCATGAAAGTAAAAAGTACCACCTTATTTTTAATGAAGAGTCATTATTACATCTAATTTTATCATTTGTACATCTAGATATAAGTTGTGCAACTTATCAAAATATAAATATGTATATAAATTATGCAAAACTATAAACCTATAGCTATATTGTAGGAGTAAAGTTACCTAAAAATACTATTTAAAAATTTAGGTTAAGTTATTTTGTCTTTTTGTGATGATGTATTTTCTTTTTTCTTTTTTAATTACTTTTTCTTGATTTCTCTTTTTTTTTCTTTAATACTTTTTTGAATGTCTTTTTTTTTTAATTATTATTACCTTATTTTTACCATAAAAATCATTAAAAACTTTGACATTTATATTTATAAAATAAATATTCAATAATTTTAATATATGCACTTCACACGTGATTTTAACTAGTAAAGTAATAAATATGAGGAGAAACCCTAAAACATAATTCATAATTAATTATAGATGCTTCCTAAGTTCAATTAAATTGACTCTAATTTTTTTATGTGATTTGATAGTATAGATAAGATGGTTTTAATTATCTTAATACAGAGTTCTTATAAACCTAATATGAAGAAAATGTTGCTTCTTGACAACAAAAAAAAAAATGTTAGTCACGTCGTAATCCAAATTAGATTTTTAAATAAATTAATTATAAGATTGGGAAATTTAGGAAAACTTGTGTTAAAGTGTAGGAATTAACATTGAAATAGCTATATTCGTTAAAAATAAATAAATAAATCTAACATTAATTGAAAAACGAGTGGCATGTTGGTAAATGGATTTTCAAGCATCTTTTCAAAATAAATTGTTATAAAGTTTTGTAAATGAATGTTTTTTTTAATGATCAATTAGTTCTCGACTAAGGTGGTTAATCATTAATCAATTAACAAGAATATGTATTTTCATTAAACAATTACCGATTGAATGGTTCAATCAATCAAATATTTTAATAACTGTCGATTTTTTTTAAATAAAAATATTATTTTCTGTTGGATACATTTAGACTATTCCATTTGAATAATCCATCTAAATACTTATTTATTAGTTGGCACAATTGAAAATAGAATATTGGATTGTCATTCGAGCTTTTATTCTTAATTAGGAAAAAGTCCCCTCCCTCCAAAAATTTACCTCCATTATGACATAATCTCTATAATATTTTGAAAAAAAAAATTGAAAATAATTTCAGATAGTTATTTCTCTACCTCTCTCATGTCTTTTTAATAATTATTTCAAACATATATTTCAATATTTACGTTCGAATTATCCATAACAATAGTTCATAAGATAATTAAATGTTTATGTTAAGATTTTTCCATTCAAATATTTTTAGTTCTTTAAATAAATTTTTTAAAACTGTCTATTATTTAATTTCTTTAAAAACATTCTAAAAAAACTTAAAAATATTCATAAAATAGAAACCCAATCCAAAACAAGACAAAAAAAAAACTAAAATGAAACAAACTTGGTTCTGTCCCACACTCCACCGTGCAAATCACAGCCTAAAAACTCGCAAAAAATGGCGTCAAAATAGACTAGAAAAGGTCAGGCTGCTCCAAAAACATACACAAAAAAAAAAAAAAAAAAAAAAAAAAAAAACCCGAGAGACGGAGAGAGAGAGAGGAGTGAGTTGTGGAGGTGTGTAGTTTGTTCTTCGTTCATGGTGTTGTGTATGACGGTGTTGTGCAAGCCATGTTAACCCCTCTCTCTCTCTTTCTCTCTCTCTCAACTCACCCACTCACTCAGACACTCTGTATGCATTTGATGTTAAGATTTAAAACATAAAATTTAAATTTAATTTAATTATATATTTATTAAAATATTTGAATTGTTCAGATTAAAAATTATAAAAATATTAAATATGTTAAAAAAATCAATGTAGAATTTATTTTATTCGTTTTAAAATTTTATATAGTTTAAAAAAATAATCATCGTATTTAAATTTATTTATATAAATTTATAAATTTTTAAAATATAAAATAGATAATTATAAAAATAGTAAATAAAAAAAATATAATTATAATTATAATTATTTAAATCAGACGCTTCGTCTCTTATATTTTGCAGCTTTTCCGCTGCGTACCACTTTCCCCTTCCCACTCAGACACACAACTCACAGTCACACTCACACTCACAGTCACAATGTGCAACCATTTTCATAATGCGTTTAGAGAGAGAGAGTCTTTTAGAGAGAGAAACTAAAACTGAAAATCTATGGCGCCGGCCTTGGGTTTCATTATTCCATTCCTTCATTCTGGGTTTTTCGTTTAACCATTTTTATTGTTTTCGTATTTGTATTTATATATATATATATATATATATATATAGTAGTATGTTATCTCAAATTCTCAAGGCCAACAACACTCGATCTCTTGCTTCGTAAAAGCTGCAAAGGCAAAGCTTAAAATATAGATTGCTTCTTTTTTCCTTGCGTCGCGGAAAATCCCACCCTTCTTTCTTGTAAGATTCCCTTCTCTTTTCTCTTTCTTTGTTTTAGATTCGTTCTGCTCTCTTTTTCTCAGCTATTGTTCTCTTCATTTCTCTCTCTCTAGGCGTTGCCCTTTTTACCCACCCCTCTCTCTCTCTTCTTTCAAAGTTTCCTTTTCTTTGAAATCTGGATTTGGTTTCATTAAAAGCTGTGAAATAATCTGGTCTTCCTTTAATGTCTGCTCCCATTGTTCTTCTACCAAGAATTTGTTTTCTCTGATGTGGGATTTATGTCGTTTTCGTCTTTGTAATTTTCAATACACTTAATTACCCAAAAAAAAAAAAAAAAGTTCAATACAGTTGTTTGCTGTCGCTTTTGCTTCCGGAGGGTTTCTTTTTTCACTTTTTTTTCGGTTTAAATACAATGGCCTCTCATTTTAGATAAAAGGTGGATAACCCTTTTTATTTTTTGGCCTTTTCAATTCTCTTCTTTTTTCTTTTCTTGTTCTCTCAATGTACGAATTTTTGCTTCTTTTTAATGGTAATCTGGGGTTAATTTGCTGAAACATTCAGCTTCCTTTATGTTATGAAGAGAGAGAGAGAAAGCATAGAATAAAATCCCTCAAAACCTGCTTGGTTGCTGAGAAAACAGAGAATAAGGGAAACAAACATTTTTGAGATTCTTGTTCCTGTGGATATATCAGAAAATCTGTCTCATTGCAGCTGAAACTTGGCTTTACTTAATGGGGTCTTGAGAACCAAATACCAGGACTATACATGTTTGTTTTTAGTTGAGCTACAACTTTTTTGCAAGCAAATCATTATGGTTGTTTTCCTTCCTTTTTCACAGTTTCTCTTTAAACCATTAGGATTCAATTTTATGGCACATTCTTACGTTGCTTTGACAATGAAAGAGGTGATTCCACTTCTATCCTTCGGATTTCTTAATTCTTACATTTTGTATCAGAATATTGGCTTTCCGTGACTGATATTTTGTGTTTTTGGTGTCATGGAGTGTGCATTATTGTTATAAAAATTTCCCATTTTATTTTTCATTGTCCTGATGAGCACGTGCTCATTGTGTGTGGTGGTCGGTCGCTTTTCGCTTTCTCCATATGGATTGCTAAGAAATGAAGAAACGATTAAAATAGTTTTTGGCATTCTTCTGTTCCTTGCCATTCCCTATCATGACCTGAAAAGGAAAACAATGTCATTAGCGCGGTGTGTCAAATATTAATGTTTTACCCGGTTTTAGGCGCACCTAAGGGTTTTTCGTGTTTACTATTGATTGACATGGTGTTTTACTTGCTTAATGGAATTGTTTACAGTTACATCATTTTACGGGCTTAAGTTTATTTATAGATCTGTAGTTTGTTAGAATTGCTGCAGTGGTAATTCGTCTTTGGTCCATTTAAGTTGGTTCAAGTACAAACTTCTGGATGATTTTGTTGGCATTCTAATTTCTAACCTTTTGCTGATATTTGGTACATATCCAATTTCTATTTTTCTTTTTTCAAAATGTAATTTTTCTTATGTATATTGAAGGATGGGGGATCACTTTGTGCTATTGGTGGATAGGCTGCTCACCGAGTCAACCCTTGAAGCTGCTATTGAGCGAGAAAATCGGTTGCAGCAATCCACGCTCTCAGCAAGCCACGATAATATGATTTCTTCCCATCAAGTAGATGTAAATATCAGGTCATCTTCTAGTAAATTGGTAGAGTGTAGGATTTGCCATGATGAGGACGAGGACTTGAATATGGAGACACCATGTTCTTGCCGTGGCAGCTTGAAGGTCAGCCTAATTATGACATGATCTATTGCTAGGTTCTGGTTCAAGCTCTATATGCGAAAATGCTTGGAACATATCCTGTTATACACTCTGCTTTATACGCAAATCAAGTGTGTTAGAATGCATCGACTTGAACGAAAATTTGTTCTCTGTGCATCGCTCCCATATCAAAATGTTTGATATATCTAAGCCTTATAGTGGTTGAAACTGTGTTGCAGTTGCATATTTAATCCTGTCATGGTTGCAAAGAAATATTTTGTTTGAAACACCAATTGGAACTAGCATTCATATTTTCCACTTTACTTACCATATTATCAAATGTCAGCAGTGGTCGTGTTGGGTTAATGTCCTCTGTCCCTTGTCTTCTCTCTCTATCCTTGCTGAAATATTACCCTAAAAAGTTGAATTGATCATCTAACTGCAATATTGATCTGAGATCATTTAGAATATTCATTTGGGTGTAAACTTCTGACCACCCAAAAAAAAAAAAAGGTCTTTCGTGAGAGTGGTAATGCTTCATATAGGAGTAGCATCTTAGTGTAATATGCATAATTATTCACCACGAGACATTATCATTTGCCTTATATCTTATCTCGTCTAGCAAACTTGCACTAAAGTGTAATTACTAATAAAAGGTGGGAAACAAATATTTCCGTTGTTTTTCTGGCCATTCAAGTGCATGCTGGACTTATACGGTCCAGTGAGTAACTTGTTTCTATTTGTCTTGATTATTACAGTACGCTCACCGCAAATGTGTTCAGAGGTGGTGCAATGAGAAAGGCGATATCATATGTGAAATTTGCCACCAGGTCTACGTCATTTATTTTTCTGAATTTGAGATAACTAGTTTTACAGTATGAATATAATATAGGAATATTTTCTTTTGGATCTTTTCCATCTTCAGTTATTTACTTTTGATTATGAAACCGCAGCAATTTAAACCAGGTTATTCTGCGCCACCTCCTCTGTTTCATTATGGTGGTGTTCCACTGAACTTGAGGTACTGACGTTCTTCCTATATACATATGTATCTTTAAGATTCTTAGTTTTATCTGAACTTCTTTTCATCCTGTCAATCTATATCAATTACATTATAATCCATCCGGTGTCATCACCTTAAGGGGGAATTGGGAAATTTCCAGAAGAGAGCTGCAAAATCCTCAAATCATTGCAATGGTTACTTCTGACCATGATTACATGGATACCGACTTTAATGAGTATTCAGCTCCCTCTCAAAGAAGCCTGATTTGCTGCCGACTTGTTGCTATCATAGTAATCTCTCTCTCTCTCTCTTTCCGCACACACACTCACGCTTAGACTGACATACATGTGCACCGTTTTTCGGTTAGCTCTTGTGGGGTTGGCAGGTTGGCTTCATGAATTTATGAGTCAACTTTAACTATTGGTATCTTATCATTATTTTGTTTTTGGGGCAAGTACTTTTTGAAAGCTATTTAAGATGCTAAACATGGATTTCCTGCAATTAAATTCTGTTCAAAACAACATTGGTTCTCTGACACTCTTTCTCCCAGTAATGACACTAGTTCTCTCGCCAATAATAAAGCATTTCTCAAACCCAGTTTGTATTTCATTTTGTTTGCAGTTTATGGTTCTTCTGGTTTTACGCCATACTCTTCCAATTATAATTAGTGGAGCAGGAGAGTATTCAGCGACCTTGTTCATGGTGAGCTTTCAGATTTTATTATTTATATGTGAATATATATTTGAGAAAAGGAAATGACTAAATAGTGTTCAAGCATTATTGTGATAGAAGTATCGCGATTCTCACGTCACGTTGCAGTTACTTATGTTGAGAACCATTGGAGTTCTTCTGCCAATCTACATAATGGTAAGAGCATTCACAGCTATCCAGCGTCGACGACATCAACAGGTCAGTCCTGTAAGAACTGGTTAATCTACTTGGATCAATTTTACCATGCCATTATAGCACTGTATTTCTTCTGGAATGGCATCCTAGATTTCCAAGTTCACAAATCACGATCTATAAAATTCGTAATGACTAATAGGTTGCAGCAGTAGTAAAAAATGTTGTCCTTACTAGTGTGGTCTGCCTTAGAAAATAAGGGTGGAAAGGTCGGTCATGAAGTATATAGTGTGGATTACAACTGAAGTAGTTAGTCAGGGCAGGTTTGCGCCGCAGATTTTAGACATAAAATAGAGGAAAGCATTGTTCTTAGTGAACGCTTGAATATGTTTGCTGCCCTGTGGATTATTTCTGTTCGAATCGATGGATGAAGAATTTCGGTGTTGCAAACTTAAGAGCTTTAGAGTGCTACTAATGACAAATGGTTGTATCCTACCAAGCAAATGCATTTAGTTGCCATATGATTTTACAGTTTTAGTTTTCGACAAGTCGTATTACCTCCCAGAGTCTGTGTATGCATCCTGTATACCGACTTTGACACCCCAAGCGGATGATAGAATTTCTGAAAATCTATAAGAATGACATGCTTGAGTCATGCAAACTTGCGCTTTTTACATATATGCTATTGAAAGTTGATAACCAATCCTTTTTCCGATTCAACTTGACGTCTGACTGTATTGCTTTTCATGTGGTTCTGCTTTAGGATTCTCATTTTTCACTTACGCCGTCGGATGAAGAAAATGACTTGCCGCGTCCACGGCCACGATTCGTGCATATTCGATAGCAGTAGAGCCAGCTGTCTCAACCAGAAGGGATCTTGTCCGATGATGTTGAATGACACAAAATATTTAGCATTTTGATGCAATGTACAGAGAGAGAGAGAGAGTGAAGTAAGTCTACATTCTGCAATTGTATGAAATGCCACAGAATGTCGTGGCTAAGGATGACTGCCCTCTACCAACGTGAAAGAAGCATATTTCTGGACTAATTCTCACCACGCCCTTTTATCAAAATGCATATTTATGAATCTTGTATAGGTATATAAAGATATATATTTAAAATTCTTTAAAAACTACGTAGAGTAAAAAGTAATTGGTGCACTCTCACCTGTACATGCTAGTCCACATGTGAAACATGGCCAGGCAAAAATGTAGGGTAAAATATTGTGTTATTTTTATTTTATTTTATTTTGTTATTTTTTTTGGACGGAGGGTGAAATGTTAAATTTTAGCAGATGCATAAAAAGTGAAAGAAGGTAAATCATGTGAATCCAAGGCAAAAGCATTATATGATGCGGATAATCAGGTTTTTTCTGTTGTAGGCCTCATATTGGTAGTGTATATTTCTGATCCTTGGATTCGAAGAAAATCATAACAAACTAAGCAAAAATATTTAAAAAAAAAAAAAAAAAAACGTTGAAAAATCTCTAGAGGAATTTTAAGGTCATGCTATATAGAAATCTCTAGTAAAGCTAAAGTTGAAAAATAAAGGAAAAAAAGAAGGGTTTTCAATAATGTGTAATAACAAGTCCTTATAGAGGAATGGTTCCCCTCAAGTAATTCGAGAATGTTACAACTTTAAACTTTTAATAGAGTAGCTCAAAAAATTATCATTAATAACTAATTAGTTTATTTATAATGAATACAAATTTTTGTATTTTCTCCAAATTTATCCTATTGGAATTAATGAACTATGTAGCATGGTACCATTTTATTAAAAGACGAGCGTTACATGGCTAAACCTAACGGCTGGTGCACAAAATCACAATATATTGGAATCAAGATGTTCTGGTCTATCAAAAATTAAGAAATGAAATCTAAGTCGCCTCCGTTTAATAAGTTAGATAAAGATGAAATTTTTAAGTTGGAGTTGGTTGATTTTTTCAAAAACTAGTAATAAATTTTGCTATAGTTATGATTTGTTATTCTTCACTGCACTCTTGATTATATATATATATATATGTCTTACATTCAATATTAATAACTTATATATATATATATATATGTGTACATTCTATACATCGGTTTTTATCACTGCATAGCCCTACACGTACGTTGCAGTACTAATTAAATATGAACTACAGGTATTAATCTCATTATGAGAGAAGAAATCTAAAAAAGATTTGTTTAGTTATCTCTACGACATGAAATATGACGAACGCAGAAGATATAGGCACACTCAATATAAAAAGTGCCACTAGCCCTAAAGCCAAACTTGGCCTAATATTCATCAAATAATTCTGCAACAACCCTATTCCCTCCAAAACATCCTCATTGTAGTGCTCAAAATATTGCTTCTCCCACTCCATCCACTCCGATGGCGGCTGATCGCGGCCGTCGTGACCGTTCTCCAACATCTTCACCCCTCGAATTCGCATTCGAAGAACTATCATATTCTCGTCCACAAGCCTTCCCCCGCTCTCCCGTCCGTTTGCTCCTCTACTTGCACACGCTTTAGCACCACCACCACCGCCACCACCGCAACCGCCAAGGCGTCGTCTCCGGCATGGCAAGACGGGTAATGACGGCCATTGGGAAAGCTTTTGAAAGTTAAGTTTGGTTGCCATGAAGAAAAGAGTTAAAGCTAGCAACTTAAAACCTGGGCTTACAGTGAATTATGCAAGTGGCTTTAACACACACATATATATATATATATATGTATATACACTCGCATAAGTGGCTCATATATATATATATATATATATATGATTGCGTAAGGAGAGATACAATGCTAAACTAACCTTGTAGATTAAGGTTTGAGCTTATTTAAGCCGTGTAGAGGATGACACGTGATACCAAAACGCGTATATTATTGTGCAAGGCGTGGAGAAACCGTGTAGTGTGGTTAACTATGTATAAGTGATAATGAAACTACTAATAATTAGTAATTATGATTTGGCTTTGAAGAATTTGGAAATATTGATGATTAGATTTGACATGTCCCAGCTTGGTCCCATGTATCATATTTAGAAAGTGTGAACATAATATTATATAATCCAAAAGTATGAGTCACGACAAAATAATATTTGCCCCCACCGCTTGATTTTTTTATGTCACTTCGTCAGACGCAAACAAAAGGAAAGACTTGTGTATGAAGTAGTGTTTTTTCTTTCCTTTTTTTTATTGAGGATCATCACGTAGTTCATTATTATACGTTTCATCGAGAATTTTTTTTCTTAAGTTTCAGTTTCTTAATCATGATAAAAATAGAAGTGTCAACTTTTTCAAAGGTATCTTATAAGCTAAATCCAGGAACTCTTTTCCGGCAAGAAAGGCATAAATATTATGCCGATAACTTAATTACTTTATGTTTAAACTTTAATTCATATATAAATAACTTAGCTAATTCTCATTTTTCATTTGTATCCTCCTTAGCCATATATGCCACGTTTGCATCATTTTGTTCAAATAAATGTGATGCCAAACTAATTAAATGTGGCTTCTCTATATGGTCGATATAATCCGATTGAACATCAATTAACAATAGTACTATCTTATGATTTCCTTTCATGAAATGAGATTAAACTTTGATGGACTTATTTGTCAATACTCAATAGATAGTGTTGCAACGAATAGTATGCTAATTATCCATGCCATATAATTTCAAGACTTATTATTATTATTTTTATTTTTGGACGTTCATAATTTTATCCTTGTTTTAATAATTTTTGAAATCATTACATATCTTAGACTGGTTTGATAGAAAATGAAACAGCAAAATAGATAAATAATTATCACATTAATATACTTAATCACGTGTGATCTTAAATCTTGTTAGGGCTAGGTCAGCAGGTAAAAGGGAAGAAGGTTTGGATAGGAGCTTATAGGTTTGATAAAAATAAAATACGAAAATTAATTAGATGCAAGTTTTGAGCCTCTTCGTTATGATTGTTTAGGGAGAAGTGGCTAGGTTTTTTTTTTTTTTTTTTGGGTCCGTCTGTTGTCTGAGTGTCGCTCCATAAAGGATAGGCATTTGCAATCTCGTACAGAAATTTATGCTAGCTGTTAATGTGGTTGCAATTATAAAGTATTCTTTTGGTCTCTTTTCCCTTGATGTATTTTTTGTTGAATATATTATGTGATATGTCTTGGTTTGGTCCATATGAGGGCTATATATATATATATATATATATATATGCAACTTGAAAGTTTAACTCACAATCTTAATCTTAGAGGGACTTTTGGCTAGGTGAGAGAGAATGCTTTTGAGAGAGAGAGAGAGGAGAAGGAATACAAATTAAGAGGGTATGTATTCTCTACTAGTATTGCAAGCTAAATTAGTTGACATATACTCAGCTTCCGTTTGGAACACAAGTTTGAAATGGAATTTTTAGGTTATAATTAATTGACTTTTCAAAAACTAATTGTAATTTTTGTTGACATAAAAATAAAATAACAAAAGACAAAAACCAAAATGAAAAATTTAGGTTTAGACCTGAGAGCCAAATAAAAGCTTAGTTAAAAGCTAAATAACTAATTAAACACTCACCAACTAATTCTAATCATGTTTTTCTTTTCTTCTTGTTCTTCAAACTTAGACCAATTGATCTCAATGAGCAAGTATTTAACGGGAATCCGTCTCAATAGTACTCCTCGAATTGTTTTTAATATATTGAGTTAAGGTCGGCTTACTGTCCCTCTACTATTGTGTCCTCGTACTTTTAAAATTCGCCGTCTGGTGAAAATTTTTGGCTGGTGCTGAAATATTTCGTTAATTGGAGGACAAAATAATAATAATAATAATAAAAAAATAAATAAAAGAGAACATTGAACTCGGGACAAAAGATCTGAAAATTAAAAAGTCTATGGACGAATTATATCAATTTTTTTTTTTTGGGTAAATAGGACTAATTATATAAATTTGACTTAGGCATGCAGATTCCCAACTAAATCATTTATTAATATAAAAAAGAACACCATACAATAACCTATTTCTGGTGTTAATGAGGACGTTGCATATCACTTTTGATACCCAATAATTCATTTATATAATTCTGATATGAAAATTGATACAATAAAATACTAAATTTTTAAAGTGACATTCCTCTTAATAACTCTCGAATTTCTGAGCTCGATACGAAATGGCCGGTCCGTAATATTTATAATAAATAACAAGTTGCACTCCCGTAGATTATTATTATTTTTTTAATTATTCTTGTTGGGTTGTATTCTATTTTTATTTTTCTCGCAAATTTAAAACAACAGGAGGGTGATTTTCTCATGTCTAATTAAAAAAAAAAAAAAAAAAAAAAACTGAACAACACTACTCCAAAACTCATATTTGTTTTAACTATTTGTAGTCTCAAAAAATATTCAAAAAAAAAAAAAAAAAAAACTGATCAGTTAAGATGAACAGAAGACAAGGCTCCATTAGCCAACTCCAGCAACCGAAGCAGAACCAGAACCGTCGATGTCGGGACGCTCATCGCGACGAGAAGAATCACGGCGAGAGCCAAAGAAGGCCTCGTGTTCATCAAATGCAGTTGCAGAAACCCGACAAACTTGCAAACGTACTCATCGTAACAAGCGTGGTACTGCTTCTCCCATTCCGACCAATCCGCCGGCGGCTCGTAGTTCCTCTCCGCCACCTTCATCTGGTGTATGCGCTTCCTCAGTACTACCATGCTCTTCTCCACCCATCTCCCTCCACCGCAGTGATCATGACCCCACTCGTACGAATCTGATGAACTACGAGCCGCCGGCGCCACCGCCACCGCCGAATTCCTCTTCCTAAAACGCTGCGTTTTGCTCTCGAAAAGACGAGGAGAACAAACGCAAACATGAAGATGAAGACCAGCTGTTTCCATTTTAAAGATGCAGAGAAATGTATGATTTTCGAGTTCGGTTTCGTTTTTTTCAGTTCGTGGTTTTTCTCCTGTTTTGTTGTTTATTTATAGGCGCGAATAATATAAATTATTGGTTCTAGTCAAGTGACACGTGTCGTTTCCGCGTACGAAAAATAAAATAATTGCTCAGATCTGAATCTCGGACGCCATGTGTCAGTTGTCTATTAGCTGTGTTACTTCGGGAACTGGCATGAGTTCAGAGTCGGCGCTTTATTATTATTTTATTGTTGACAAATTAATGAGTAATTTGTCCTTGGCATAAAGTAAGGAAAGGTGTTCCTCGTTGGGGAAGTTTCAGTCCCAAGGCCAGGGTGGGAATTGTGTGTTTCGCTTTCATGATAAAAAAAGCTGCGTTCTTTTACGTGTCACCATAGGAATGAGTTATCGAACTTGACTGCCACGTTGCAATCAAACAATGCATCACTGGAACCGTTGACGATCATTGATTAACCACCAAAATGAGTGTAAATATGAATATTTGTTCTTTAATTGTGAATTATATATGCCACGAACAGATGTGAACTAGCTGGTGTCTTGCGAACTTATTGGATACGTTTTTTTTTTTTTTTTTCTCTGAAATGATGGAAGGACATGCATTTTTAAGCCTCTCAATGGTGCGCAATTCAGATATTAGGGCCGGTTTAGGATCACTTTTGAAAACAATATTTTCAAACGAAAATTTATTCAAACATTTTATAAGATCTGCAATCTAATCACAAGTGACAATAACATAATGACCAGAATTTAGTCTTCACTTTTACACGTGTAACTGCTTTTGAAATCTGAGGTTACTAATTGTTGAAGACCTAGGTCAAGAAAGATGTCGCGGGGGTGTGTGAAGACAATAATGATCCTTTTTTCTCTTATAAGGAGAATTCAAAATATATCTATAAATCATTTATTTATTTTTCAATTTATTTTAACACATATGACAATAGATATATATTTTTTCAATATGGAACTTAAATTTTTTTTTTTTTTATCAATTTATTGTTCTCTTTGTAATTTAACACTATTTCAAAATATGGTTAACAAAGTGATTACAAATATAGTTTGATAATAATTTCGTATATAATACTATCACAATATATGGAGTGGGAATCCTTAATTCAAATTCAAAAAATAGTTGACAGGTGGATTTTTTAAATTTTTTTAATGTTCGTTTGATATTCGCATATAAAGATTCAATTCCAGTACAACAAGGATTGGGTTGAAAAGAAAAGACAACCGACAAAAAAAACAAACTACGAAAAAAAGAACATTAGCAGCAGAAAAACCAGAACAAACTGGTAATCTATCAGCACTAACATCATGAATTCTGATATGAACTTGGGTACTTATCATAAGCCAATGTCCATAAAAAATTTAAAAGAATGCATGAACAGGCAAGGCCGAAATGAGTCTACTTTATAAAACCTCTTTATTGTTTTGTACACATAAAGAGTGGTTGAGGAATACTACTACGAGGAGAACATTGCTTTCTTGTTTAGGTTCTATTCCTAGTCTCTACAAACGTGACTTGAACCTCAAAAGCTGAACCTGATACTGGTTATCTCTGGTGGACTGGGAAAAAGAGACTTCTTCACGATGTATTTTCAACAAAAACCTCGTTTTTCCGAAGGTATAACCACTCATCTTTCAGTGAATAATTGAATCATGCATTCGTTGGGGAAGATCATGAAAGGCCTCAGTCATCATAGGAGGAGTGAGGGGCAGCCGTGCATCCGGGGTCAAAGGGATCTTCAGAACCACAACAATGCCAATATTGGAAAACTCGGCCTGAGTCAGGAGTATCCATGGTGCCCCCACTGTACACACTCTCGAACTTCCTCTTCGTTTCTCCTGTCACGTAGAGTCATCAGAGTTGATGCAAATAAGTGCCGGTTTGAACAGAACGCAATAGAATGAGACAGATAACAATTTGCAAAGGCAGCATACTACATATAGTACTGAAAAATCATCATCATCTTCATATTGTAACATTCAAACCAAATATTGAAGATTTAAAAGTTGGCATTCCCTTATCCCAACAATAGAAGAATCTGCTAGATTATATCTGTAATCCATAAGTTAGTGAACTTCTTATTTTGGTCGTGACTACGATGAGCAAAGAAAGATTGCGCTTACTATCCCTCCATTTTAAAATTTTCTGGAAATTTATAATTCTGAATTGATTCAAACCTCCATTGGTTTTCTTAATGGATTCACTCTAGAAATAAAGGGAATTTATAACTATCAAATTTCGGCACCAAGTCAAACCAAACAACCAGAAATCTGTGCTTCAACTTTTCTATTCAAATGCCATCCACCGTAGCAAGTCAAACCTTTAAAAACCTATGCATTTGGTGCTAAGGTTTGGATTGTAGAATTTTGGGTTTGAATTGATTATGCGTTTTTTGAGGTGTTTGAATTGTTGAAGTTAAAAACTGTAAAAACTTAAAATGTATTCGGAAAAAAAATATATTACTAAGGAGTTTGTTTCATTTGTCTCAAAATTCTATGCAATTTAAAAAAAAATACCATTTGGACTTGTCTATGCAAAGTTATGGACTTTTAAAATTTGAGTTACAAAACTGTATGAATAGTGAAGCTGAGGGAAAAGGACAAGAATTGGATTGTAATTATTGGGTTTGAACCCTACAACCAAACATCCATGTCAAATGGAGAAAACATGTGGTAACGGGAGAAAACATGGAATTATGCTGTTTCACTTCCGTTCCAGCCAATATCTTTACATTGTTAGTAGAAGTAAATACACCGAAACTTAGTAAGACAAAACGATAGAAAAACGTCAATCCAGGAGAGATCGAATACTAGAATTGATTATTCATGCAAATATGTAAAGCACTTACAAGAACTCTGATTCTAAAAACACTAATCAGCCATGCTTGGCATAACTTCAACTTCAATTTAATGAAAAGCTGCATATTTTATTTCTTCCCAAGTTCACTAAACATTAGAAGTCCAAGAGTCATTGTAGAGTGTAGCTGCTTACAGCAACGCACGGAATGATTGTACATGTTCTTATCTACCTTCTCTTCTTCTTTCACTTTTCACTACGACTATGCTAAGGCCATATGCAGCTCAACACCGATAAATACCACATCAAATAAAATCTGATCCAATTAAGTCATTAGACAAATGCAGTGTAAATAGATCTCTTCCTTGCTCCTTAGTTTAAGGAAAATCTTATAGTTAGGTTGTAAATCTTAGGATTGCTACAGTCCTACTACATTTGAAACAAAAGACAATAACTTTTTTGTTGACCTGCCCAAGTGAAAACAACTTAGACACGAAGAAAACCATAACATGATGCAAGAACTAAGAAGAAGTAAACCTCTTTAAACCTTTTTTTTCCCCTCCTTCCAATGATCAACATAAAATAAACCTATTCGAAAGGGATGAAAATTAGCTTTGAAGTTTGGACTGCTCCAAATAATGTTTAGAGAGAGTTGCTTAACCTTGACAAAACATAAACAAGAATGAAAGGGAAATTATCCAATAGCAACACAGTGCCCAAAACAGGGTATGGGAATTAATTAAAAAGAAAAGACAAGATACATTTCTTCACCATTTATCATATCCTACCAAAGACTAGAAATTTAATTCTCTGGATACCTTCATAATGTAAGACAACTAACTCAAAGTCTTTTCCTTAGAAGAACAAAAAAAGAAACAATTAAATAAAAATAATTCTTTTGTTCAACAGCCTAACCAATCATTGTCCATGACAGACATACGAGGATCAAAAACGCAAACATGAATGCAAAACACATGAAAAGATATATATATATATATATATATATATATTATATCTGAAAAACAGGAGACGATGAGAAAGTTGGTAAGTACCGCCGAAATGAGCAGTATGGAAGCGACAAGCCCGGGGGTGATTGAGAGAAGGGTCGAACTGGGTTTTGCAGTTTTTGCAAGTTCTTAGCGTGGTTTTCTTGATGGGGTCAGCGGAGCATCGAAGAGGAAGAAATCTGGAAATGCGTTTCGGGATCTGATGGGAAGGAAGCAACCGACAAAGTGAATGAGGAAGATTCAGAGACAGAGCCATCAAGAAGATCCGCCACCGCCACTCCAACAACAAGCTTTTGGGAATTTGTTGGGACAACTCTATTTCTGTATTCGTTACTTTGTTTGGAAAAAGCTCAACCAAACAGTCATGTTCGGGTTCGCATTTCACAACCACCGATTTGCCACCACCAGGTGCTGGAAAGACCAAAGTACCCTCTGCCTTTCAATTTGTTTTCCTCCAAGTCCAATTTCCAAACAATCCATGGTATTTTTATTTTTATTTTAGAATTTGTTATTTAAGCATATAATAAAATTAAGCTTCAGTTTGGTTTGCCGGTTGGAGTTGAAAATTTTAAATTAGACTTGGTTGAATTTTTAAAAATTAGTTATAATTTTTGTTGATTTTCAGAAAAAAAAAAAAACAGAAATACAAAAAAAAAAAAACAGTTTAGTCAGAGTCAAATTTAAATACCATACAAACCATAATTGTTTCTATAAAACAGAGGAGATTTCTCTGATCAAATAATTTAAATAAAGAGTCTAATAAGTAATTAAATGGTAAATTTAGCTCTTGAAAAAAGATAATAAATTAGACATATCTTATAATAACACACCAAACTCAAAACAAAAGTATGTAAAACTTTGTAGTTTGGATTACTGTCAATGTATCTGAGTGCCTATATTGGAGATTCTAATCAATATCTCTTTGTATATTGCTTCAAATATTCCTTTTAAGTTCAAATCCACTGCCTTAGTCACTACCTAAAATGTTCCTTCAAGCTCAAATCCATCACCTTACTCATTGTCCTCTAATATCAATATACAAAGGATCAACAATCTTCGTAATCTTGATAAGAAAAATTTGTGAAATATTTAAATTTGACTAAATTAAAAAGAGGGGGAAAAAAAGAAGAAGAAGGAGATATTAAATTTGGAGCAAGAAAGGAAGGGTAAACAAGCTTTCTTCCGTTTACTGAAAACTAGTTTCGATTTTATTTTCTTTTCTTTAATAGCTTCTATGAATAATTTTTGGATTGATATATATATATATATATATGTATTTGTTTAGAATCTTAAATCATAATTAGATTAAGAAAAATCCATCGTACAATCAGATTACCATTCAAATCCAATTGCATAGGAATGGATTTTGCATAAATCTTATTGGACTAGTTATTATATTTTGAATTGGATTGGATAGAGTGAAAAAAATCGAATTCTATTGGATGCTTACTTTTAGATCCCTTATTTCCTAATTCAGCAACCTAAATAACCCTGCACAGACTATTATAACCTTCTGTTCTCTTGACTGTGATGCCCTTGATTTGTGGGGTTGGTGGGGGGAGAGAAAATTTGAACATAATATTTTTATTTATTTATGTATTTATTTTGTTACAAATCATCCTTCACTTTTTAACAAGTTTTATGGATATTTTTCTAAGGGATGTGTGTTTTGAACATTTTTATGCAATTAAGGGCTTATAAGAATCACTTTAAAAAAATCAGGGACAAATTGACATATAGACAATAGTTTGGTGGTATTTTAAAATTACGTTAAGTAGACCCGCTTTCTCTAGTTCAAGGGATATTTTGAATGGTTTTGAAAATTCAGGGGCAAATTGGATAAGGTAAATATTTAAGAGGTATTCATAAAATTATTTTAAACAAAACAAAATACAAAAAACAAAAGAATAAATTATTTATGTAATCCCTAAATTTTTTTGAAAAGATACCAATTGATCCCTAATTTTTTTAATTAAAAGGTCCATAAGCTTTAAAAAATGATACAAGTGAATCCTTTTTTCTAACCTCCATTAAAAACTTGACAGAAACCTATTTTTCGATCTTAAATTTTAAATGAATTTACTACATTACTCTTAACATAATTACCAAAAAAAAAATAACTTTCTTTTGGGAAAGTATATAGACTTTCTTCTTCTTCTTCTTTTTTATGGCCTTTTTGATGGCCCTACATCTTCTTCAGCACCTATTTTTGTTATTGTTGTTTTTTTTTTTTTAATTTTTTTTTGGTGAAATTTGCATTACTTCAATTTGATTAAATTGCAGAAAGAATTTCAAATTCATACAGGATTAAATACAATCAGATTGGTAAGGAAAATAACAATTCTCCCTTAATACTTTAACCTAATTTTGTCATTCAACAAAAATTCACACTAGCCCTCAATAACCTCAAACTTCAGAAACCAATCCTCCACCTCCTTGGTGTCGGCAACAAAGTACATGGCTTCTAAGATGTACATGAGAGCTCGAAAGTGAAAGTCGTCATGGTAATGACACTGCGAGGAGTGGAGGCGCGGTCGACAATGGAGTCCTTGAACCAGAGGAGCTTCCCCTGTTTCGGTATGAACCAGCGGCGGCACCAGGTCTTGATGTAGTCGCCTTCCTTGGTCAGCCGCCCGGCAAGCTCTGGCTTCGAACAGAACTCGACACCGTTGTTGTCTTCGGGGCTTCACTGGGTTGGTGGTGGCTCACGGCCGCGTGGATGGTCGATTAGTGGTGGTTTTTCGAGGTCTGGGCTGGGTTTGCTGGGCTTTTCTCTCTTTATGCAGATCTTGTTTGTCGCCGGCGACAGGGGCTTCGCTAGGTTGGCGGTGGCTCACGGCCGTGGTGAATAGTCGGTCAGTGGTGGTTTTTGGAGATCTGGGTTGGGTTTGCTCATGGTGGTTGTGTGTGGTGGCCGGTGGGTCAGTGGTGGTTTAGAGATCTGGGCTTGGTTCAATTGTTGTTGGAATTTGTTTGACTCACTATTGAAATCATTTTTGAGGAAGAAGATGATGAATAGTGTTTAAAATTGGGTGTTTAATTTTTGGTTTTTTTTTAAATCATTTTCCTTAGGGTTGTTTTAGTAAATTCGTAAAAACTGATACATCACGTGAGGCACATGCACTTTCCGTCCAAATTCTAACGGCTGTTAGGGGGTTTTACCCCATTTTGGATATTTTTCAAGAGTTCATGGACCAATCAATAAAAAAAAAAAAGTTTGATAACCAATTGACACTATTATTAAAAGTTGAGGGACCACGGGAGCAATTTATCCAAAACAAAAATGCAAAAATCCCTAATTTGCTGAAACGAGTACGACGAAGAGGAAGGGAGAGGCTGATTCTTACTGAGAGAGGAATGGCGAAATTCTCGCTGTTTGGGGATGAAGAAGACGACGACGAAGGACCCAGTTGCCCTCCTCTCAAGAGACCCCGCTTTGATCATCCAAGCCCCACCTCCAGCGACGACGACGACGACGACGAGGCACCTCAACGACAAGACGAAGAGGACGACGACGACGACGGCGATCAAATCGACGATGTAGATGACGGTTTAGACGTACAACAAACCGAAGGAGAGGAACACAGCGTAGAAGACCAAAACTCAGACCTCAATGTCGTTTCCATTTCTGCCGATGCCTCTCCGGAGAACCATCCTCGTCCCCTTGCCTCCGACAGGGATCGCTCGATTTCCGTTTTCTTGACCGATCCTGATGTGCTCGATTGCTCTATTTGCTTCGACCCCTTGACGATTCCCGTTTTCCAGGTTTGTTCTCCTTGAGACTTTTTTTTTTTTTTTTTGGATTTATTGGAATTTTGTGGCCGCGTGTTTAGAACAATTTGAATTTCTTTTTTTTTTTTTCTCTGGGTTTGCTCTGTTGAAATTTTCCATTTTTAACTGGAGTCTGATTTTTTATGCTAATTTTGGATTCTTTGTTGTGATTTTATTGTTTGCATGACTGGGTTTTGATTATTATTGAGTTAAATTTGGATGAGTTGTGACTTGGGTTGATGAGAATTGTGTTTTTGTGTGGTTTTTTTTAGTGTCAGATTATAGGATTCCATTTGAAATGGTCTCAAGACTAAACATCAATATTTCCAGGATATAACACCGACAACCAGTATTTGCAGGATATAACACTGACAAATCAGGGTCATTGTGATTTATTTTGTGACATTGAGATCTTGTACTGAGTTGTTGGTTTCCAGAATTATATTTGGTGCTAATTGTTGGAGGTTTTCTTTGGTAGCTAAAGCCTAAAATAATATTAAACAATCCAACAGTAATCCGTCAAATGTTACTGAATTACTGATTTTTCGATGTTGTACTATATGAACTATTTGTGAAACACAGTGCTATTTTGCTATTGTTGTGGTTATATTGTCTACATTTCTCATTGTGTCTATCATGTGATCTGAAATTCCGATAAGTATGTGGTTTTTCTGTGGCTATTCAGTGTGAGAATGGACACATAGCATGCTCTTCCTGCTGCACTAAACTTAGTCATAAATGTGCCTCCTGCTCATGGCCAATTGGCTACAACCGTTGCCGTGCAATCGAGAAGGTTCTGGAATCAGTCAAAATTGCATGCCAAAACAAGCAGTATGGTTGCAAAGAGACAGTTACGTACAGTAAGAAAAAGGACCATGAAAAGTCATGCACGTACGAACCTTGTTCATGCCCTTTTACTAGCTGCAACTTTGTCTCCTCATTCAGGCAGTTATACAGTCACTTCAGCAGTCAACACAAGGATTCTGCAGTGCCTTTTCACTACGGCCTCAATTTTACCGTCAGATTGAATACGAGTGACAAGTTTCGTGTTCTTCAAGAATGTAATGACGGTGTCCTATTTATCCTTAAGAACGAGATCGAAGTCACCGGAAATTTAGTCTCTCTTAGTTGTATAAGGCCCTGCTCATTTAGATCGTTCTCCTATGAACTGGTGGCAGACTACGAGCGAAACTCTCTCAAACTAGCGTCTTTCACGAAGAGTAGACAGGAACAAGTGGATTATCCTCCGACAGTTTTCCTCCTAATTCCACCCAATTTTTTTGGGTCTTCCGGGCAGCTCCGGTTGAATATCCTCATATACTCTAAAGACCCATCTCCTGCGTGCTCTGAAAGAAGTATCGAGGCCTCTTAACTGGTGAGTTGACGGTTGCTGTTAGACTTGTACATAATGTTAAATTTTAGAACATGGATTGTTTCGAATTACCATCTAAATGTTTTTCCTGTCACACATATGCTCGCAATTAATGCCTGCGTAGTCTAAGCAAAAGAAAGAAAAAATAATAATAAAATCCCCTACTTGCCTTTGTTACAATAGTTCATACGGGGTTTAATTTGTTGATTTAGATAAAAGTTGTGAACATAAATTCCAGTGGAAATGGTCATGAAATAATTATGGAGTAGGGTCTCGGGTAGGGAAAAAAGATTATAGGGGATCATTGTCAATTAGAGTAGTAATTCTTTTGCTAGAAATTATCGTTTGGAGAAGCAAAGAGCGATTATAAAACGTAGGAATGAAAGAAAAAAAGAAGAGAAAAATTACGTAAGTTGCTTTAGAATGCGATATTCAGAACCTCAACTAAGACTTGGATTTGCAACTGCAGAGCGATGTTCTAATTTTATGCATTTTAATAAACTCAAGGGTAATCTGTCAAAAAAAAAAAAAAAAATCGATAGCTCCAAAATAAATATTATGACAAGAAGTGTAAAACAATTCAATGAAACAAATAAACAAGTGATAAACATTTGTTGTAGTTCCAAATTTATGACCACATGAGGAGTAAAAGTAGGTAAGACCTCATCATTGGACAATAATGTCTAGGCTTCTGAAGAGCTTTGCCAGCAAGCAAAGCAGCTTCGAGGGAAGGAGTGATGGCATCAATGACTCGTGTGACGTTGCACCTGTTGCCTTCGAATGTGTAGCCCTCCTGTCTTCTTCACGTTCTCCGTGCAGTCTAGCAAGTTCTGGCTGCACTCTTGGCTTAGATACTTGTCTGCGCCATTGTCACCGCATCCGCTATTCGGTTTTTTCAGCATTGGTGAAATTAAATTTAAGTAATAGAACTCAACTCGGCTGGATTGAATATCGATAGCTCAGAAAAATGATCCACTTGGGGTCCACCTGTTGTGAGATTTCGGGATTTAATCTGACCGACAAAGTTGGACCACTCTTTTCTTTAAAAAAAAATTTAAAAATTAAAAATTAAAGTTACATGTAAGAATAAATTGCACCTAGACCCCTGATTCATGTCAAAATAACACTTGGGATCCAATTTACCAATTATAGTTACTTCAGTACCCTTCTGCCTAAACTTGTTAATTTTTGGGATTTCAAATGATCAAAAAACCATGTTAATATTCTAAGATATACTGATGCACATGTTGAAGAGCGCCAAAAACAAAAGACACCAAAAAATATATATATGAAAGTTGGAGGAGGATTTGGGATATTTTAGATGAGCATGTATAATGCTATAATAGTAAATTTAACATAGCAAAGTAATACCATACAAGAAAGATTAATTTAGGGCCTACTATAAGACATTTCCACTACCAATTTGGCCTCTGCCATCGTTTTAGAATGATTTGTAATATTAAGACCATCTCTGTGGATATTAATGTCCTTTGATAGAATATTTCAGTGTCACATTTAATCTTTTAATATTAGAATAATTTAAATGACAGTGTTGTAATTAATAAGTGAAAAACTCAACATATCAATCAAGAAGAAACCAAATACCAAAATTTAGCAAATATTTGATGTAAACTTAAGATCAAGTATAACATATGTATATTCAATGTTAAATTCAATAATATGTATAACATTAAATTTGGAAATAATTTTTAATTTTGGGAATATAACATTAAGCTTGCTATGAGGCTAAGTAGCTTTTGGCTAAAACTCTATGAACTTATTTAATGTTGCATTTTTTAAAGCGGATTAGAAAAGGATTAACTTCTAAATTATGGTTTCAGAAATTTCATATCGTGTTATTATATCATGATCCAAATTACTGTCAGTGATCTAGAACAAGACATTTATACCACCACATACCATCTTAGAAGATGGTTTGTTAAAAATAAAGACTTATCTGTTTGTTTTACCTATTATTATTATTATTGTTATTATTATTTGGATTAATGAAAAAGGATCAAATAATTTGGCAATTAAATAATGAGAGAAATGTGGCATAAAGAAGAACTCACTGTTCTTGCCAACACAGGCATCATGCTTCATACAACATCTGTCGAGAGCAGCACAAGGTTTCTCCCTCGGGCATCCCCCGTACGACACTCCACAGTACTTTCCATATCGCAGCAGTGGAGCCACTTTTTTTTACCCCATTAATTTCACAGGACCAAAACAAAAATTTTGTCGTTTTAATAAAAACTCGTCGTTTTTTTTTATCACATTCAACAAATATCATCCAGAAATATTCATATATATATATATATATATATTTATGTATATGTACCTGAGCAGAACTCTGACTGACATTCTTTACTTCAACTTTTGCTCCACTCTATCTCTACGTGATCAGCTATTGACTGGAAATAATTGTTAGAAAACAAACTATTGACAGTATTATTTACTAATATATATATATATATATATATGTGAAAATAAATGAAAGTAAAAAAGAATAGGGACTTCAGGAATGGTGTAGGTATCCGTTAAAAACTGGAGGCCGATCTTGAGCGAATAAAATCTCGACAAATAAAGGTAAGTTAACAAATTAAATGATTAATTACAAAAGTTTTCCCTCTCTAATCATATTGGTTTTTTTTTTTTTTTTTTTTTTTTTTTTTTTTTTTTTTAATTTCGAGGAAAATGTCGAAGTATTATTAATGATCTAGATTAGTGATTACAAATTTTGACAAGAAAAGAGGAATCTTGTCAACACCAACAGAATCACTACTAAAAACAAGAGGCAAAAGCTAACTGGTGAGCTACGTGATTTCTTTCTCTGGGAACAAACATGGTAGCAAAAACCACCAGAAACCTGTGAAAGAAAGAAAAGAAGAAGAAGAAGAAGAAGAAGAAGAAGAAGAAGAAGAAAGAAAGAAAGAAAGAAAATGGATCTGAGGAGTCCAATCGAAGCCGAAGTAGACACCTAATCAGAGCCAGAAAAAAAGACCCTAAAAAAAAAAAAAAAAAAAAAAAATCCAAGACCAAACGCAGGTATTGACTATTCAAATTATTTTACGGGGTACGTATATCCAAAAAACATATACACATCCTTGATTTTGACTTATTTCAATAAGGGCACGGATTCTGTTGTAAATTCGTCAATGTTTCCTTCAACTTAAAAAAATAAAAATAAAAATAAAAATCCTTCTGTTAGTCAAATGAAGGAAGCTTACATATGTCACAGATGCAATTGATGAGAGTTCTTGAAAGTTAAGGATTCTTTTAAAATATAAAATTTGTCCTAGTATTATATGTCTCAATAATAAGAATTCAAAATTTAAATTATGTCTGAAAAAGGAGATGGTTACCAAAATACCTCCAAATTATGTGTCACAAGGTAATCACATATCCACTTTTATTAAAAACCTAACCAACTAAGTTTTTACGTTAACTTTTTTATAGATCCGGAGCACAATGTTACACATACCATAATTAGGAGGACAATGATTTTTACAATTAATTCGAAATTAAATTATATGTAGCCGGATTTCAAAATATAAAATGTTTGATGGGATATAGAGGTAAATAGCCTTGTTTTAAAAAGTTTTTTAACAAATGACTTAAGTTTTTAAAAATTAATTAAAAGATTTTTTTTTAATGGTCAATTACTTTTGTAAATAACTAATCACTGATTGATCATATTTAATTTATTAATGATTAATGATTTATCATTGATTAATCAGTAATTAACTATTGATCAATCATTGATTAACTCTTGGTCAATTATTAATTAACTCTTGATCAATCATTAAGTGGCATAAAGTCAATCAATGATTAACCATAATATATAATTAATTTTTATAATCAATCACTGATTGAGCATAAACAAAAACGTTAATTTTTCCGATCAATTAATGATTATCTATTGATAAATCAATTATTTATCATTAAAAAATAAAAAAATAATATCTTTCTCTCTCTTCCCTCAACAACCTAACCTCTCCACCCTCTCTCTCTTTCCCCTCTTTCTCTTCCCCCCCTCTCTTTCTCCCTTTGACTGTAATGAGAATTCTACTGAGCTATTAGTAGACAAAGCCCAATTACACAAGCTGTGAGCACTTACATTTTGGGATCTAGGGATCAACTGCTTCAAGGAAAATAAACTAAAAGTAGAGTATACATTTCAGATTTCTTCCACCAAATTTTGATGCTACCATCCCAAACAATGGTTCAGCACCCTCTCCACCACCTGAGCATCCGTTACAACTTGGACCCAAGTTCTACACTTGGAATTCTCTTCTTCCGCAGCCAATTTGATGGCTTTGAATTGGTGCTTCTAGAGCCAAAAAAGCTCCACACTAACGTTCGTAATGAGCCGCGGTTTTGTAGAGCTAGTATCCCAATTGATTAACCAAAATATGCTTATTAGGCCATTTAACTAAATGAATGAAAGTTGGGCTATTTATTAGATTAGGTAATTACTATAGATAATCCAACCTAATTTTTCACTGTTAAGTGTGTTATCTCTTCAATGAGTTGATAAGATGATTATACATGCGAAACTCGAAATACACCCTACTAGACAAGATATCGGAGAAAATGGAAATCTATAGACATATGCTTAATGATTCATGTAAATCGAATCGTGCTTGTCACAATAGATGGCGGGAGGTCAAGTCGAGAAAACGAATTCAATATTATTCTGATAGCTAATTTATGTCATGCAATTTTTGCTGCCCGAACTTCTAGGATTCATGTAGTTTGTGTTGGTCTGATAATAGTTTGTTTAGGCCTTTTTTGACAATTGATATGTTGGAAAAGATTCTTGAGTTCCTTTTAACTTTCGTGCCAAAATTTGAAATATGGATGTTGAGTTGTATATATGTATATGGGGTCGTAAAACGTCACGACGAGGAAAGTTGTATGTTTGTCCCATGTTTATGCGTCATTGCCACTTTGTTATACCCATGCTCTAAGGTCAGCTTCAATTAATGTATATACTTGTCATTAAAAAAAAAAGTGAAAAAAAGTATATTTTATCGAGAAAAACACTCATGTTCTCAAAACGTAATAGAAAAATAAACTAAAACAAAAATGAAGAAAAGACACAGAATTTATGTAGTTTGATAAAATTGCCTACGTATACGGGAGATTGAGAATTATACACTTATCAAACTCTTTCAACCTCTTTTCCCTTACACCCTTTGCCTATATCTCTTCTTACTTTCTCTCAAAAGGAGACATACTCCGTATCTTTCTGATCACCCATAACTCTAAACACAATAGAATTATTTATAGACTCTTAATATAACACAATAATATAATTTTTCCAAACTCACAAAATAAAAAATTACACAAAATTAATTTGAGTCATAAAACCTATAATATATTTGAATTTGTGTTATAATATATATATATATATATCTATATATAATGTTATGTCTAATGTTATAATTTCTATCTTGTGTTGTCATTATTAAGTTTTAAAATTCGTAAAAATTAGTTTTTTTTTAGAACAAGTAAAGTTATAATTTTAAATGGTAAAACTATAATGAAAATAGAAAGTTGAGACACCAGTTATTGTTAAATTTAACTTTAACCATACCTGGTGGGAAATTTGTTTGTTTCTCACTAATTTTAACATTTTTTTTTTCCTAAATATCAAAATTTAAATCGTCAGCACATCAATTTGGCACTCCATCTTGGAGATGCTTTGATGTTTATCAGGCACTTCTGCTATGATCGCTCCTTTTGATACTATCACATGGGAAGATGGTATTTATAAGTTCGTAGTTCATCAAGAGAGAAAAGTGGGAATTTTTTTTACCAATTAGGAAATAGAATATTGTATTATTAATGGACGGCCTTTTTTTTTTTTTTTTTTTGAAAAACAATTAAGACAATTTCATGTGCATTCAACTCTGACCACCCAGTGCATGTTTCAAATTGTGACATGACATTTTATGGTCAGAAAACTGTCATTTTATTATATATAAATTAGTGTTACTAGTTTCACTCGGAATGTTTTTCTTCAAACCAGAAAATTGTGGGAAAGTCTTCTTTGGATCAGTTTGGCAAACCTAACTTCAGAACATGACCAACCCTAAACATGTGCATTAATATTCTTTCAATTAATTTCTTTTCTTTTTAATTAAAAAAAATAAAAGGAAAGAAAGGGAAGTGATTCTTCTTCTCTAGCAGATTAATTGACTCTGGGATTCTAGTCACAAAAACATGGCTGGTTGACAAATAAAGAGACCTCCGCCAAAATTCCTTTCAAGCTTTACTTACTTTGGGCATCTGAAACCTAGCACCTTTTCTAGTGTCTCCAAGAATTGTAAATCTTCGCTTATTTCTCTGCTAGCACCTTATAATAAAATGTATGATTGCATATTTGCATTATTTTTGGTGTGCTAGCTGAAGTTAATTAAGTTTCCGTAATAAAATGTAGGTTAACCTTTTGAGATAAAAACAGTAGAATTTATCTTTCTTATAATGGTAAAACTCGCAAAATTTTGCAAGGGGAGATAGAAGAATTTCTATTGTAGAAGGAAAGATGCCCTATTAAATAGAATTATTTGTAAGTGCAACATACTTAGGATTCATTTGTTTGGCATATAGGTTTGAAAAGAAAAAAAATCTAATTTAAATTGAGATAAAAAGATTAAAAAAAAATGAAATGATACTCACACAGATATGGGTCCCATAATTTGTTATCTCACAGATATGGGTCCCATAATTTGTGAGGGAATCGGGATTCATTGCACAGGAAAAAAAAATTGGTGTGGATTTAAAAAAAAAAGTAAAAGAATTTAATTTGAATTAAAATCTTTTTAAAATTGACCGATTTTTCAAACATATGTGTGAAACATGGTTTAATGGATCCCAAGGGCAAAGCAAGATTAACCATTAGCAGCTGTGATGCTACTTCTATGGCAAATTATAATACATTAATTCCATGAAAAAAAAGGAGAATAAGCTACCTATTTATATATATATATATATATATATGTATGTTAATATAAATAACAACAAATGCTTTCACTGTTAACGAATTGCATACATTCGTTAAAGCGTTTATAATCACAAAAGCATCCGTTTTAATTATCTCTAGTGGGAGACGCACAAATCTAACCTCCACTCAAAGCTGTGAATTTAGAGCCGAACACTCAACATTTTTTCCCATATTTTACTTTAAAATTAAATGTTGATACCTATTTTGTGCATATTAATATATAAATTCTTTATGCAAAAAGAAATCAATTTTTTTTTTCTATAACATTAGCAAGGATGAATGGAAAGGAAGGAGAAAAGAAAAAGAAAAAGAAAAAGAAAAAGGAAAGATAAACAAAAAAAAGGCAATGGAGAGAAAAAATGAATGAGGAGAAGAGAAGGAAGTTGTTTCTCTTTTGTCTTCTTTACACAGGAAGGAATATTAAGTAAACGACTATTTTGTCAATCAATTATATTTGCATATTTTAGTTTGAAAACGAGGATAGAAAAGTAATTTGACTCTTTATTGCTCTCGAACTTGGTTTACCTTATTTCACCTTATTTCCCATATATGAAAATTTGTCACGCTTCAAACTTCGAAATGTTAGCAAATTTTTTTACATCTATCACTTAATAAATAGATGAAAAAGTTGAGATAACCCTATCTTTGAAAAGACAATTTCCATAACTCTCTCATTACATATCACTTTTTCACTTTGTCCCTATAGTTGGGAAACTTCATTTGCTACCCTTTAGAACTTTGTGTTGTAGATGAATGACGGTAATTCTAATATCGAAGACGACCAACGATTATTGTAGACTTCAACGATTGACTCTGATAGATAATTGTTGATCATGAATAATGAGTGATTCTAGTGACCAGTGTAGATAATCGACTCCAATAAATAACTGTGGTCATTTAGTGAAGGATTCAAGACTGAGACCTTCACTAAATGACCACCGGTCATGCAAGTAGAAGGATCTGTATTAATATCAATGTATTGGTGACATTACCAAGATAAAGAAATAGAAGAGTTAGACATATAATAATAGTTAAATGGAGGGTCATAAATTTTATGTCTCGAAAGGAGATTTACCTAATTTCTCCCAAACTTTATTATGCTTCAAATATGTCATGACAAAAGCTTTTAATGCTCCTTCTCAAAAACTAAAAAAAATAAAAGCGTAAAAAAAACGCTTTTATATGTGCTGTATGAATATACAAATTCCGTATTATGTACAAGGTCAAATTATTCCAATGAAGAAGTTTAATTGGTCATAATTAAACAACATGCCGGGAGATTCTTTCAAACAAATCATCAAAAACCCTGATCATGGGACGTGGTATATATAAATATACATATATATACATACATATATATGTGAACAAAATATTGGGTGTTGGACGATATATATACTAGTCAACAAAGGTCTGAATTAATATTGGAAATTAACTTGTGGTGTATAAGGAGATTCTCTCTCTCTCTCTCTCTCTCTCTCTCTCTCTCTCTCTCTAGTATTCTTGTTTCTTTTGTTTATTTATTCATAAGGGGAATCACAGAAAGTATTTTTAACTTTTATAGAAAAGAATTAAAAATCATTGTGATCAGACAAATGGAGATTGGGAATTGAAACTATCTAATCGAAGTGTTTTGCAGAAATTTTACTCAGGCAGAAAGTTCAATGGAAATATTTGTATGGAAGCTTGTAGGGCAGGACATTTTATTTTTGTCGCTAAGAAATATTTTTTACATATTAGATTATTTTTCTATCATTCAGATCTATAAGTGTTCA
Organism: Ficus hispida; assembly: GCA_025413025.1. NCBI lineage: Eukaryota > Viridiplantae > Streptophyta > Magnoliopsida > Rosales > Moraceae > Ficus > Ficus hispida. Next base: position 12,876,928 of record CM046365.1, on the reverse strand, counting down.
GTTTATTAAAAATCTATAGCTCGATAAATAATTGCTCTAATCATAAATTTAAAGCTTTAATTTAATATAATTAAAACAACAACTTCTACTAATAGAACAAAATAAAAATTCCTTCTGTAAAAAGTCTCTACGTGTATTGATATCAATGTGAAAAAGGAAGCGTTAAAAACTTTAAAAAAGAAAAGAAAAGAATAGAAAAGGCTATCATTTTGCTCCATGTCCACTTTTCATGGACATTTCGCTAAAGTTATGAATGATTTCCCTAAATGTTTATAATATACTATTATTTTCTAAGAAAAAGAACTATGCTTCCAATGTCAAGTTTGTTAAAATCAAAAGTTTTTTTTTTTATTCTAACCAAAGTAAATATTACATTGCCAAACATTCATTAATTATGATGAACGTAGAGGATTTTTTTTTTTAGTGTTCCTTTTCGTCTTGGTGCTACATACAAAAGTACAGCACAATTAGATCGAACATATAGAAAGATCATAAATCTAAAAAATCCTTTCTAAGTTTCCTTACATTAATTGTACGGTACATATATATAGTTATATCTATATATATATATATATTCTGATATAGATTATCAGGAGAACATATTATTGTTTTTCTTTTTTTTTTTTTACATTACTAGAGATTTTCAATATTTGAGTCCGAAATCTCTCTCTTAACCTACTGCATCCTTATCAAGTGAATTAGCATCGGCTAGCATTTATATTTAATTTGCTAAATGGATAGAATCAAACAAAGGAGACCATTATTGCGGGTCTCTTATAAGAAATAAACAAAGGGAAGAAAAGCGAATTGGCACACTTATTGAACAAAAAAGAAAGAGATGGTACATGCGATGAACTTTACTAGATATTTTTCCCAACATTAGTAGTTCTGAAATGTATAAAGCAAATATGTAAACAAAATAATTAAGTAGACCCAAGGGAGAGGAAAGCAACATTCACATGAGTAGGCTTTCATAACTTTATTGCCCTATTTTCATAGTATTATAACTTTCGGTAGTTAATTCATTAGAAAAAAAAAAAAAACTTTAATAATTTTCAAGACAGTACTGTTTTTGTTTTTACAAACAATACCCTTTTTACGTCCAAAATAGCAACTTCCTTCTCGTATATATATATTGGATACCTATGTTTTTGTTGCACATGTACATCTCTCTCTCTCTCTCTCTCTCTCTCTCTCTCTCTCTCTCTCTCTCTCTCTCTCTCTCTCTCTCTCTCTCTTAATTTATTGTTTGAGCTTTTGGAAAAAAAAATTGGGAGGCGAAAAATGGGAGCTCTTGATTATCTCTCAAACTTTTGCACTGTCACCAGCACAAGGAGGAAGCGTAAGCCAATGCAGGTACATCATATGCATAATGCCACACACGCTTCTTTTATGCCTGATTTTCTCTTTGAAGGGAAAAAAAAAAAGATTAAATATATATACATATATGTATATGTATATTTATCATGTAGAAGTTACCAAGCCTTATGTATTTGGTCATTTTCTATCGTACTTATAATTTCTTCTGTTAATTGTTTGGCTTTGTTTGATGAATATTTCAGACAGTTGATATCAAAGTAAAAATGGACTGTGATGGTTGTGAAAGAAGAGTCAAGAAGGCTGTTACCACCATGAGAGGTACCTCCCTAGTGAATCTCTCTCCCTCTTTCTTCTCACTAAGAGATACTAAGGAATAAACAAAACCCGTTGGGGCTAGCCCAGTAGGTGGGAGGGGTTCAAAATTTTAGATATAAACTCTCACATTCGAAATCTTGCTAACTGAGAATTATAATCCTCGTATCACACAAAAAATAATAATTTGCAGCGTCTTCAACAAATTTTAGCTTTAAAGCAGTTATAAACCAGAATATAGCTTAAATATTTTCTCTAATTAGAGAATGAAGACATTTTTATACAACATTTGATCCTCTTTGTTCTACACCATTTTAGGTGTAAAATCCGTAGAGGTGGACCGAAAGCAAAGCAAGGTGACGGTAAGTGGGTACGTGGAGCCAAACAAGGTGTTAAAGAGGGTAATGAGTACAGGCAAGAAAGCTGAGTTCTGGCCCTACATTCCCCAGCATTTGGTGTACTACCCTTACGTCTCCGGCGCCTACGACAAGAGGGCACCGGCCGGCTATGTGCGGAACGTCGTTCAAGCTTTTCCAGCGGCCGCGCCCAATGCAGCAGAGGAGAAAATGGTCTCCCTCTTCAGCGATGATAATGTGAATGCTTGCTCCATAATGTGAGGATTTTTCATGTGTTTCTTTTATTTTGTATGTGGAAGTTGTTCTACTAGGGTAGAACTATCCGGTCTCCTCCTGGGGTACCACTGATAACCCCCAAATAACAATGTAATCTTAGAGGATGAGTTTTATATATATATATATATATATATATATATTTATAATGAGAGACACCATAAGTGTGTAACATTTTGTATGTTTTGTTACATGAGGTTGTTATGATGGCCTAACATTTAATTAGTTTTTATTCATTACTCTAAGTTTTATTACAACCACAATATTACTAAAATGTGTATATTAAGAGAAAAAGGCAAAAGGTATTGAAATTTAATACTTTTTTTTTTTAATGGTGCCAAAAGCACCCATGCACTCTATCAATTAATTAAAAAAAAAAACTCCCACATTTCGGATCTAAGACTTAAGACCTTAAATATCTCGCTGAACTTGTCCAAACGGATTTGAAATTTTATGCAGTTTTATTCCTAGCTGCCGACCATAAAATTTTTTTTTTTTTTTTGGGCACCCGTTTAAAGAATTTTGTTCTTCTTTTTAATAGAGCTTTAAGCACCTAATCTATTAGAAAGTTATCGCATATTTGCATAAACTTGATCATTAAAACTATTAATTGATTAGTATGAACTTTATTACAAGTAGGTGCATTATTTTATATCTCAACCAGTATTACAATTTCGGTTGATGCATTGCCAGGAGTTGCGTATCAATAAATAAATTAATATCTATATATACACACATATATATGTATATGAGATGAATATATATTGGATGGGCTGGTGAAAAAGTATAAAACGGGGAACATGAATATCTTTAATTAAAGATTAGAAAGGAAGAATAAGATTCTTTTAGCCCACCACAAATGAATGGAATATATTAAGGAAAAGAAGGTTAGTTATTGTTACCCCACCTGGATGACATTAATGCCATATTATATTTACATTTTAAATTCCATATTAATATTGTATAGACGATGGTTAACATACAACATTGTGGAGAAAATTTTATGACGTAAGCAAGCAATCATGCACACTGAAATATATACCTTCGATATTTACACACACCTAATGCTCATAACTTCCCTCTAAACCTAGCGTTTAATATCTATACATTATGATGTGAATTTAATACTAAACTATACATACAACCATGAGTTTGGTGAATTTTTTAGATATATGAAACAAATTAAGGTTATATCAAAGAAGAAGCTTTGCACATTAAGGTCTCATTATAAGATACACGTGTTTTTAACTTGTGAGAATTCCAATTCAAGATTTTAAACTTAAGCCTATATTATACTTAGTTACATACATATATATTGAGGCAAAAAAACTTATAATTTTGTGCCATCTACGACTCGACCCTATTTACAAGCAACACTACCAACTCCTTCTAGTCCACTCTAAACAATATCCTGGACATTCTTCTCATATTCAGAGACATATCCCGTAGTTTAAGCTCCAAAATAGAGGATTATTGACGTATACATACCACGATATAATGTGATAATTATGTAAAAGCAGCTTCACGTATTGTCTATCAGTGATTTTATATCTAAGTCCATTGTATCAAGAGGTGAAGAGTTCGAATTTTCACACTCCCAACTTAAAAATATGCATGTGAGAGCACTATTGTGAATATTATGTAAAAATGATTAGACGTATTGTCTAACAGTAATTTTATATCTAAGTCCATCATATCAAGAGGAGAAGAGTTCAAATTTTCTCACTCCAACTAAAATATATCTATTACTATAACATAAAGCTCAAGTTTTTTACTATTTAAAATTTTGGTATTTCTACTTTGTCCTTTTGTGGGGTTTTTTCAATTTTTTTTCTTTTTCTGGATGAAATAGTTTAGTGTTTTTTACTCTTTAGTGCAATCATTCTTTACTGCTATTATTTATCTTTCAGGCTGAAAATTTTTTACTTATTTTATTTTTATTTTCTACATTTTTTTTTGCATCTTTTGCTCTTAACTTTTGAAAAAAATACTTTTAACACTACTACAGAATCAAGATTCCACGACGGTTAAAAACCGTCGTGATAAAATTTCGACAACGGTTTTCTAACCGTCGTGGAATCCACAGTCGTGGAATCTTTTAAGATTCCACGACGGTTTTTAAACCGTCGTGTAATGCGAAAAATAAAAACTGTTTACTGGATATTGCAAGACATACCACGACGGTTTTTAAAAAACCGTCGTGGTTTATTATGATTTTTTTTTTTGAAAAAAAAGCCGGCGTTTTTGGCTTCTGTTCGTTTCTTTATTCGCTGGTGGCAAAGCTCGTGTTTTAATACGATATTATTAAAACATGTAATAATATTTCCTCAAATAACCTATGATTACCTGTAAGTTATAATTTACAACCATTAATTTAACGATCGTAAAAATGTTGGTACGGGCGTGGGCCGACGTGGGCGTCCGAGGCCGGGCATGGCCGGGCGTGGGCGGCCGAGGGTGAGGACGGGCAAGGCCTTGGGCGGGCGGGCGGGCGAGGGCGAGGGCTGGCGGGCTAGGCCGTGGGCGGGGGGGGGGTGAGGCCGTGGGCGGGGGGCCGAGGGCGAGGGCGGGGTGCCGAGGGCGATGGAGGGGGGCGAGGCCGTGGGCGGGGGGGCGAGGACGTGGGCCTGGGAGGGCGCAGGGGGGCTCGGGCGTGGGCGGCGGAGGCGAGGGAGGGGGCGAGCTTGGAGGGAGAGAGAAAGGAGAAGGAAGCAAAAGTTAGAGAGAATTGGGGAAAATGAGAGAGAAATGGAGCCAAATGGGTGTTTAGTTTGTTTTTATATATTTGTGGCAAATTGAATCGTAATAATATACGCGCGCACGGTTTCCGCGAAAATTTGAAATTTAAAAAATTTTCTACTTTTGTCAAAATAACGACGGTTTCTTTAAATAACCGTCGTGGAAGCGGCTTGCTTCCACGACGGTTTATCAAAACCGTCGTGGAAGAGGCATGCTTCCACGACGGTTTTGATAAACCGTCGTGGAAGAGGCATGCTTCCACGACGGTTATTTAAAACCGTCGTGCAAGCTTGCGCTTCCACGACGGTTTTCGGAAATGTTTTTCCGCTCTGTGTTTTTGATTTTTTTCGACGACGGTTTTTTTAAAAACGGTCGTTGAAGGACAGTCATGGAAGCGCAATTTTGTAGTAGTGTAATTTGCTTATTTCATTTAGAAAATTTATATCTACATTCTTTTTAAATAAAAAAACTTAAAAAATAATATACATATACATATAATAAATTAAAATGACGCTAAATATATATGTGAGAGCACTAATTGTGACTGATATTGTTTGTAACGACACTTGACTTTGTCATAGTAATCACGAGTTTAATACCCGTATGTTGCACGGGGAAGGAATAAAAAAATAAATATATAAATTGAGTATTATATAATAAAAGCAATTGATTAAGATAAATATTATAATTATAATAAGTATAATTCTTCCTAAAATCTCTCCCAATAGTGAAGATGCAAAATCAAAATGACAATAGTACTAACAATAATAAAAACAAAAATGAAAGCAAAAAAATTAAAAATTCTTCTGTAGTTATACTCATTTAAAGAAAAATAAATAAAACAAAAAAAAAAGAACAAAAATCTTTAGACTCAAAAGAACCGGAAAAAACTAATCCTAACAAAAAAATTATAACAAAATAAAATATATATATCATTTTCTCTTTTTTTTTTACTGTTTTAAAAAAATCCAAAAAAAAATTTTTATCCGGTTATATACATGGAAAAACGTGTCAAAAAATATTTTTAAATTATAAAACAAAACAAACAAAAAAGACACAAAAAAAAAAATACGTGCAGAATCCTTAAAAAAAAGGGTATTTAAAAAACAGAACAAAAGAAACAAAAAAGACACTAAAAAAAACCCAGAAAAAAAATCCGAAATAAAGATAAAAAATTTAAAGTAAAAAATCGTTTAAATATAATAAAAAAAGGCAAAGTGAGTAAAAATACAATACAACAATAGATCGGAATCTAATGTCTAAAAAAAATGAATAAAAACAGAAACTTTAAAATTTAAAATTTAGAAAGCAGAAAAAAAAATAAAAGGGAAAAAATAAAAAGGGGAAAAAAAGATTAAAGAAAAACAATAAAATGAAAAACAGATTCTTTTTTTTTTGTTTATTTTTATTACAAAAAAAAAAAGAAAATAATTAAATTTTAGTTAGATTATATACATACAAATATTGCACTTTAACATATCTTCAATAGACAAAATAAAAAATACACATTAAAAGAGTAACAATGTCCAGTTATTGTAGCTATCAGAAAAAACAACTACAAAAAAGGGTAAATTCATCCATAATTAACTTTAGAATGGCAAAATTGTCCCAAAACTATAGCAAGCTGTAAAAGTAAATAAAGCCCAAGGGTAAAATTGTCAATAAAAAAAAAGGGTAAAACCAGAATAATACTATAGCAAAGGTAAAAAACAACTAAAAACGAAGGGTAAAATCATCCATTAATAATTTTAGAAGGACAAAGTTGTCTAAATACTGTATTAAATAGTAAAAGTAACTAAAAGCTAAGGGTAAAATTGTCAATTGATCAAAAAAAATAAAGGGTAAAACCGGCATAACACTATAGCGGAGGAAAAAAATAGTTAATGATGAAAGGCAAAAAAGTCATTCTACTGTAGGAAAAGGCAAAGTATTGTACATTTACAGTTCATTTATTGTAGCAAGTTAATGTACAGTACTGTAGTTAACGCAGCTAAAATAGAGAGAAAAAAGCAAAATTTTACTATATAATACTGTAACTAAAGTAGCTAAAACAGAGAGAAAAAAGCAAAATTTACTGTATATTACTGTGCAGAACTACAGCTCATGTAGCGAAAATAGAGAGAAAAATACAAAATTTATTGTTCATCATATTACATAAACAGTAAAAATTTCTTTTCCTTTAGTATATTAAATAATATGAACGTACTACCAAAAATTCCAAAGGTTTTTCCTTACCGAAAGTCTTCTATATGACTACGACTTTTAAGTGTGAATTCAGTAATAATATTAAACAAGGTTAAAATTTTGGTCACAATAGGATGAAAGAATTGAATTTTATATTTCACGATAAAATTTAAATATTAAACATATCATTAAATTATATCTGTAACTATTTAATAATATTATAATTTAGTATCAAACAAAAAATAATAATTTAATAACTAAAGCACTTTAATTAAAACTTTGACTAAATAGATGAAGATTTTTTTTTTTTTTGGTTTGTTTTTCAAGGAAATGTTTTGTACATTCACTTTGTGTTTTTACCTAAACACCTTTTTTGGTTTTGACCATGTAGCAATTCTGATAGTTTTATGATGCATTTGGATGTCCAATTTTATGTGGTATTGTATTTTAATATGTATTTATATGTCTCTTTTAATTATTATATTCAATATAATGTATATTCAAATTGTAATATTGTATAATATTTAAATAGTTCTCATGGGTATTGGTAAAAAAAAAAAAAAAAAGATAATCTGTGATATAATTGATAAAAATATATTAAAAAATTAATAAATAATAAAATAAGAGAACGTATTATTTAAATAATATGTTTCTAAGTAATCAAATAAATATTACTTTATAGTTAAATTAAAGAGCGACTCAAATGAAGCATTGATAACAAAAAGACTAAAGAAGAGAATACGTATAAGAAAAAGAGTATTATATCTTGTTAATTTAATGATTAAAAATGGAGGGTGGTTTGCCGCTTGTCCCTGCTACATAGATCATAATTAATAAGATAATGATAAGAATGGAAGCATCAAATTAAAATTACCTTTTTTACTTTACAAATATGCCTAAAAGGAAGGATAATGATTACTTTATATATCTGGTTTCAACTCTTTAGAATAACGTACCCTTTTTGACGATGACAAACGAAGCTTCAAGTGATTTGTTGGACAAGTACCTGATCTTTTTACTCCTTTTCAACTCTGACATTTAAAGCTATATTTTCCATTCAAATTTTTTTTTAATTATATTTAATCCAAAGGAGCATCATCATATCAGTTAAAGAGACATTTGCCCTAAGGATTCTAAACCCCGCCGCCCCGCCCCCTCAACCCCCCCCCCCCCCCCCCCCCAAAAAAAAAAAAAAAAAAAAGGCTAAATTGTCCTAAAGCATATTGAATTTATTACACTTACATATTATCCTATAAATTCTTAATTTTTACAATTTACATCCTAAATTTATAAATCTCTAACGATTTATACCTCATTAATAATAATGCCAATATTTTGATAAAAATTCACACTTGACTTGCATATTAATTAAGAGCATAACATCTTTTTTAATCAACGTTAATCTAAAATATATATTTAAAAAACAAAGTTAATTCAATATTTTTAATTTTCATATAGCTTAACTAAATATCTTAATCTCAATAAATTTGAGTTAAAATAGATAAAAATAATCATTCATACCATTAATTAATGAATCAAGTACAAATTTTATATGTCAATTTCTTTCAGAAGATTAATATTGCTATTAATTTGCAAGCTTATGATGTAAATTATTAAAATTAAAAATTTAAAGTACAAGTTGTAACTATTCAATAAATTTAGTGGATATTGATGTAAAAATACTATTAAAAAAAAAAACAGAACGATTGACATTTTGTGTCACCAATTTTGTGGGAGGGAAGTTTTACTTTAAAGAAAGTTAAATTTTTAATGTTTAACACTATGATTTTTTTTTATATATATAATTTAACACTATGATTTTGTAATAAAGAAAACCGTATATTTATATTGGTGGAGGGCCAGAAAGGAACATAGAGAAAAGAGATAGAAAAGAGAAGAGGAGTGAGAAACAAGAAAGAGAGCTGAAAATTATGTTGGTTAATTAATCACGATTTATTACAAGGTCAATCAATAATTTACCATCAATAAATCAATAATTCACTTCTTTTTAAGTAAAAAGATGTGTTCTTAATTTAATAAAGCTAGGAGCATTTACTTATGAAATTATCTCAGAAGTTTTTTTTTTTTTTTTTCTCTCTCCACGTGTATTCATTGAGGGTAATTAGTATTAATATTATAATAAATTATATCTGTAGTATTATCAGGGCGCTTCAGTAACTATCATTCTTTTTTTGAAACAATAGTTTGTGATTATCATGATCAAAATTGTTGTCTGACTCCATACTAACGAAAAGCTCTTCAAAATATAAAATAAATGAGTTTCATGATCTGTTTTTGTGTATAACTCTATGGTGTGGAGCCAGATATATAGCTCTACTTTATCATGTTATGTGTGTGTGTGTGTTTATATATATATATACATATATGGATTCTGCAGATTAATGCTTTATATTTTCCGATCAAACTGATTTTATTTGGCTACAAATCAAATAATTGGACGTTACTCGTTTAGACCACAAATAGTCATTAAGGTTACTGACAGCACACCAAGTCTCTTGATCAAAGCAATCGGCATTTTTGTGTGGTTTGGTTAATATATATATTTTTGTATAATTAAAGAACATCTATTTGATTTTTTAAATTCTAATTCTATATATAATACTTCGGTATAAGGGTGTTCACCGAATCCGCCAATCACTTCAATCCGCTCAATTCAGTCTAATCCATCAAATTAGATTGAATAACGAGACTCACGGATTGATAATAGATTGAGGTTTTCCCAATTTAAATGTTATAGATTGAGTTACGGATAGAGGATTTCTCAATCCACAGAATCTGTGAATTAGAACTATATGTATAAACTTTTTTTTAACAAACATGTATATATGTTTTCTCTCAAAAAAAATTTTAACGAATATATACATAAATTTTTTTAAAAAATATATGCATACATGTTGAAGTCTGAGATGTTATAATTTAGCTTATGAACATTGAAGATTTATAGTTAATTATGTTGTAATTGTGTTGAACTATTTTACATTTAAGTATTTCATTTTAGTTCCTAAAGTCTATGCATTGAATCCGTGAATTTAATCCGTATAATCCGATATTTATGGATTGGATTGAATTAGGAATCTTATGGATTAATAACGGATTGAGATTTTCTCAATTCGAATATCACGGATTGAATTATGGATTGAGGCCTCATTTATCTAATTCAATCCGTGAACATCCCTATATAGGTGCTAACTTTTGGTGGCTGTAATTAGTGTTTAGATGTCTCAAGTCTAGTTTTATAATCCTTAGGATGCTAACTTTTAGTGATTCTAAATTAGTATGTATGTTAAATGAATGAGAGTCAGGTATATAAAAATGATATTTTTTTATGCAAATATATTTTCAAAATTCCATAATTAATGAGTGTAAAAAACGATGTTACCTTATTACGATGACTCTTATGATCGATATGCAATGAATTATATGTGTTCTTTATTTTTATATGTTCATTAAAAAGAAAAAAAGAAAAATAATGCTACTGAAAGAAACTAAGTCAAATGATGAATTAATTACGTTTTCCCTGTTTCTAATGATAACCTAGTGAGTGGTGGTTTTTGTAGTTCCGTGTTCGTCATCTATTAAGCATATGCTTAGCATATAGATTTGAAAAGAAAAATTCAAAAAGCTTCTAATTTAATTTAAATATTTTTCTTTTTTGATGTTCACAATACATTTTTTTCTTTCTCTTCTAAACATCAATTTATAAAAGATTCTCGATCTTGACCAAACTCCTCTCGAGTCCTATCCGGATTTAGACCCATTGAGTTTACGAGAGCATGAAAAAAGCTTTGAAAACACTTGTTTAGTTGATATAAAACCTTTTCTAACGCAAATGTAGTGCGAATAATAATCCCCAAATAAAAAAAAAACTAGTGTCATTTGTTGAATTTGTAAAATTATTTATTATTTATTTGATAAATCAACTTAATTCTAATTAAACTGTAATTTTTTATTTTTATTTTTATCTTTTTTTTAATTAAACATAAATTTTAATTAATTTTTAAAAAATTAATCCACTTTAATTTAAAATTTTAATCTTTGATATACGGGTCAATTGCTGCTACCTTTATGAGTTAAGAGAACACGTTGGGTATACTTTGTACAATCTAATCAGTTGGGGAAAAAAAAAAAAAAAAAGGAAAAAAAATAACGCAAAAGAAAAAGAAGTTTGATATTCTCCGTTCCATCAACAAATCTTCTACTCCAAGAAAAAAAAGCAAGAAAAGTTTGATGTGAACTGATGGAGACATAGCTAATCAACGCAGCATTACGAGTTCGATTCTGTACATCAATAAACAGAGATAATATTTGCAGAGCAAAAAATAAAAAATAAAAAGGCCTACAAATAAAAACCTAAATATTGACTTGATTGTATCGTATATTGTATTTGAATATTTATATAAATTAGCCGTTGTCATTGCATTCAAATGAAATATTTATCAATAGTTTTTGCCGAAGGTAGCGTTTGAATAGAATTAAAGTAAAAAAAAAAAAAGAATGTGATATGTATTTCTAAAAAAATGAAGAATTAGATTTAGATTTAAGTTAAATTATTATAAAATAGTGAAACATTCAAATAGTTTCATTCCAATAATAGTTCAACTAAATACATATTGCATTTGGGTACAATAATATATAGCTATTCTAATAACTTATCAAAGTAGGATATAAATTAGGGTGTTTGGTGGAGTAGTTTGAGTTGGGATTTTTAAGTTTGAATAGTAAATTTTTTTGAATTTTCAGAAAAGACAAAAAACTTTTTAGGAAAAAGACAAAAACTTTTTGAGAAAAAGACAAAAAAAAGTTTGAGTTGGATGGTTTGAGTTGTTTAACCAAACAAAACCTAGTCTCTAACTTTTAGAACTATTCAAATATGATTGTAATTTATCATTTTATTTTAGTTTTTTAACCCTTCCATTTGGGTGTAGATTTAAAAATAAAATAAAATAAAATAAAAAGAAGACATAAAATGCATGCGATGTTGACGAAAAATAACAATCTATTTGACAAAACTCAAAACATACGTAGATTGTTTTTTAATAATATTAAAGTAAAAAAAAAAAAAAAAAAGACAGGACACAAGCAAAGTCCGTTTATCTTATTTTTTAATTTCTTAAAATATTATGATATAGCTCACATAACAAGTTTTATAATTGTTGTTTGTTTTATTTTAAAATTTATTATTTAAATTATATTTGATATATGTCAAATCGATTAATCTAATTTAATTTAAATGGATGTTAAATTGATCCGATTGGATGATGCATTTGTAAAGGATGTGATTGAATGATATTTTCAAGAATATACTTTTAATTAGACTGGATATAATATAATTAAAATAGGATTGATTCAATCGGAGGAACACCCACGCCTAGTAAACATTTATTTAGCTAATGTCTTGACAAGAAAATTAATAGGAATGTGCGCTTGACTCAAGAAAGAACAAGAGGATCAGGTCTCATCAAAAGCATAAATCTCGAAATAAAATTTGGGTTTATTCCGATTTCCGAATTAGGTAACAAAAACTTCCATGATTCATGATCGGTTTGAAAAATTGAACACTTTTCCCTGGTCATTTCCTCTGAGAAGTGATTATTATAAATATGGTTTTGGCAAATGCAAAGAGCCTTTTTCAGTCTTTTCCTACACGATCAAATCACGAGAATTTTGGTTTACTGCTGCGTCTGAAATTGTCACGTCTTCTGAACATGGTCAGATCACACCTTTCACTCCAATTCTCTCTCTTCTCTCTCTCTCTATATAATATAGATATAAATATATATATTTATTATATATATGTATATGGAGAGAGGGAGAGAGAGGATCACCATAAAGGGCGCATATCAAAGTTCACTTTGTATCGCCGAAAGAAGCATTAGAAGATGACAAGAAGTGAATTTGAGTTCTTAAAGACAAAGGTTGTCTTCTACTCTTGTAAAGATGACATTTTACTTCTCATTTGGTTGCGTTCACTTATCTGTTGGTTGATTTCTTTTGGTACTCTTTTATCTTTTATTACAGAGATATGTTCTTAAGGTAAACATGCACTGTCTCGGATGTGTCCAAAAAGTCAGAAAAGTCCTCCGGAAAATTGAAGGTGCTACCTCGACATATTACCCTTTATTCATCTCTACTTCTGATTTTACCACTCTTATTATTTGATCATCTCTATTTATAGATATTTTCCAACCTGAAGATCTCTTTACTTTAGCTAGGCTGTGCTTTCCTTGTGTTCCTCGCTTTTGGGGGTTTTTTTTTTTTTTAGTTGAATTTTTTAAAGTCGGATATTGCTTTTAAGGACCCCCTTTGGATTATAAGTTAGAGTTGGAGTTTCAAAGTTTTTTTTTTAATATACAGGTGTATTTATAACTTGAAAATGAGTGAATATTTAGAACTGTATGATTGATTGTATAGTTGATTGAAAATATGAATTGAAAATGAACTATGATACCTAGAATGTGTTTGGATTTTAATAGATAATATGGATCTTGTTTCATTCGTCTTATCATTATAAGTGTTTTGATTTCCATGGAAATGGAAGACAAAAAGAGTGGTGGATTTGTACTTGAGCTTTGTATCCAAACGAGATTGGAAAATCAACCTGCAAAAGTGAGGTTCCAGACCGAGAACCAAACGTACTAATGTAGAATTCTGAAACAAATAAGAACAAGAATCTTTTGGCTCCATCTTCTGTAAAGTATATAATATCATCGGTAAACTACAACAATGTTAATGACTTTTAGCTCTGAACTCAGGTGTATACATGGTAAACATAGATACGGAAGAACAGCTGGTATTGGTCATAAGCAGTGTGGATTCTGCTACGCTGATAAGTAAATTGCTGATGTCTGGTAAGCATGCAGAGCTTTGGTCTGCAATCCCCGATCAACCAGGAGCCGATGTAAACAGCGATCATGTGGAAACACAGGGCCTAAACAATGTCCTCAATTCTTCTAATGCAAAACATCCCTTTCCAACGTCCTTAGGTGGCGAAGAGGATCATGGATGGGGACCTGAGTCGTCATTCAGCCAACAAATAGGAGCAGCGGCAATGAGGGGCCAATTCAACCAGGATGCTGTTTCAGCAATGAATATGGAAAACATGTATATGGGGAGTGGTGGTGGTGCTCGATTTGTTGGTTTAGAAAGCCAGGAATATGGTGCTTTCCAAGATAACCTGGCACGGCCTTCGGTTTACATGTATGATCAGTTACCACCAATGACGATGATGAAAATGCAGGCATACACTAGTAACGATCCATTACCACCAACGTCAGAGACCAGCACGCACGTACAGGCTGGGGACGGTCTAGTAAAAGGAACGATGGACACCAATCTGCACGACTGGAGTACTGACTACGACATGTCCTTTAATGTGAATGAAAAAATTTATGCGCTTCAACCCCAGACTGCAGGCATACACTAGTAACGATCCATTACCACCAACGTCAGAGACCAGCACGCACGTACAGGCTGGGGACGGTCTAGTAAAAGGAACGATGGACACCAATCTGCACGACTGGAGTACTGACTACGACATGTCCTTTAATGTGAATGAAAAAATTTATGCGCTTCAACCCCAGACGATGAGTTCTGCGTCTAACCTTATTCCTCTGTACACCGAGGGTACTTTCATGTTCCAATCTGCAGACCACGACCATAACTAACCGGAAGAAACTAGCATGGAAAAGAAATGGGTGTAACAATGAAGGAGGCCTATAAACTTCTTCGTATTTGTTATATATTGTTCAGTGGATGAAAATGGAGATGCTAGTTCTGTTTCCTTTTTTTAATTTTGTCCTGATATTTTGGAACGTGGAGTAATTCAACCTTAACTGTTGTTGTGACTTTACAGCGGGGAATGATTCTTGGTGATGACAAAAGGTTTCTAGTTGAGGTCAATGCTCTTCCAGTTTGTGTACAACAGTTTTCCCTGAGCGGAATTTAACAAGACTTGCCAATCTGTTCAATGCGGTAGTTTTTTCCTTCCATATGCTGATCTCTCTTTTCCAATGTATCGAATGGTCAAATCCGTTAAGCGGATAAGATCTTTCACTTAATGAGCTCGACTTTCTCTTTTGTTAGCATTTCACTCAATTAAGAAACCATAGTGACAAAACAAATTAGAGCTACAAACAAGCAAACAATCTTAAACATCAAAATAAACAAACAGAAAATAATACATCGATGGAAGAACCCTGGACGATTTTGTTGATTTATATTTGTGAAGTTAATTATAATTATAGCTCAGATCCAAAGAGCATTTTTCATTGTTGTAAGCAATAAAAATAAACAAATACAAAGGGTAGTATAAGCCTCACAAGTCACTTAAGGCACAGACCTGCATAATTATATGACAACAAGCAAACAATCTGAAAAACTGTGTAAATTTAAAAGGAAAGAAAGAGAAACAAATGACTTATCGCTTTTGTGCTTTTCTACGTCTAGACTGTGCCTTCTGCCATTTCTTTCTTCGAACTAGTTTATTCTTCGGTTTCAGCTTCAACTCAGGTGAGAACTTATAGTTTGGATCTCTCATACGTGCTTGAATATCCTTGAAAAACTGCATGTTCAATTTCTTTGGCCCTCCTTGTCTAAGCTCTGCATACTCTGGTCCAGACACTATATTTTCGAATGCGCCGATTAGTATGTCTATATCACTCATGACCTCCCACACATTAGTGTAACGCCCATCTGGCCCTTTCTTTAACTTTTTTAAGGCATTCTCCACTGCTAGTTTCCTTGCCTGCTTTCCCGGGGACAACTCCTCCGGCTCCTGCTCAGCTTTCAATAACTCCGAGATTGTTCGGTACTTCGACGTTTCCTCAAACTCAAACAGCTTATCGATATATTTATCACTAGCTTCATTTGGGTAAGCTTCGGTCGGAATATCATTGTCATCATCTCCTTCACTACCGGTCCACAGAGTCTTCTCCTCATCACTTCCTGACCACACACTATATAACTCATCACTATCATCGGCATCGATTCGTTCAGAGTGCTCCTTTGCCCTTTGTCTTACTTTCCTGATCTCTTCTTCTAGACTACCTTTTCCATCTTCTTGTCCCTTGCTTTCATCTTCACTTCCTGTCCATAGACTAGTCTCTTCATCCAGTTCTTTCGTCCATGCTTTTCGAAACTCCTCGTCACCCGGCTTGGCATTTCCAAAGAGATCATATTGTCTGCGGTCACCACGAGCATACGATCGTGATGCTGCAAAGCAGGCAACGCATAAGTTGGAAATGAATAAACACGTAGCAAAAATTAAATCCTTAAATGCAGCACTGAATTACGGGAATAAATTCCAAGTTCCAACTAATTTTCGTCTCTCAGAACTTTTCACAAACGGTTGGAGAACAAAACATCCTTTCAAACACGACATGAAATAAAAAAACAAAATGAAGAGAAGCTAACCTTGAAAACGTAAACGGAGCCCACAGATGATGTGATTGGTTGAACTGCTTGGAGGTGAACAGGAGATACTTTCTAAGCTGAAAGCGAGAAACATGAAAACAGCATCTTGAATTTTGATAAGAAATGAAAAAAAAAAAAAGAAAAAAAAACCCTCTAAGCAGCTACAATTCTAACAACCCAGATTCTGAACGAACAGAGAAGAAGAAGATAGTGACCTTGGAGAAGTAGTCGGAGATGGCGGGAAATAAGGTTGAGGGAGTCTGCCGCACTGAGAAAGGAGCGAAAGGCGGGAAGACAACCTCCGAGCCATCATTTAGTCGTGGCTCGACGGCGTCAGGTGGGTTTTGTTGCAGTGGGTGGGGAGGGAAGTCAACAGCGAGAAAGAAGCTTTGCGGGGGTGGGCTGCACGCGACGGCGCCAGGGGGTCGTGTGCCGGCGGATCCTCAATGATTTTCAAACTTCATAATAATTTCTCGCAGAGTGTGCATGTTGTAAGTTTTTTTTTTTAATTAAATGAATGATAGAACGGTGTTAAAATAAAATCCATTTTATATATTTCATCCGTAAAGATTATTTATAAACCGTTTAAATATAATTAAATAATTAAAATATTACTTGTATATTATAATTATCATATATTTTATCTTTTAATAATATTTGATTAATAAATTAAAAAATAATAAAAAATAATTTTAAAAAATCCAACCTTCTTCCCCGACATCGACGACTTCCCAACCGACGTCGATGACTTCCTCGCTGAGGCCAACGATGGATCCCCGCTTCCCCCGACACCGACCAACCCAGTCCCCCCCCTCTCAATCAACTAGCCTAGGCGTCTCCCCAACGCTGACTAGTTTCTGAATTATGAATATTATGTTATTTTAATTAATGAAATTTTAATTTTCATTAAATTAGTCATCGGTTTTTTTTAAGAAATTTACCCTAATATTAATTTAATATAACTACATATTAAATTTTGTATTAACATGAAATTTATAAAAATAACAATGTAAAATGTCCTACTAATTGCTTTTTAAGTAAAAAACGGAATTTTATTCCAATAAATCAAGCAAGTATGCTCTTACAAAAGTATCCATGAAATGAGGTAAATTAGGTAAATTGTGTAATCAAAATAAGCCGATAGAGATAAAAAGAACATTACTAACCGAGAAATGGACTTTAACATTCTTCGTATACCAGACCATAACAAACATTGTGTGAGAAAAAAGATTCAAGGACTACTTGTTTGGAACAAAGTGATTCAAATATGATAAAGCACATTTGATTCAAGGAATCTAACATCATTTCGACAAATTGCGTGAGAAAAAACATTTAGGGGGTGGTTGGTTAATAAGTTGAGTTGAGATTTTTAAGTTTGAATAATAATTTTTGTTGATTTTTTCAGAAAAGATAAAAAACTTTTTCAGAAAAAGATAAAAAATATGATGAAAAAAATACAGTTTAGTTTGAGTTGAGTGTTGATGCTAAACACCCCCTTAAGTATCGATCTCAACCACCCAATTTGAAAACCTCCGAGATAGAGCGAATCATGTGCCCTTCCAAACAGCTAAACACTCTCCAATCCAATGCGAAGGGTCAACTTACCAAAAATTTGTCAAGCAAAATCTCCAACAATAATTCCTTTCACATCTTGTGCCACACCACCAGTTAATTGATCCTTTTTATTAGTGTTGTTCAAAGTAATAAGAAGGATCAATTAATGTAGATGCGGCTACAATTGATCCTTTTTATTATGTTTAACAATACTTAAAACATAAAAGAATTTATGCTTAATTTAATTACTACTTAAGAATTTTCGGCTGTTATAAGTGTGATTATATGGTTTAATTTTTAGTCCTTAAATTACTACTTTTTAAATAATTTTAATTATTATATAATAAGGATATAATTATATTAATATTTAAAAAGCCTTCATTAATTTTAATATTAGAGACAAAAAAAACTCGGAAAGATGAAACTTTAAGGATAAGAAACCAAATGATAATAAATCGTAGATCATTTCGATTATTTTGTTAACACCACTACCCGCAAGTATATTTTATTCCCCGTTGAAGATGGGCAAAAATATGACGTTGTGAATCTGCCGCCAAACCAGACAATCCCAATTTCCCAACACAAGAAGCAAGCTCGAGAGTGAGTAAAGAGACGGCCATGGCTTCCTCAATCTCCACTAAACCCACCTCAACCTGCTTCCTCTCTCTCCTCCGCAACCATCCTCATCATCTTCGACGCCCTCTCCCAGTTTCTCTCCCACTCCCGCCCCCCCTCCGCCGCCGCCGCCCACTCCTCTGCTCCGCCGCCAAGTCCCCGACCGGGCCGCTCGAGAAAAAGCCCAACAAGAAGCGCAAGAAAAAGCCCAAATCTGACCCCTTGAGCTTTAGCGACGTCGAGATTGTGGAGAGCTCCGGCGATGCCGTTGATTTGGACGTTGATGTGGATGGGCCGTCACCATCGTCGCCGTCGTCGGAATCGCGGTCTTTGGGGTACTACGCGACGCCGCTGCCCAAACCGCCTGCTGGGTTTGTGGTGGATGATCACGGCAGGGTTCTCATGGCTTCCGATAAGCGAATTGCCACCATTGTCGGTTCCTCCGCTTCCATTTCTCTTGTTTATCTTCATGTTAATGCTAAGCTTTCGATTTAAAATTTTGATTCGTCTACAGGTGGACCCTACCAATAATTTCCCGTTGGAGTGCGTTATAAGGAGAGTTTTCAGAAGCTCCAGAGGGGATGAGTGTATGCTTCTATGCCCTGTTGATACGTAAGTCAAATAATTGTTCTGTATATGTATATGTATGCGTGTGTATATATATATATATATATGTATATATAGATGTATGTATATGAAGCTATCTTATGATGTAATACTGCTGGAGATTTAATGGATGAATATGTGGTACAGGCCTGTTCAAATGTTGAAGAGCACAAACATTGAAGGCTGGTCAGCTGTATGTTATCATTTAATTCTTATTGTTGAACTTATTATTTCCCTGTGGTCATTTTCTGTGACTTTTTATGTCAATTTGAAGATCGACTGACCCGATTACATAGTCTTTCGGCATCAATTAATGATGCAATGTGAATGTTGAGGTTTACGATATAAGGCGGAGTTAGGAGCTTAGTTTTGAGGGCCGACAGTTGGGATCTTTGATTTAGCAGCACGCTATGAAGAAAAAAAAAAAAAAAAGAATGTAGGCGTATTTATCTAGCTTCTTCTTTTTGTTTGCGAATGCATAGCACGTGGATCAAATATTTCGGGGGAATGTAATTAGCAGAAAAACATGAACTGAAGTGTCTTCTTCTTTATTAGTGATGAGCTCAAAAAGACATAAAGAATCTCGGTTCATTTGTTATTAGTACCTATGTGAAAACATTGACACACGATTGTGAGGAAGTACTGATGTAGTGAGAAGGGGATGTCTATGAGTTTTATGCATGACATGTTATAGAATTAAGCCATTTTTCAGTTTTATCGTCCTCTAAAAATTTGATTTTTGTGCTAAACAAATAGGATCTTGCTAAGAATCTTAAAGCTCTTTTAATCGATGTTCCAATGAGTGTCATGCAGAGAAGACTGTGTTCTTTTACTGTTGTTCCTTTCTTATATCTTCAAAATCTTCATCTTTTTGGCTTACATGTCGTTGCATTTTAGGTAGGTGATGAAGAAGTTGAAGCAATTCTTCCTGCTGCTGCCTATGCCCTCGCAAAGATTCACATGCATCTAGTACATAGTGGGTAGGTAGTGGTATATTGACTTTTCTTGGAAATTAATAAACCTATTTTGTCATGGTTTTCCTCAAACATGCTAAGATATATATTTTACATTCATGTTTTTGTTTTCCTTTTTGTGAGCCTTTTTCCAGGTTCTGTTTTACAGCACGGGGAGGGTTTTGCTACACAGAGGATGACATATTTGATTTCCGCACAGGCATTATTCTTTTTCAATTTGCTCTCGACCATTTCTTTCAATATTTTATGTTCATTGAACCATCTTTTCAAATTAGTTTCTACAACCAATAAAAGGGGATTCACTTACACTTCCTGATCGTGAATCTCCTCTTAGGGTCTTGTGATGTTTGGTTATTAATGTAACATTCGTTTGTTTATGTTTTCTGCAGATGATGGTCAAGATGTGGATGGCTTACCAACTGAGGGTGTAGAAATTACATGCTTCCATTTGGTAATCAACATTATAATTCTTTTTAGATTCTTTTTCCATTACTTCTTGAGAAAATAACTAGTCCTGTTCATGGCTTATCAGTACTCGTTCCTACGGTGCTACCGTCCTACACATGCGTTTTTATGACCATGCAAATGAAAAGCAGATTGTCAGTCTTCGTTGACTGAGAAAATGCACGTAACAACAGTAGTCTTGCAAGACAATTAGTTAGGATGTGGACAAGAAACTGAGAGGAAGAAGTTTCCTGGCTTTCCCTTTTTTTTTTAAATTTATTTATTTTATTATTAAAGTGCCTTTCTATGTCCAGATGCTTAGTAGAAAAGAGTTTTAGGGACTTTCTTTGCTCTTTGATTATGCTTGGTTGGATAGATATGATGGTTTATTAGTTTCTGGGTATTTTCATTGTAATAGCCCTTCAAAGATATCTTAAAGAGTTCAAGACATTTGCAAACTACATCATCCAAGTAAAAGAAAACTTGTTAGCTTCCTAGAAAATGTTTTCGGCAGACATATTAATTCCGAAAACTTGGTTTATACAAATTTCAGTGTCAGGCATGGAGTGTCAATATCCTGAAGCATCATAACGTTCACTGTCATTTGTGTGAGTTTTTGAAGGGCATGCATTGCGTTGAATAACAGAAATATTGGACTTTATGCCGGTGTTCTCTGCTTTTGGTTGTTCAATAGTCCAAAGTAGTTATAGAACCAGTTTAGCTTACTTTGGTTGAATACAACGGATTTTGATGTTTATTTTTGAATTGCTGCATTGCCATGAGAATGCACCTCAAGATTATGTCCTGCCCTTTGAATAAGTATTGATTTGAAAAGTAGACAGATTTAATGAACTACGATCTAAGCTTTTGGGTTCAGATATTATCCCTTTCCTTTATTTAACTGATGGGGCTTCTATTTGTAGGACGGTGCACATTACATGATCTATACACCATCTGATCCTCTACTTTTTGTTGCTGTAAAGGTAATCTTCTTGGTTTCTTCTCTTTCCCATATCTACAACTCTACTTTTGTACGTTCTGATGGAGAATTTCATTAAAGTATCTCTTGATAGTCAGTCAAAAGTCAGTTTCCAGAGATATTTTGGTATCAGAATCTCAATCAACTTTGAATTTGCTTTTCTGCAGGACAATAACGGGCTGTTGCAAATTGCTGATGATGTAAGTATTCGTTCACACTAATCTTTTACAGTAGCCATATTATTAATTGCTTATGTTACGTACTAAATGAAGGTGAATCTATCTTGACTGAACTAAACTAATCTTTGCAGTGCTCTTATTTGCACAATTGTTTCCTAAACTCTAACTAATTAAGATAGTTATTATCTTTACGCTATGGAGTATAAGTATTTATTTCACATTTTGATCCTTGATTCTGTAAGGTCAGATATTATCCAATTATTGAGTCTGAATTAGAGCAACGTGTCAAAAGTGTCATGCTATGTCGATGCCATTTCTTCACTTTTCTGGCTCGACTGAGGACTTTTAGTTCTTGTTGATGTACCGCGTTTCTATTCTATTTTGGGAGAGAACCTGCATGCATTAGGTAACAAGTCTTCAACTTTGGCTCTTCTATTCGAAACAGGATCTGCTGGAGACTCTGCTATTATTGGCGTGATGAGGATAGCTACTAAATGAAGTGAATCTATCTTGATGAACTAAAACTAATCTTTGCAGTGCTCTTATTTGCACAATTGTTTCCTAAAATCTAACTAATTAAAGATAGTTATTAATCTTTACGCTATGGAGTATAGTATTTATATTTCACATTCTTGATCTTTGATTCTTGTAAGGTCAGGATTATTTATCAATTATTGAGTCTGAATTAGAGCAACGTGTCAAAAGTGTCATGCTATGTCGATGCCATTTCTTCACTTTTCTGGCTCGACTGAGGACTTTTAGTTCTTGTTGATGTACCGCGTTTTCTATTCTATTTTGGGAGAGAACCTGCATGCATTAGGTAACAAGTCCTTCAACTTTGGCTCTTCTATTCGAAACAGGATCTGCTGGAGGACTCTGCTATAATTAGCGCCGTCGATGAGGAGACTGAGTTTAACGCCCTGGTGGTATGTCACTGCTTATCTTATTCTTTGGATTAGCGGTATAACTTTTATGTTAAGCAAGCTAAACTGATCTCGTCTTTATGATAATTTACAGGAGGAAGAAGCTGCTCTTCTTGATTCTTTGTTAGGGAAAGAGTAGTGCCACTAAACTGTTAAAGATATAGCTGCCCAAGAGCTTCTATGTGGTGCTGTTTATGTCCATAGTTAGGGGAGGGAATAGTATTGAGACTCTTGTCTTTCTCAATTTTGATGTGTATATAATATAACAATAACAATATATATTGTTTAGGCTTGCATTTTTATCTTCTCTCTTACATTTTCTATAGGATAAACAGATTCCAGTGCAGTGCTATCAAAGGTTTTGTTCTGTTGACAGCCATCTCTTTAGAATTCATTTTCTCTTGTTCTAGGATTTTCTCTCTGCAAATTTGGTTCCAAACTATTAAGAATGTCACTCCATTTTCCAATATTTATCGCTTGTATTTTGTAATTAGTATTAAAAAAAAATAAAATTTGGGCATGCTCAGAAACTGCCCCTGCACAAACCGATCATACCTTTGTTCAACATGATTGGCTCATTTTTTATTAAAAAAAAAATTAATTCATGAATAAATTCATGGTTGGCACGTTACCATCTAACACAACTTTGCAAAAATTTCAATTTTCCTCAATAATGTAATGATGGTAAAGTACTCCCCTAAAAAAAAAAAAAAAAAAAGAAAGAAATTTAAAGGTACTTTCCTTTTAATAATAACGAAAATAATTCAGGTAACATGACATCATGTAAAAGAAAAAAGAAAAAAGAAATGCTGGAGGGATAAGCCTTTCCAAGGCTCTGTTACATGGCAGTCGAACTTTTTATGTACGAGAAATCAATTACTAGTCTACAAATCTGGAAAATCGATTTCTTAGACTTCAAAATATGTTTTATTAGTCAATCTTTTGATCACATTTGCTATATTCCATATTATTTTTGGCGCATGATTCGTACGGTGTCATCCATTCAATATGCATATGCATGCACAAGTCAATTTTTATCAAAAACATTGATGGAGTTACCAAAAGGGTCGCTGAGGATATTGACCTAGAGATAATATTTTGAATATTAGACTTAAAATTCATGTTTAGAGAGAACTTTTGAAAAATTTATGTGATAGATAAATTCATGTAAAAATTTAAAATATGTTCGAAAAAAATATACAAAATATATTTTATATTGTTCGCTTTATTATTATGAGTATTTTAATATAAAATCATTATATTTAATTTGATATGAAAAACATAAAATTTTAAAATTTGAGTTTTATTAAAATTAAAAAAAGAAAAAATTTAGTGTATATTGAAATTTAAAATTTAAATGATAAAATAATAACAGCAAAAGACCTAGACTTGAGGAATTAATTATCAAGATTTAATTTCATATTGACAATCACGAAAAATTGAAATAGTAAAATAAAACAGCAAAAGGATAGACTTTGAGGAATTAATTATCAAGATTTTTAATTTCACTGATTTGACAATCACGAAAAATTGAGGGGTATAGTGCAAAAAAGCCGTTCTCCGAATGATCAGCTGTAGAGAGTACGCGTAATGAAGTGGTAGCTTGCTGTGCTGTTCTGTGGTGGTCTCTGCTTTACCGCATTCTACAATTGAATTTGTTTGCTTTAAATTCTGTCTTCACAACTCGAATACGAATTCGAATTCTTTCAGATTCTCCGCGTCTCTCTGTGTCCCTCCTCATCCCAAACCCAGAAGGTCTTCATTTCGAAATCATCTTTTTTTTCTTTTCCCCGTCAATTTTCCTGAAGGATTTTCTTGATTTGTTCATCAATTTGTTGAATTTCTGTCAGATCCAATCCTTTTGAGCTCCGCAATTAGCTCCGCAACTCAAGGAACCTCCGAAAATCGTGCGTAGACTCTCAGATCTTTCTTCTGACATTATACATGTCTATATATATATATGTGTGTGTGTGTGAATCGCCTTGTATAATCAAAATTGGTTTGACAACGGAGTAACAGGAAGGAAGAAAGTGAAGAAGATGGAGGGGACAGAGACAGGGAATACGGTGTTCAGCCCAGCATTGGAAGGGATGAAGCATGTCAAGTCTGAGAATGGGGAAATGCTCACCTTGCCTTTCTTGGATGTCTGCAAACACATTTTGCCTGTTATCGGTACATATATAAAATATATATATATATATATATATCTTCCACCAATTTGACTAATTTGTTTAGTTTCTCACGAATCCAATGTTTTCTTTCTTATTCCCGCCAGATAAGTTTGGAGCAGCCATGGTCCTCGTCAAATCCGATATCGGTGGCAACGTTTCGGTGCGATTTCTGAGCCATCATTGGTTTTTTAATTGTAATTTTTTGAATTTGAACAAGTGAAATTATGTTAATGGAGTCATGCTTTTGTTTGGTTTTGGTTGTAGAGATTGGAATCAAAGTATCAATCCAATCCAGAGCAGTTCAACGAGCTCTACAGTCTGGTGACTGTTGAGGTTGAAGCTAAAACTGCAAAAGGATCATCCAGCTGCACCAATGGCCTTCTTTGGTTGACAAGGTAAAGGGCTATTATCACTGTTTTGTTTCGTTTTGGCATAATTCGCTTTTCCAAATCTAGAAGTTATTTAGATTCTTTGGTTGTAGAGAAACATGAGACTTGAAATTAGGATATTGTGGGAAAGGGTGAAATTTTTGGGTCCATAACGGCTTCTACAGATGAGAGCTTTTGAGGCTGTTCTAGAGATGATTTGTTATTATAAGGATGTGTTTTGAGTTTTAGTGGGTGCTTTTTATTTTTCTTTGCATCTCTTGGGAGGATCTAAATTTTGGGAAGAAATGGTTGGATCTGTTATCCTCCACTCATCTTAGTTTCTTGTATACGACTTTGATTTCTAGTCTTATGATTGATAGTTCACCAAGCATACCTCTTACAAAATGTTCAGGGCAATGGATTTCTTGGTGGCATTATTTCGCAACTTACTGGAGCATCCAGATTGGTCGATGTCACAGGCTTGTACAGATTCCTATGGCAAGACCCTGAAGAAATGGCACGGTTGGATTGCTAGCTCAAGTTTCACTGTAATGCCTTTGACTCATTTTATTATTTTCTTTTACAGAAGCTTCAAAGTAGAACTTATATTATGCCCAAGCACGGCCATGTTCATTTATCATTTTTTTTCCTGGAGTTCTTTAATGTTAATGTTGTGCCATTTGTACAATCGGAGCTTTCTGAATATGTTGTCTTCATCTATCCTGATCAGCGTTTTGCTCCTAATTTTTCATTTTTTAGCCCCCCCAAAATTATAGGCATATAGAATATAAAAGCTCTTATGCAACGTGCCTAATTTGGTACATTCTTCATTATAAAAAAAAAAATCCATTTATCTCAATATGAAGAGAAGTTGTTTTTAACTTGTAAAACGGTCGTTACTTCCCGTTTTGTTAGTACTTAACTAATCTTTATGAAAGCCTGGCCTTGTACACCTGTGCGTGTTTTTCTCCTTTCCTATTCAGCGTAAAATTTAATTCATTTAAAATTTGACTTATTGGATGTTGGCGTTACAGTTGGCCATGAAGCTGGCGCCTGATAGAAAGAAGTTTATGGAGGTAATAGCCAGTTCTGGTGATGTCATGGCTGACATAGACAAGTTCTGCACTTCCTTTTCCCCTCTTCTTGATGAGAATCACAAGTTTTTGGTAAGATATATAGTATCCATTTACTTTAAAATTTGAGCTTGATCTCAATGTGATTCAAGTTTTATGACCCACTCAACAGAGTTAAGGATTTCCTCTTTGAGTTATTATGGTTCCTGTCAAGGAGGCATTTGGTTTTCCATTCCGGAGTTATATGGTCCAGTTGGAATTGGATAATCAAATAAGATTCTCTTATTCAAAATCCTAACCGCACCCATTTTTTCTCTCCTAAACACCTATTTTAATTCACAATCCGGTTTGAACCAAAAAATTTCAAAATTTCCAATCCTAATCCGTTTTCAAATAACACCTAAAATATTTGTCGAGTCCGACTCAAGATTTGAGATGCCGGCCTTGGGCTAGTGGAAAAGAAATAAAGGAATCATTTCATTAGTTTGACATTTCTAGTTTACATCGTAAACATGTTGTGTTGTCTTGAAACAGGCTAGTGTTGGCATGGATGAATTGAAGGTGTCGTGATGGGAAGGCTTACCTGACACTTCCATCCCATTTTATCTATTCATCTTTTCTTCAGATTCCGATTCTCTTATGGCTTTTACCAAGGTCTTAGGAGATAATAATCAGATTGTTATAGTGCATATTTCTTCAAAATGAGTTTATTGGGTTAAACTTTTTTACTACATAATTGTTGGGATCTTTAATATAGTTACTAAATTTCAAAATGTGTTTATTGGGTTAAACTTTTTTACTACATAATTGTTGGGATCTTTAATATAGTTACTACATTTACAATCTTTTTGTTGTTGTAAACTCGATATGCCTGATTTTGACATGGGATGATTTTATAAGCTTCCCCTTTTTAGTTTGTTGAGGTTTACTGAAATACCCTGCTATGGCTTCTATTTGAATGTTCTCGATGATGTTATCCTAGACCTGGATCTTATTTAAAACTAGTAAGTACATGTTAGATACTCAGCAAAAAGGAAAAAAAAAAAAAAGTACATGTTAGATAAGAAAGAGAATCACACTTTATTTTTTTGTATTTTTTTTTTGATGCAAGGCAAACTTTTCTTAATTTGAAGAATTGGAATTCCTACTAAGATAATAGGATTGTCAATTTTCAATCTATAATTTATTTTGTCTCATGCCAATTTCATACTATTTGATCTCTTAAATTTCTTTAGGCAACTATACATATATATATGTATGTATGTATGTATGTATGTATAGGAAATGTCTTTTATCAGTTCAACGGATCTATACGGCAGGAAAATATCAACCACTGGATCAATACTGATCATAAATGAACGGTTTGATCATATTGAAGGGCACGCTAATTTAATCAAATTATAGCCCTGTTGTGAAGGATGTACTGTAAAGTTCACTTGATATATTAAAAAGTAATAATTAAAAAAAATTAAAATTAAAAAAATTCTCTCTCTCCCTTCCTACTCTCTTCCAAAATCCAGAAACCCACTCGAATTGCCATCGTCACGGCATCACACTGTGCACACCACCGGCGCTCCTCATCATCCATGTCGACCTCTACCTCGAGATGTCTCACCCTGTCCACCACCATTGCTGAGGAACTCGAGTTCTTTGTCGGCAACGTCGAGAATCAAAGCTCTCTGTTAGCTTGAGATCTACTTAATTTATTTGTCCTTTTTGTATTACATTTTTTTTTTCACAATTTTTTAAAACTATCAATCTTTTTTTGGATGCCCTTTTCATTTCGTGCCCATCTGGTTCTGGTGTTGGAACTCGTATGTCCTTTTTTTTTTTTTTTTTCGGAGAAAATATTGAAGCATTTTATAGCCTATGGGTGGTTTAAAAGTTGTTGGATTTTGAGAAGGGATTGGATCTCATTTTACATGGTTGATTAAAACGAAAGCCATTAACAGAAGAAAAGCACCAAACTTGACCTTTATCGAATTCTTTGTTCTAACAAATTGCTCACTCCTCGTTACAAGTCTCAGCCTCCCCATTCAACACTAACATGTTATTCAGTAGTAACGTGTTGCAACTTTGTCCAATAATAATAAGTAACCTGAACTGTGTTCACCAATATAAACCCTTTCTTCTATAACTCTCCTAATATATATATATATAAATTGCAGAAGTAAGTTTTTTAATCACACTGTAATTACATCAATCCCCTTCAGCCAATTATTTTACACTTCCCCCATTGCCGGCTATTGATTTTTTCAGTGTTACTGAAAAGTCCAACTGCTCATTAACTGATTGACACCTGTCGATATGCTCTGTTGCCTTTGATAAGTTTTAGTCCCTACGTTAGCAGCGCATAACATCCGATGGTGGATATAAGCTCATGCCTATATATATATATATATATATATATATAAAATCCTATTTTTGTCTCTATTCAACTTAACATCAGTACAAACATCAATATCGGAGATAAAATAATCCTATGATATAAGAGATATAACCCTCTACTAAAACTGATTATATTAGTAAAATATGATAAAACTCAGTGAAAAGGACATAAGTCAAGATCTGGTGACGAAAAAATTCATTGAATTCCTTAATAATCTTATAATCGAGTATGGATAGAGCTCTTTTTGAAAAAACATCTAAAACGATGGAATATTCCAATCAATCAAGAGGCAGTCATTCGCAGTACAAAAACTGCAACATACTCCACCTAGCCATAGTACTAACAGTACTATTATATATATACTGCTAAAAAACAATTTTAGCGGAACACACACATAAAAACAAACCGGATGTGAGGGAACTATCTCTTTTATAAGAAAATTAAAACTAAAATCCAAAAACAAAGCATGAATATAAAATATCATCAACCACAAAATTCTCGCCTTACATGAAACAACCACTTTGTCGCACGTCACAACTCAAGAGAAATCAATTGGCCCGATTAGATATAAGAAATTGCGGACCAAATGTTGGATCACCAAGGCCTCGCTGGATCTTAAACCGTCCGAAACTCATCGTGTTAGATCTAGTTAAGAAACTCCTAACTAGGACCATTCGACTCTATCCCCGTCGATATCACCGAACCGTCGATCATCCTCGCCAACCACGGCAAAGGTGACGGCAGAAGTCCCACTCAAAGGAAACTCTAATGTATGAGAAATATGAAAATGAGAGAGAGAAAAAGGGAAACCTAACAGGACAAAGGGGACCTTTGTTTAATTATATATATTGTTTTGTTTTTTTTATTAATATATCTAATCGTATTTGGAAACTGAATGCGTATTTACTTCGTGTGAATGAGAAAGGAAACAAGATGAGTGTTACTTGGATTCTTCTTATCTAGTCATGTGCTTTCCTAATAATATTAACAGAATGCAACTTTATTTTATTTTTGGGACCAAAAATATTGATTATTGAGGTTATTAGAGTATTACCACCAACTAAACCATCAAATTTCCGCTACTTTCACTGAAAATAGAGTCTTTAATAACCTTTTCTGGGTTGCCCCCCAACCTTGACCGATCCAAGAGACCTCATTTGAGAATCTACCGTAAAACTAGACTCATTCTTCCATTAGGATTAATTCAAAGTTAAGAGTTCTCACAAGAAATGTCATTTTTAAAACCGTTTCTTAAAGTGAGAGCCGAATAGAGATCTAAAAAAGATATTCATGATTGTTATGTCATCATCGTCGGTGATAAGTTTTTTAGTTTAGTTAACGATAAATGAGCAAGCCTTCGTCAATGAACTTTTTAGGGAAAAAGACATTGCAACTGATGAACAATCAATAAAACGAAATAGATCATCTATATAGGATACAAAATCGCCCATAGCATATGTATATAAATATAAATATATATAATACTAATCATCCGCTTTCTTCTAAAGAAGAAGGGAAAAAAAATATCAATAACAAATGCATAACCGGTAAATTTATTTATATGATATAGTAGTGTATATGTATGTATCTATGTATACGTATATATGTATGTATGTATCTATAGCTTTAACCTGAACTTACAACTACTGCTGCGAATTCTGATATCGTTATTAGGAGAAAGACTATCCACAGTGAGGCTACACCTGACTCTGAACTTGATCTTGAAAAGCTTCAGCTTTCCCAGCTTAACCCTGACCGGTTGCCTAACCCGAAGATTAAGCGGGACATAACCGGTGTTGTTCAGCTCCGTCTGCACCTCCTCGATAAGGGTCGTCGCGTTCTCCGTCCGGCCGGCCAGCGGCACCACCAGCTCCGTCGTGTTCCGGTGTCCCTGATAGAACTTCGGCAGCGCTCCCTCGCACAGCTTGGTGCCCGAGTAGAGCACGCTTATCCGGCTCCCTCCCTCGTAGTAGATCCCGATCTTCTTGTTCGGATTCCGCGCCGTGATCGTCACGTCGAGCGCCGCCGACAGGCTCTGGTCGTCGCTGAGGTTGAACTGCGTTACCTGCAGCTTGCTGACCGAGTACTTCGGCAGTTTGGGGCGGAAGACGAGGTACAATATCCCAGCTGTGGCGGCAATCGCGACGGTTAGGATGAGGATGAAGAGGAAGGTCCAGCAGAGGCACCTCCGGAGGCAGCTTCTTCGCTTCTTCGGCGGCTTTGAATGAGTCACCGGAATGGTTCGCCGGAATGGAGGGTAAGCAGTGTCCGCCGATGAGGCTGGGTTGCCTTTGTCGGACCTGGTGGATCCTGAGGGCACCAAAGGGGCCTCGGGGTCTTGAGTTGGATGGACTCTCTGGTGATCCGCCATGTTAATTTTCTGGTTTTGTTTGATCTGATCTCTCTGCAGCTACTTGCGTAAGGTTTGTTTAGTCTTACAAGGTTACATATATTTATATATAGATATAGGTTGCAATGTATATAGACTAGGTAATGGTTTATGACTTTCAGAAGGTTTCGTATATTTGACTTTAAGAAGGTAAAGAGTCACTTTCTAGGAAAGACATCATCCGCGCGGTCTAGTACCTAAAATTCAGCAAAAGGAGGCGTGTCCTGTTTCAGATCAAATTCGTGTTTTTTTTTTTTTTTTTTTTTTTTTTTTTCTAATAGAGTAAATTTTGTAGATTGGTAGAAGTAGAACTTTCTTGGTTTAAGTTCAGACTCATCACGCGTTGATAGCATGACCTATACACGGTGGATTCAAATTTCATATTTATTAAAATAACATGATATAATATAATTGATTAAATTTTATTCAAAAAAGAAAAAATACATATGAGCTGAATTTTTATGCGGTATAAATTCAATATACGTATTCAAGCATCTTGGCCTGCTTGGAAGGTCACTTTAAAGTCTCGAAATTAATTAATTACTTTATTTATTGTCGCTAATCAAGAACTTGGACCTGATTACGGGTGTTTATGGTAACGGCTTTTTCTGCTGAAACAATTATAACATTTATGCAGATCTATACGACATGACACACGAGATATACGAATTATTTACAAAACAATAACGTAGATTAAAAGGCAAACTTAATCATGAGTATTTAGTCATGAGTCTTGACCATGTTCATATGTGGAACGGAAGGAAGTACCATGTGTAGAAAGTTTTTTTTCACATGCACTTCAGTTATTTATTGTCCGAATAAAAAGGCAAATATTGTATTCCTTTGCAATTTTGATCAGATATCTTTCGTAGAAAAAACACATAAACAAAAATATTACGATTACCCTTAAAAAAAAAAACTGTTCATGAGGTAACTGTAATCGATCTAATAAAATAAGATATGAAATCACTATTAAATTATGTTTATAATTATTATAATTATGTGTGTTGATACTCAGTAAATTTTCATATCCAAATCACTTACAATATTATATAATAAGAATAGTCTTTAGGTGTATCAAACTACATATACGTGTGTTTTTTGATCAAGTCACATGTCACTTTAAAATTGGTCAATCTTATTGTCTAGATTTATAAAACGTTGTATCTCGATAATTAAAAAATAACATACCACATACCTTTCAAAAATAAAATAAATAAATAGATAATAAATAAATAACCGAACGGCGTGTATGAATTAGCAATGATGGAACCAGGATTTGAACTTAGTGGGATACAAATAAAAATTATTTTTATGAATTAAAATAATTTGAAAATTAAAAAAATAATTCTATTAATAACACGTTATAATTATCTCCGACAGGTTTTATGCTGTGCATTCGTTGTAAGATAATATTATAATCCATATAATACTTGTAAAAAAATATTTATTAACATACATAACTAAATTTTCATTCATCTATCGACTTCTTATACTTTTTTACAACATTAATAGCATAAAATAGTTTGTCCCTCGAACTTTATTATGAATACTCCAAAACAATCTCATGAATAGAAAAAATAGATACAAGTATAC
>CM046365.1:12213685-12243952 GCA_025413025.1 Ficus hispida | reverse complement strand
TCAATCAGATTTTCTGACACCCATAGACGAGTGAGTTTGGTCAGAAAACCAATGGTCGAAGGGATCGGACCCACAAAGAAATTCCGCCCCAAGTTCAACTCGACTAGATTCTTGAAAAGGCCCAATTCTTGAGGAATTGAGCCATTGAGTTGATTATAAGAAACGTCAAGCTTCATCAATTGGGAGAGGTTGGCTTGTGAAAGTGGTAACTCACCTGTTAGACTATTCCAGGAGAGGTCAAGGTGTGTGAGCTTGGAGAGGTTGACTAGTGAGAGAGGTAACTCACCTGTCAAAGTATTATGGGAGAGGTTAAGGAGTGTGAGCTTGGAGAGGTTGGGTAGTGAACGAGGCAACTCACCCGACAGATTATTCCGGGAGAGGTCAAGGTGTGTGAGCTTGGAGAGGTTGGCTAGTGAACGAGGCAACTCACCCGACAGATTATTCCGGGAGAGGTCAAGGTGTGTGAGCTTGGAGAGGTTGGCTAGTGGACGAGGAAACTCACCCAACAGATTATTCCAGGAGAGGTCAAGGTGTGTTAGCTTGGAGAGGTTGGCTAGTGAACGAGGCAACTCACCCGACAGATTATTCCGGGAGAGGTCAAGGTGTGTTAGCTTGAAGAGGTTGGCTAGTGAACGAGGCAACTCACCCAACAGATTACTCCAGGAGAGGTCAAGGTGTGTGAGCTTGGAGAGGTTGGCTAGTGGACGAGGAAACTCACCCAACAGATTATTCCGGGAGAGGTCAAGGTGTGTGAGCTTGGAGAGGTTGGCTAGTGGACGAGGCAACTCACCCAACAGATTATTCCGGGAGAGGTCAAGGTGTGTGAGCTTTGAAAGAGTGCCTATCTCTGGTGGGATTCTCCCGAAGAGTCCGACATGGGTAAGTTCCAGACGGACTAGATTTGGAAGGCATGAGAAGTTAAGCTTGTCGAGCATACGTTCTCCAGTGTACAAATACCATATAGATATTTCAGAAACTTTTCCGGCATTATTGCAAGTTATACCTTCCAAACCACAAAGGCTGTTGTTCCACTGCCAGGGCCACCAACCAGTTTTGTTCAGACAGGAAGCTTCTGAATCCTGGAAATCATCAATGCTTGGTGCTGGTGCCGGTGTCGGTTTCAGAGCCGGTGATAATGAAATAGAAGCTGTGACAAAGAAAGAGGTAGTTTGGATGTAGAGTAAATGGGTGAAGATTAAAAGAAAGGTAGCCCATGCTACTGAGCCACTATCAAAGAGGGAAAGGGAACGCATATTCATGCTCAAGCTTGTTGATGGGTTTAGTCTGATACTCCTGATCACCAATTCTCACTCCGGGTACTTATGCTTGCTCTGTTTAGATAACACTAGTTAATTAATTAATATTATTAACACGACCAATCCATAAAACGTGTTGCCATGTTTTTCAGGTGCGGTAGTGTCGACTATGATGTCAAAGACACTTTTTGTGGACGTCTTCACTTTCCATGTAGTTAGTGGAGCGCACACTTTTTGTGGACGTCTTCACATAGTAGTAAGGATACTATTTTTTTTTTTTTTTTTGCTTGGAAGTAGTAAGGAGACTTGAGGTTTTCTTTATTATTTTAATTTTAATTTTTGCCTTTTTGACGTGAGGTCTTCTTTGCCTCTCTGTTTGTCCCTTTTTAACTCGAGGTCTTCTTTACTTAAAAAAAAAAAAACCAAGAAAAGAATAATAAATGTAAAAATAAAATGTAAAGAAGACCCCAAGTCTTTCTACTTTGTGTTGAAGGAAAGTGTACATTTAATACCCGTATAAGCTCAAAATGTAACGACTAATATAAGAAACAAAGTGAGAAAAACGTTAGAAATAATAGATATGTGAAAGATGAAAAAACTTGATAGAATTCTCCTTGTAGGGGCTTCCTTTTCTTTTCTTTTTTTTTTTTTTTTTATAAAAAAAAATCGGAGATAGGACGACTGGTGTTAATATATTCTTTATGAGCATTACTAAAAGGGTTCTTAAATACTGATATGAATGTTTGTTGAAGGCACTTATAGAAGCTTTTTAAATGTAGGGAACATCTTTACTTATAATACATATTTTAAACATGATCTAATAAAAATGACACAAAAAAAAAAAAAATTGCCAGCCTAATATTGTTATTATCATTTATAAACAATACAATTATAAATTAATGAATACGTAAAATATATATATATATATATATATATATAAATAAGGCCAGTTATAAATTGCTATCGGTGTTAAGACCTTACTAATGATGTATAAACATGACAATATAAATATGGGGTTATTTACAGAAATGTCTAAATTGAGGACGATAATTTAAAAAACGTCCTATTTTTCTTTCATTTGTATTAATGTTTAAATTGATACTTACAAATACCACGTTACCCTTTTATCAAAAATTGAAAATAAAAAAAAAATTGATTAAAAAAAGGAAAGAAAAATCTCTAAAACATTTCAGTTTAACTAAATCTTTTTATAAAAGAAAAAAAATATATCATTTTACTTTATTTATTATAAAGAAAATAGAACTCTAACAGATATTAGTTGTATGACAAATTAAAATATTTATTATGATAAATAATTTGTCATTAAGATAAATTCACAATGAATATATTAAAAATGATATTGTAAAAAAATATTAAACACTTTAAAACCTAAAAAAAGACATCATAATGATAATTATTTATCATAAAGAAAGAACAATATAATAATATAGTAATATTGTAAAGAACAAAGCATAATACATTTAAAAGAGTATCATAATGATCTAGTAATAAACATAAAGAAACAAACAATTTTTTTTTATCACATTTGAACTTTAGAAACTATCTTTTTATAAAAAAAAAAAAAAAGAAAAAGAAACAATCTATTAAAACAATACGGATAATAATATAAAAAATAAATTATCATAAGGAACCTAAATTATATGAAAAAAAAATTGTTTCTAAGAAACCTAAATCACTAAATCATACTTAAAAAATATGATTATTAAAAAACTTAAATTATATTAATAAACAATCATTATAATAAAAAACTAATCATTAATATTATTTAGACACTTATAATTAATTAATTAATTAATATTATTTACACGACCGATCCATAAAACGTGTTGCCGTGTTTTTCAGGTGCGATACTGTCGACTACAAATACTTTGTACGAGCATTTTAAACATGTTGTCAAAGACACTTTTTTTGGACCTCTTCACTTTCCATGTAGTTGGTGGAGCAAACACCGGGGGTCTAAAAGTCTAGTCACATAGTAGTGAGAAGACTTTTTTTTTTTTTTTTTTTTTTTTTTTTTTTTTTTTGGCTCGGAAGTAGTAAGGAGGCTTGAGGTCTGCTTTATTATTTTTATTTTTATTTTTTCCTTTTTGACGTGAGGTCTTCTTTGCTTCTCTGTTCCGAGCTTCTTTACTTAAAAAAAAAAAAGAATAATAAAAGTAAAAATAAAATGTAAAGAAGACCCCAAGTCTTTTTACTTTGTGTTAAAGGAAAGTGTACATGTAATACCCATAGAAGCTTAAAATGTAATGACAAATGTAAGAAACAAAGTGAGAAAAACATTAGGAAGAATAGAAATGCGAAAGATGAGAAAACTTGATAGAATCCTCCTTATAGGGGCGCTATTTTCTTTTTTTTTTTTTTTCTTTTAGGGCGACCGATGTTAGTATATCGATCCTTTATGAGCATTTATTAAAAGGGTTCCTAAACACTTATATGAATGTTTGTTGAAGGCACTTATAGGAGCTTTTTAATGTAGGGAACATCTTTGCTTATAATACATGTTTTAAACATGATCTGATAAAAATGACATAATAAAAAATAAAAAAATATGCTAGCCTAATATTGTTATTATCATTTATAAATAGTACAGTTATAGATTATTGAATACGTAAAAAAAAAATTAAGACCACTTACAAATTGCTGTCGGTGTTAAGACCTTACTAATGATATATATATAAACATGACAATATAAATATGGGATTATTTACATAAATGTTTAAATCGAAGACTATGATTTAAAAAATATCTAATTTTTCTTTTATTTATATTAATATCTAAATTGATATTTTTCTTTCATCAAAAATTGAAAATAAATAAATAAATAAAATGATAAAATTAGGAAAGAAAAAAAATCTCTAAAACATTTTAGATTAAGCAAATCTTTTATAAAAGAAAAAAAAAAGATCATTTTACTTGATTTATTATAAAGAAAAGAGAACCATAACAGATATTAGTTGTATGACATATAAAAACATTCATTATGATTAATAATTTGTCATTAAGAAAAATTCACAACGAGTATATTAAAAATGATATTGTAAAAAAAATTAAAAACTTTAAAACCTAAAAAAAGACATCATAATGATAATTATTTATCATAAAGAAAGAACATCATAATAATATAGTAATATTGTATAGAAAAAAACATAGTACATTTAAAAAAAGTATCATAATGATATAGTAATTATCATAAAGAAATAAAATATTTCATATCATATTTAAACTTTCGAAACTTTTCTTTATATATATATATATATATATATATATATAAAGAAACTATCTATTAAAACAATACCAATAATAATATTAAAAATAAATTATCATAATAACGTAATATTTGTCATAAAGAACCTAAATTATACTAAAAAAAAATGTTTCTAAGAAATCTAAATCATACTAAAGAAATATAATTATAAAAAAACTTAAATCATATTAAGAATCACTGTAATAAAAAACTGGTCATTAAGATAAAAATATAAAAATGATAAACAACTAAAGAAAAAAAAAAATCTCATGAGGAAAAATGATGTTAAATATAATAAAAAGGTAAAATGGGTTGTATAAGTGATTATTATTTTTTTAAAATAGATATAAACGTAATATTATAAAAAAAAAAATAAAAAAAAAGGAACATTTGTAGATTTTTTGTGTAATTATTTTACACATGGCACACAACATTCAAGCGCCACGGGAAGACTTTATATCCCAGCGTTATTGCTTATTAGTAAGCCGTGTTGACTATTCACCATGCAAGTCTTTCAATGTTTCCAATATATCTTCTAAAAGCGTTTTTACTTGCCTCCAGAACTTCTCACTAATTAACGACGTATCCTAATCTAATTTTCTTAAGGTGACCCTTGAATTAACGTGTGTTAATAAAGATCTACAGTTGCTAAAAATGTAATTTTATTAACATCTTCTAGTGATTCCTCAAAAAAAAAAAAAAAAAATCTACTTGTAGTCGTTTTTACTATTTTTGTCGTTTCAAATTTTATTCACCTTTGTCTTATCCGTTGTCGTTTTTCTGTTAAATTTTTGGCCCCGTTTGGTGGCCATTTCCAACCTCCGTTTCCATTATTACAACCGTTACAACAAAAGTCACCTTAAAAAAAAAATGACATGGTTGTGTTTCAAAAATTTTTCAAGATGATGATTTAAAAAAAAAAAGAACAATGGAAAACAATCCACTGTTTATTAGTTTTTTTCTTTCTTTGTTTTTTTTTTGTTCAACCTTAAAAGTAGGGATTCAAATCCCACTTTATCATACAGTTAGATGTGGAATTGTCATTACATTATACCTCTTCCTACCATTGCATATAGATTTTTCGGTTCCAGTAGTTTGTCAAAATTTTGGTCACCCTAATTTTTTTATGCCGTTTGAACATTATTTTTTGTATTTTTTATATTTGTTGATGCATTGAATTGAAAATTTAAATAATTTTATATTGTTTTCATTTTGTATAAAAAAATTTGCATTTTAAAATCAGGAATTTTTGCGATAGGAACTGTTTTTTTTTCCCCCAC
This sequence comes from Ficus hispida, assembly GCA_025413025.1. Taxonomy (NCBI): domain Eukaryota; kingdom Viridiplantae; phylum Streptophyta; class Magnoliopsida; order Rosales; family Moraceae; genus Ficus; species Ficus hispida. The sequence continues at coordinate 12,238,151 of CM046365.1, read as the reverse complement.
TATCTTATAAATTGTATTTTAATTGTTGTGTTTCCTTTGTTGTGGGCTGAAGTTAATTGTCTTGGTAATCTTATGCATCCTAAGTTAATTGTTTATTCCATCGAGGATGATCAGATTAAGTTTACTTGATGAGCTAGGTTTATACTGGTGATTTGAATACAATCATCTTGATGTGTTGCTAGTTTAAGAGTCATTTTAATGTTTTTCAGGTTGTTTTTAGTGTATTAAGTAGATTAGGAAGCAAAAGACTCTTTAAGTAAATCATGCGGATTTGGTGCAAATTCTGCTGGACACAAAGCTCAGGAAGGACAAAGAGCCAAGGCTGCAGCCCTGGAATTGAGAGTTGTAGCCCTGAAGTTCGGCAAGGCAAGGGCAGATTAGTGAGGGCTGCAGTGCCCAAATTTCATGGCCGCAACCCTCGTTTGCATAAGTTTCCCTTTCTTGTAATTTTTGATTCAAAATTTGCCCTTTTTGGAACAAGTATATGAATAGGAGAGATTAGGGTTAGTCTAGTGCCTTTGGCTATGGAAGAAGCTGAAAACCAGTAGAATAAAAAGAAGAAAAATTTATATTTAGCTTTGGATTTTCATATTTTATTTTCAATTCTAGTTTTATATTTTATTTTCTGTCAAATTAGGGAGATATCATCTTGAAGATCAAGAGGAGAAGGAGGAGGAGATTAGAGAGAGAATCTTGGAGACTTGTGACACCTCTGTAAATGGGTTTTTCTTATTATTTTCTTAGAATTTAATTTTTGTAATTTAAGAATGGTTGAACCTATGTTTTGTATATTTTTATTTATGAATTAATTTTCTTTTCTAGGATTCCGGTGTAGCCAAATTATGATGTTTTGATTATTCTTTTAATTTAGTTGTTGATTTATTTTTCATGATTGAATGTTCTTTACTGTTCTTAATGTTTCTAAATAATTACCCACTATTTAGTTGATTGGTTAATCATAATAAAACCGGAAGGAGATTTATGAGTCTAGTTCATTGTGTCGAATGCCATAGGTTACATGCGAGATAGGAATATACCTTCATGGCTTGTGTAGTCACTACATGGGAACCGCAAATCTTAATGAGTTCTTATTGATTTTAATTCACATAGGAATATAATGGATGGGCTTCTAAGGTTATTTTTATTAGATTTCGGGAGGGATCAGTGAATAGGTTAGGGATTTTCGACTATGAACTAGGAAAATAAATTGATGTTTTTGAGATTGATTAATAGAGGCGGAGTAATTATGGTGAAATTGGAACTCTAGATTTTTTTCTATTTTGAATCTTTGTTTTTGTTTTTGTTTTTATTATTATTGTTATTTTTACTTCAAATTCCTTTTCGATTTATTCAAATAAAATAAGAGCTAACCAATTTCAGTAATTAGTGATCAATCAATCCTCATGGGAACGATGCTCTATTTATCACTTTATTATTTATTGACAATAACGTATACTTGTCTTAGAAAATCTACAACAAGTTTTTGGTACCGTTACCGGGGACTGTTTGTTTTGCTAATATCGATACCAAATAGCTTTACTTTTAATTTGAATATTTTCTTTTCTTTTTATTTATTTTTCTATATTTTAATTTTGTTAGTTTTTATCTTGTTCGAGGTACTTCAAGATGTTTCATCGATGAAACCTCATGAATTTCGTTCAACATGATTTGGAACCGTTGTATGGTTCTTGGTTACAAAGATTTGCTAATGTAACGCCCTAACTTACATAGGGCCGTTACCATCCTTACTTAATTTAAATCTCAGTCTTAAATACTTAAGCTTATTGAAAATTTTAGAATAATTTTTTTTTCTCTCTCTAAACACCATATGAATAGACTAGTCTATATAGGTAAACTTTTCATGTATACATATTAAAATATAAATATATACATACGCCTTACGTTTGACTTAAGTCTCCAAACATCATATATATAGTATAACGTAATTTATTTAAATATATATATATATATATATATATTTAGTTCAAAAGAGCTTGCGGAAAATTTTACGTAGTGGTATCCCACACCACCCTTTGCTTGCCGCATCGTCCACATGACCCACCAATTAAGCTGTAGGCTTTTTACCCTACAGTATGAAATATACTAATGAGCTTACGCTTAGTAAGTACAAACATAATCTCACAAAACATGTCAAGTATCATATAACTTATGCATGATCCATTTATGATGTATTATGAATGTCTTATGCTCCATTATGGACTTAATTATGAACTTATTATCTTGCTTAATATATGGGCCCCTTGTGTACGTACCAAATGCGTGCAATCCTCAGAAAGTTAGGGTTTGTAAGATCCCTAACAATTCTGGAAATCATGTAATCCTTCACGATCTGGCGGAAGGTCTTAGTATCTTAAAACATATATAATCCTCCACGATCTGACGGTAGGTTGGTACGATACTTTACTTGTCTCGGTTTAGTCTTAGCTTTGTTTCTTTTCCAAGACTAAGATTCTTTACTTGTGATCTTATTAATCATGATGCATGTGATACCTGAATATGGCATGACATAAAAATTAATAGCATAGAATGACCTGTGGCATATTAATAAAGCATGACATTATCGTAAAACATAGCATTATTGTAAAACATGATATGTACATAAACATGGCACAACATGACATATATGTAAACAAGTCATGCTTGAAAATAGTTTACTATTTTTCATACTGTAAGTGAGGTTTGTACTTACCAGTTGTCCTAGCTCTTGACAAGACGAAGCAACATGTTATATTCCTGTCTCCAAAAAGGACGTAAGATAAGAATCATCCTATCTTACTCTAAATTATTACATTCAATGTTGGTATCCTAACCAATATTCATAAGTAACCCTACTTACAAGTCCCCACATACTACAATGATATCTTATTCGGTTACTAAATGTAATCCTAGGGCACATGACCCAATTACAATCAAACCGTATCTTGTTTGATTACTTTAAGCAACCTTGGGTACAAGGCCCAATTATACTTAAATAGTATTTTATTAGGTTACTATTAATAACCCTGGATATAAGCCCAATCGTATTTAGACTAGTACCCAATTAGGTTACTAAGGTCCAATTACTTTTAAAGTAATATCCTATTAGGTTACTATTGGTAACTGTGGGTGTAAGGCCCAATCCAATAACTTGGGTATCCTATCTGATTACTATTAATCATCATTTTGTTACTATGTTTTCAAAATAATTTTTGGCCTATTTATTTATTTTCTCTTTTCTTAAGAAGACGTAGTATTGTTGTCTAATTTTTTTTTTTTAAATCTTTTGTAAAACTTTAATCCTTTAAAACCGTATTTTTATAAAACTGTAACTTTTTAAGCAAGAATAGTTAAAAACTGTCAAATTCTGAAAAAATCTTTGAAAACAGTTCCATAAATTCGGTTGTTAGTGCATGTGCAGTAATTTTCTGTTCATGCACTGTTTCTAAAATCCTGTATAGGAATTTCCTGTTTCCTGCATAATTTTTAAGATCTAGTTTTATCTTAAGATCGGTTTTGAGTTTGAAAAAGTTTTCTTCATAAAAATTGTAGATCTCAATGAGTCCTGCAACTTTGTTTTTTTTGTTTTTTTTTTTCCCTCAAAACCTAATTCTACCTTTAACCTGTCTTTTTTCCTTGTTGAAACTGCCTGGCCGTGCATGGTGACTGGGCCTGACCAGGTTCGGATTTTCATAAAAACAGAAGCCTTTGGAGCTTTATTTTTGAAAACCAACCTGTTAACCCCTAGGATTTTCGATTCTCTATAACTTTGTAGTTTTGGCTTTTCCTAAATTCGGCCTGTAAAGGCCTCAAAATTCCATTTTCAGATTGCTACCCAGTTTGATTCGAAAACTGATAGTTTTATCTTTGATTGATTTTTACGTAAAATTACGCACACCCTACCTCAAACGGTCGAAACTGTGAGCCTATATCAAGCATACAATGCATTATGTATGTTCTTCATCATCATGCATTTGTTTCTCATCCTTACAAACCCGAATGATAACCTTTACCAAATTAGGGTTTTGAGTTAATTTTTAACCCTCCATTCATCATACATCATCATCATCATTATCAATCATACAATACTTCTTCTTGAGCATGTGGGCACATATTACAAACACATAATAGGCATACATACATACCACAATTTTTCTAAAGCATAGCATCAAACACATGCGTAAACTCATAAATCAAGACCACTAAACCCTAATCAAGCACATGCTAGACATTTAAACTTATTGCATGAAAGTAAAGGGGTGAGCTTATGCTCTTACAAACCCAACATAAAATACACTTAAACCCTAGAACCAAAACTTAATTGAATTGCTTAAGAGGTTTAGAAAGGTTACCTTTAAGCTTTGAAAGTGGTTCTAGGCCTTGGATCAAAAATTTTTCTTCTTCCTCCATTTTCTCCAAATCCGACCACTCATTTTTTTTTTCCTCTTTGGCTTCGGCTCCTAGGGTGAGATGGAGAGAGAGTTGAGAGTGAACTACAAACTTTGGAGTTCACTAAATGGTTCACAACTAATCCCACATCACTTATTTATAGGTGAAAATTCTTGATTTTTCATCAATTATTTTTATTCTTAAAATTGCATATCTAACCCCAAAAATAAAATATTTGCTCATAAATCCCCCTTAGGTGGCCGGCCATGAGGAACCCTTAGAGGCCAAGAAATCTCTTCAAACTTATCTTCACTCCCCCCCCCCCCTGACAACCGGCCATGTGGTAGCTTAGGTGGAGGAATAATCCAAAAACAATAAATCGAAAATTGTGTATTTATCCACAATTACTTGGCCTCCAAGTAAGGTCATGTTTGGCACTCCCCCTAAAATATAGTATATTTCTTAATAATCCAGATAGTGCCAATATTGTTATAACTATTAACAGTCCTGAAATACTACACTGCAGTCCAGAATTCATCTGCACTTAACTGGACTGCGTATGGATTTTTCTTAAGACTTGAAACTACTTAGCCTTCATTGCTCAAAATATTACTCCTGATTATTCTAAAGCAATCCTATATCTTATTCTTAATTCTGCATCTGTAATGATGGTTTATCGTAGTATAATTTACATACTGCTTACTAAACTGAAGTACCGTCTTAATCATATCTTAAATCATCCTGGTCAAACATTGACTGTAATAAAATTATATATCCTTATTCTGCCTCTTTCATTAAAAGGCCTCATACTTGACTAAGTAAACTATTATTGAGTCTTATAATGTTATAAGAACTTGCACATACTCTGATAATCAAATCAGATCATGAACTTCATTTTCCTTGTATCTAAGGTAAGCACAAGTTCATCAAAATTTTGTATTATTACAGTTAATTCGGTTTCCTTATCATGGTTTCTTGAAGGAATATCATATTCAACTCTTCCTTCATGGCTTGCATGCTACAACAAGAAATTGGGTTGAAAGTGAAAATGGTACCACCTATTTCTACCAACAATCTATTGATGAAAGCTATACTTATATGTTGGAAGACATGGCCGAGTTCGATTATTGGAATTTAAATTGTTCAATGAACAACTACGGTTGTAAGAATAATTCATAACTTGTAGAGCCATGGATTGAACCCAATATCAATATACGGAGACGTCTTCTGAAGTTTTAGCCTTATTTGCTTACCATATAAAGAAGATGGATCAAAATCTTGAATGGATGAAGGAATTTTGAGAGGAATCATGTGCTACCATGAGAAGGATGGCAACAATGGTGGAAAACTTAAAAGAATTGAGTGCATCTGTTCCTATATATTATGGATGTTCCAATTAACAACATAGATGATTGCCGCTTTGAGGAGCCGACACCAAGAGAGGAGCAAGTGGGGTTGTTTCATGACGACGAAGTTAAGGTACAAGACTTAATCATTGAAGAAAAATCACAAGATGAAACCCATAGTGCCCAATCTTTTGTACCAACATTCATCATTCAAGATCACATCTATGAAGATCCAATGTGGCCTACACCTCCTCTGCCAACATTAGCTTCATTCCTTCATGCGCACCAAGCACATATAATGAAGCCAAATCATGTTGAGCACATGTGCCAAAATCAATATCTCACCACATTTGAGGGCGTTATCAATCAAGACCCATATATGGTGTTGTATGACACCTATTATGGATGGAAGCCGCTCTTTGATGAGTACTTTTACATAGTCAAGCCAATGACTATAAAATTTGATATTTTGTTTTAGTTTCTTTCTTTTAATTCTATGCAATCATGTTTTCATTAGTGTGTTTAGTTTATATTAATTACTAATCTTTATATATGGATTTGTTTCAATCAGGGTTTCAAGCAAGTTTGGGGTTAGTCATTTGAGTTTTCATCCTGTCTTCCTCCAACTGAAGAGTCCAAGTGCCCAATCTTTTGCATAAGGCAGGTTGTGGGCACTGTAGCCCTCCTTCTCAAGGCTGCAGCGCCCAGTAAAAAAAAAAAAAAAAGAGACAGATTGTGGGCACTGCAAGGCCACACTTCCACCGCTGTAGCGCCATAAATCTTGAGAGGCAGTGATTAAGTGACGGAGAGAAGGAGTAGTGCCTTTAAAGATCAAGTAAGTGTGTCCATTCTCTTTGTGCGTTCATGACATTGGGGATAATGTTCATCTTAAGTTTGGGGGTAGGAAACACTTGACTGTTTTATTTTATCTGTCTCTGTTTTCTTGTTTTTGTTTGATTGTTTTTATTACTGTTTTTGTGATAAAAAAAAAAAAAAAAACATGTTTTTGAGCAATGATGAAGTTTGACCGCAAAAGTAGATGATATGAGCAAATGATTGACCTTTTCTTTGCTTTTGGGAAGTGATAAATGTTTTCTTGTCCGTGTGCTTGGTTTCATTGTCGCTTTGCTTTGTTTTTAGATTCTTTGAACACAAGCAGCTTTGATCACTTTGTTACCTGGCATACTTAGAGAACGTGTATGCGGATTTTAGTAATTTTTAGATCTCATTGAACTGTGGAACCTGTTTGATTGTTACTCAAAGCGAAATCCCAAATAATGCAATGCTAAGGATATTATTTAGGCCATTTTTGGATCATTTGAGCCTTTGGAGCCTACTCGATGAAATAATCTATCCCTAGTTTGCCCCTTTTGAGCTGAAATTAACTTTTCTTTCTTAACCATTATATTAGCCTAACTTGAAAAGAATTTTGTACCCTTCAACCTTCGCCCTTAAGCACATGGATTGGTCTAGGAATACTTTTAGTTGTGCAAACGAATGGGGCATTGTGTGAGAAATTACTCTACCCATACTTTTAGGAATACTTTCTCACACTCTACCCCTTCTAAATAATTGGCCATTATTTAGTTGATTGGTTAATCATAATGAAACCAGAAAGAGATTTATGTGTCTGGTGCATTGTGTTGAATGCCATAGGTTGCATGTGGGATAGGAATATACCTTCATGGCTTATATAGTAATTGTATGTGAACCACAAATCTTAATGAGTTCTTATTGGTTTCAATTCATATAGGAATATAGTGGATTGGCTTCTAAGGATAGTTTTGTTAGACCTCGGGAGGGGCCAGTGAATAGGTTAGGGATTTTCGACTATCAGCTAGGAAAATAATTTGGGGCTTTTGAGATTGATTAATTAAGGCGGAGTATTTATGGTGAAATCAAAACCTTAGATTTTTTAGTATTTTGAGTTCTTCGTTTTTGTTTTTATGATTATTTTTATTTTTACTTTAAATTTGTTTTTGGTTTATTCAAATAAAATTAGAGTTAACCAATTTCAGTAATTAATGATCAATCAATCCTCATAGGAATAATACTCTACGATATTACTTGTTAATGATAGCGTATACTTGTATTAGAAAATTTGCAACATTACTTGTCTATCAGTTTATGCCTCGAGGAAGCTTGGAGAATCACCTTTAAGAAGTACGTGTTTATGAATATATTTTCCAGAAGTTAATATGTTTTCAATTGGATCATCCTCTGTTCCAAAAAAAAAAAAACATTATTAGATCCGTTTTAATCAATTTATTGAATTTAATTAAATTAGCAATTTAATTAGATTACCAAAAGTGTAAATAATAAAGAACACATGTAATTTTACGAGATAATTCGGTCACATCTACTCCTCAAGGCCATGCCCAGCTATCGAACGATCTACTAATATCAAATGATTACAAGTATTTTCGGACTTATACAACCCAAAGACTCTATTTTTCTATTGTTGCGGGTCATCTTGAACCTATTAGCTGGATATATTCGGTGAGCACTACTCGTCTTGTTGTTGAACTCCCTTCAACTGAAAACATCTTCTCCTTACAGCTTCAAGTTCCCGTCCCGAAGAACGGCAATGTCTCCTCCCGAGTACTCCAAATTCTTAAATTCTTCTCCCAGAGAACAAATAATGACCATATGAACTAAATCGCAAATAAGCGTGAGTTTCCAAGTGTCCGGAGTGAAGCAATCTATATTTGAGATTCACATATGTAGTAGCATCGTCCAAAATTAGAATCAAACCAGGTTACATTCGAATTTCATTCGAATTTCAAATGTTGCATGTGATGTTGCAACATGGACTGCAACATTTTGAAATTCAAATATTAAATTTTATTTATGTTGAATAAAAACAGAATTATTCAAATATTGGTAGCTTATAATCTTCATAATATCTTCAATGAATATTTTCTTGATTTGAAAATGTGATCTTTAGAAAATCTTGGGATATTTTTGAAACTCTAATCTGAAAGGAATTAGGAATCATAACTAAATTAGATTTTCCATTTAAATTCAAATCCACAAGATGATATCATGTTTTTAATATTATCCAACAGTATAATCTCCCCAGCAACAAATATCTTCACGTAAATCACAGCTGCAAATAATTCAAACCTCAAACTTCTTCAAATCTACATCTTCACACGTCAGGCATGCTAACTGATGTTGCAGCATGGACTGGAATACGAACGTCAACATTGGGTAAATCTGAACTAACCTGAACTAAACACTCGTTTTTTGTTTTTTATTCAAGTTACCATAAATGGTAACACCTAAAAACCTAACAAACATTATCATGTGTGCTTACCTACTCAGGAGGCTTTGCATTCTGTTTCTTTTCCACTTAATACGGTGATTTATAATGTCTGGATAGTGGTTATTAAATTAATTAATATGTCTCGTGGTATTATATAAAGGTGTTTTTTCCCCTCTCAATTGTGCTTCCCTGATTTTTTATTCTTAATTAATTGTCACCCAACCCACCACCCCCCCACCCAACATCAAAAAAAAAAAAAAAAAAAATCTAGCAAAAGAGACAGGCTACAATGGTGTTTCTTAATTTAAAGCTTCCCTGCACATTGTTGATGAATTATGAGATTTGTCTGTCAACCCAAGTTACATATCTTTTTAGCCTAGCTCATTAATATTAAAGGGATTCATTTTAAACGTCATTTAAACTTTCTAAAGTGTGATTTTGTCTTTCGTTAGACATCTTACTTCAAAGGGTGATGTCCATAGTTTTGGGGTGGTTCTACTTGAGATGTTGACTGGTTGAAGATCCATGGACAAAAACCGAACCAATGGGGAGCAGAACTTGGTGGAGTGGGCGTGGCCGCATCTTGGAGAAAGGTGAAGGTTCTATCGACTATTAGATCCTCGACTTGATGGACGCTTCTCTATCAAAGGTGCACAAAAAGCACTTCAGTTGGCAGCCCAGTGCTTTAGACGTGATCAGAAAGCTACACCTTTGATGAGTTAAGTTGTTGAAGTGCTAAAGCCTCTGCCTTACCTGAAGGACATGGCTTCTTCCTCCTCCTACTTCCAAGCTCTGCAAGCGGAGCGTAGTGGGTCCAGTGCAAATGCTAGAAAAGATTGTAGTTGGGGCTTTCAAGGAATGGACATCCAATAAGAAGCCTCTTCGTAACTAATGGTCAGCAGGCATCTCCATGTCACCTAAATCAACGAAACTGGTCACCCAAACCTGGAGAACAGTTGCATTGATGAATTCCCGCTTGATCTGTCAACGACATTTTGCCTGTTCTTCTATCCTAAGGGACGTGAAAAAATTTCAGAAAACTGATTACCTTTGAGGCGGGAATTGGCATTGTTGTGTATACTTTTGAGAGGTGAGTGTAACCGAAACTTATGGGCTTGGAAATTGTATTAGATGTTGAAATTAAGCCAGGAACATTACAACCTTTAGTTTATCATTTCATTTAATGTCAGCCAAAACAACAAAAGTTCACCTTCTAGTTGTTTTTATTTCGACAAATGATTCTAGGCATACAGCAATTAGCAAGTAGATTGCTGCACATGTTTAACAAAAATAATAACTTGGCTAGAATGCTAGTCTTTAATAATTAGAAATTCCTACTTTTAGTTTTTGATTTTTATTTAACATCATGATATTTATTTATTATCCAATATCAAGGTTTGTAGATAAAATTAAACAAGCATCTTGTCGGGGAATAAGAACTAGCATTCTTCATGCTCGGGAAAAAGAAAAGTTTCAGTTTACGGAACAGTCTTGCTTTGCTAATTTCTAATACTTAAGGAGAGCTTATTGCATTGACGCCACAAAAATTAAACATAATATTGATCTCTAAACTTGTGTCACAAGGAAGATCCCGATGGTAAGAAACAACACTGAATTTCACTGGTACCTGTCTCACCTTCACCGTCCATGAAGACATTCGGGATCATGAGCTGCCCCAATGAAATATCACGGAAATGCCTGGCTAACGTTCTTCCGCGAGCAAGAAATAACTGAGAAACTTGTTTCATTGTTGGCCGATTCTTGGGTATGGCATTGACACATGCAAATGCTAGTGCAACAACGAGAACGACATCAGCTGCAATAAGGCGATTGCTTGGCGGGGGTAGGCGTTGGTCTAGTACCTTGTACAGCAGCATGTTTTGGGCCGACGGTGATGAAAATGACACCAGAAGTTCTCCTGGATGCTTACCCATTAGTGTTTCAAGTGCCACCACTCCAAAGCTATAGACATCGGTTTTTTCCATTACAGCCATTGTATAGGCTAGTTCTGCATTCACAACCAATTCAATTATCAACTAAAGAAATTACTTTTACGTTATTGTTCAACATTGTTTTAAAAGCACTTATATAACATGAGATAACAAGAGGTGGAGACGGGAATAAATAGGACTTACCAGGAGCAAGATATCCATAAGTACCAGCAAGCATGGTTTGATTTGAAGAATCCGGATCAAGTAGTTTAGCTGTGCCGAAATCGGCGACAAAGGCCTCTAGCTTTGAGTTCAAGAGAATGTTGGTGGTCGTTATATCACGATGAATAATTGGGGGAGTGCAGTCATGATGCATGTAGGATAATGCATGAGCTATTCCTTTGACGGTGCTAACCCTCTTGCTCCAATCAAATTCCACAACCTCGGCATCGTTGTTGAGGACACAGAACAAACTTCCTCTTTCCATGTACTCATAGATCAAAAACATGCATCTATTGTGTATACAGAATCCGAGGAGTTTAACAATGTTTCTGTGACGTATTTCGGACAAAGTTTTCACCTCATTTGTGAAACTCTTTCTGAAAGCAGGCTCTTCAGCTTCTGAACCATGGAGCTTCTTCAAGGCAACTACTTTTCCACTGGGCAGTCGTGCTCTGTAGACACTACCATAACCACCTGTTCCAATGCAATACCTGATGTCAAAGTCCTCTGTTGCTTCTATGATGTCTTCGAATGCAATTTTTCCATCATAATTCCATATTGAAAATATATCTCCGTTCTTCATTTCTCTAACATCAAGCTGGTGTCTTTCTTCTCTCACCTCACGTTTACAGACCAACAAAATAATCCCAATGAAGGAAAAGCCAAGGAAGATTGAGATGGAAAGAATGATTCCCAGTTTGTGGTTTTGCTTGGTCTTTCTCTTTGGGATTTGTTGTAAGCAAGCAGGGAAACCTGGGATGTTACTGCATAAATTCTTGTTGCCAATAAATGCATTGGACGGAAAATTATCGTCAACATTATCTGGAATAGGACCCTCTAAACTATTGTAAGTCAAGTTGACATTACCAACAAATGCAGGAGAAAAGGGTATGGGGCCAGTGAGATTGTTGTAAGCAAGATTCAAATAATAAACCTTTAATGGGGAGTCAGGTTGGCTAACAGCTGGTATTCTCCCGGAAATGCAATTGTGACTAATGTCAGTTTGACACCACGAAAGACTACGTATGTCTGCAGGAATGCTTCCAGTGAAGTAGTTCCAAGACAAATTAAGAACTACTAGGCCTTTAAGAAGACTGATTTCATCTGGTATAATCCCGGATATGCTGTTTTTTGACAGGTCCAATATTCCCAGTTGTTTTAGGTTTCCAATCTTTGGATGTATGGAACCATTTAGCTGATTGGAACTTAGAATCAGAAGACAAAGATTGGCTAAACTGCTCAGGAATGGGAAAATGGGACCAGTGAGCTTGTTATAACTAAGATCAAGATGAGTCAATTTCTCTAACTTTCCAATTTCGGCAGGGATGGAACCGTTAATTCCATTAAAAGAGGCACCAAACCACACTAACTTGGTGAGATTTGAAAGTGAGAGAGGTAGATTCCCTTCAATCAGATTTTCTGACACCCACAGACGAGTGAGGTTGGTCAGAAAACCAATGGTTGAAGGGATCGGACCCACAAAGAAATTCTGCCCCAAGTTCAACTCAACTAGATTCTTCAAATGGCCCAATTGTTGAGGAATTGAACCACTCAGTTGATTATGAGAAACATCAAGCTTCATCAACCGGGAGAGGTTGGCTTGTGAGAGAGTTACCTCTCCTGTCAGATTATTCCGGGAGAGGTCAAGGTATTTGAGCTGGGAGAGGCTAGCTAGTGAAAGAGGTAACTCACCTCTCATATTATTACAGGAGATGTCAAGGTATCTGAGATGGGGAATGTTGGCTTGTGAAAGAGGCAACTCACCTGTTAGACTATTCCGGGAGAGGTCAAGGTGTGTGAGCCGGGGAAGGTTGGCTTGTGAAAGAGGTACGTCACCTGTCAGATTATTCCGGGAGAGGTCAAGGTATTTGAGCCGGGAGAGGCTAGCTAGTGAAAGAGGTAACTCACCTCTCATATTATTACAGGAGATGTCAAGGTATCTGAGATGGGGAATGTTGGCTTGTGAAAGAGGCAACTCACCTGTTAGACTATTCCGGGAGAGGTCTAGGTGTGTGAGCTGGGGAAGGTTGGCTTGTGAAAGAGGTACGTCACCTGCCAGATTATTCCAGGAGAGGTCAAGGTATTTGAGCTGCGAGAGGCTAGCTAGTGAAAGAGGTAACTCACCTCTCATATTATTCCAGGAGATGTCAAGGTATCTGAGATGGGGAATGTTGGCTTGTGAAAGTGGTAACTCACCTGTTAGATTATTCCTGGAGAGGTCAAGGTGTGTGAGCTGGGGAAGGTTAGCTTGTGAAAGAGGTAACTCACCTGTTAGATAATTTCGGGAGAGGTCAAGGTATGTGAGCTTGGAGAGGTTGGCTAGTGAGAGAGGTAACTCACCTGTCAAAGTATTATAGGAGAGGTCAAGCTGTGAGAGCTGGGAGAGGTTGGCTACTGAACGAGGTAACTCACCCCACAGATTATTCCGGGAGAGGTCAAGGTAATTGAGCTGGGAGAGTCTGGCTAGTGAAAGAGGTAACTCACCTCTCATATTATTTGAGGAGAGGTCAAGGTGTGTGAGCTTTGAAAGACTGCTTATCTCTGGTGGGATTCTCCCGACGAGTCCGACATCGGCAAGTTCCAGACGGACTAGATTTGGAAGGCATGAGAAGTTAAGTTTGTCGAGCATACCTTCTCCAGTGTGCACATACCGTAAAGATATTTCAGAAACTTTTCTGGCATTGTTGCAAGTTATACCTTCCAAACCACAAGGTCCGTTGTTCCACGGCCAGGACCACCAACCAGTTTTGTTCAGACAGGAAGCTTCTGAATCCTTGAAATCATCAACGCTTGGTGCCAATGCAGGTGATAATGAAACAGAAGCTGTGACTGAGAAAGAGGTAGTTTGGATGGTAGCTACATGGATGAAGAATATAAGAAAGGTAGCCCATGCTACTGAGCCAGTACTAAAGAGGGAAAAGGAAGGCATATTCATGCTCGGGCTTGTTCGATCAGTTCACGTACTTCTATCGACCAATTCGTGCTCCGGAATTTAGGCTTGCTCTGTTTAGACACTACTGATTAATGATTAATATTATTAACATGAGCGATCCACAAAAACGAGTTGCCGTGATTTCAGGTGCACTAACTAGTCTACAATTACTTTGTATGTGCATTAATTATGTTGTGAAAGACACTTGAACAATGGGGACGTCTCCACCTTCCATGAAGTTGCGCAGCATTGACCGGGACTTATGTGCATTAATTAGTGAGCCGTGTTGACTACTCACCATGCAAGTCTTGCTATATTTCCCATCTGATATATTCTTCTAAATCCCATTAATGACCTTTTAGTTTAAATGAGTTTTTAGGTTGACACGACACGCTTGTGACCTACTTAATTAAGTCACATTCGTATCACGATTAAAGAGTTGTGTTTAGGACTTGATCTTTGACACGACTATTATGTTATGGGTTGTATTTGTATCAAAGATTATAATGTCAACTAAAAAGTTAAATACGAATGAACTAGGATATAATCTACCAACATGAATTGTCATCCCTACCGTATAAAATGGTACAGGATTTCCTCTGACGTCCCGTAGGCGCAAGAAGTCAATTCCTGCTTTTATTTCTTGAAAACAGCTTTCGAGTGACTATATATATCTCCCCAAATGATCCATTTATGTGTTTCTTCTTCTTCTTTTTTATTTATTATTTACTTATTGGCTCTTGAAAAGAAATATATTAATTTTACCTGTCTTAATATATGATTTTCAACCAGGAATATCCTTGAATCCTTCCTTCTCTTGTTTCTTGGGTTGAGACAACTTTTCCCCCAACTCTGAGAAAGCACCTAGTACTTTCAATGAGCTGAAAGTTTCAAATTCAATATAAAAAAAAATTCTTATTCTGGATGAGGCTGATTAATTAATCGATTATCTCAATTAGATCAGGAGATCATGTGAAACATTTCTCGTAAATTAATGATTTTAATTCACATGATATAATTAGCAAACTTTTACGAGTGATATACAAAGTCGTACAATGTTTTATGATACATATCTTTCTAATGAGAGTGACTCTTGGGGTATGAAAAGTTAAATGTTGCTAACTATATATGCCCAATGAACTGCGTTTGGAATTAGAATTTTTAGTCTCTCATTTCTTGTAAAAGTTCCCCATGAAAAGATAATTATCGAAAATTTTTATAAATTTAAACAGTACTGATATATAATTATTATGCAACCAAGTATTTTGTGATAAAACGCATACGGATAATGCCTTTGAGTCAAATGGATATCCTACTACGATTCAGCTAATAAATAATTACTCCAGCTGCGTAGAATACTTTTGCTGAAGTAAATACTAGTTAAAAGCGCATGCATATTCAGTTTGTCAACTTTTGTAGATACAATAATTTAGAATATTTAACTAAAATAAAGAAATTTTTATGGTAGAAACTATTATTTTTTCGTTACAGATAGAAGTTATTATTTTAATTATTACTATAGCCTTTCAACCATTTGATATATGATTAAGAGCAATTTTATGTCGTATGTTGATGTAAATTTTTAACGTAGACACTAATGTATTATATCTTTAAAAAAATTAATTCAAAATTTAAAAAAAATTACCAACAATAATAAAATAGGGATCTTATTGAGAAAATTTCCTTAAAAGAAAAGGGTAAGAAAATACAGACATATTTAGGGGAAAAAAAAATATTTTAGAGGAACGAATAGCAAAAAAATACTGAGACGAACTACGAAAACAAAAAAAATAATAACAAAGATAAAGAAAGCCTATCTAATTACTGTTCGCCTCGAGAAACTTTCCGTGATCTCTTCCTCCTGGCGTTTTCTTTTTGCTTTCTCCAATCCAATTACTAATTTAATCTACCTATATGTATCAAAATGCGCAAGTTCTTTGCTTGGCCTGCAACATCGAGATAGTCTTCTCAAAGGGGAGTGACAAACAAAATCCAATTCCCATTAATTTATGACAGACCCCACTCCATAACTTTGAAGTTGGCCTTTTCGCCCCGAGAAACTTTCCATGATCCCTTCCTCCAGGCGTTTTCTTTTTGCTTTCTCCAATCTAATTACTAATTTATTCTACCTATACTTGTTCACCATGTTTCTCTTTTTAAAATGCTAGATCAATTGCCAAAACTCTAACTAGTACTTCATGATCAAGTAATTAAAAATCTTCATACGAGACTGTTTGGTGCATAGGATTAAGGATGACATTACTGAATTGGATTTTAATCCTTTGTTTGATGAGAAATTTTAAAAGACTATAGCCAGTCCAAAACTTCATCTTCTTAAAAGGGGATTTGATTATCCTCTGTATCAGGAGAGGATTAGAAATACTCATCTATTAGCTAAAAATTCAAATTACATCTTTACCTATACATTTCAATCTAATTCTCTAATGTTATCATATTCAATGCGCATTCCTATTTTATATACCAAACAGACCTTATACAGGCGTAGAAGGCTGCTAATGACTAAAAAATTATAACTGGGAAGTTAATTGATGATATGTTTTTGTTTTGCTTTTGTTAATTCTCTATTTTGGCAAGAATATTAATACTATTAATCTGGGATTTCTTAAGAAATGGAAAAAACGGACGCAATTGCTGGCAGTTATGTTTTAAGCCACAACTACGAAGCAACTTGACCAAAGTTTTGTACACTATAATTGTCGAAATTTACCACTAGTTTTGGCATATGGATTCAAACTTGTTTAACCTAAATCAAATCGGATTTTTTTCCTTTTTTTTTTTTTTTTTAAAATCCGGATCATGTTTATGGTTTTCTTACCCAAACATCAATCTTCTTTAACTTCTCAAATTCGAATTAGATAAAGGAGTTTGAATCCATATGCCAAATAGGTATAATTCAACCTCTCAAATAGTACAAGATTTCCTATGGTGTCCCATGCACGCAACAAGTCAATTAGTCCTTTTATTTCTTGACAATAGCTTTGGAATGACCGTATCTCTCCAGATGGTGCATTTCTTTGTTTCTTATTTCTGTTTATTTTTTATTTGTTGTATCTTAAGAAACAAATCAATCTTATCTCTGCTTTGTTTAATTTTCCACAGGGAAATATCCTTGAATCTTCCCTCCCGTGTCTCTCGGGCGGCTCTTTTCACTCTTGAAACAACTTCGTCTCCAACATTGAGAGACGTTATCTACTACTTTCGATAACATTTCCCATTCCAAAATAATATAAAACAAATTCTTATTATGGATAAGGCTGGTTAATTAATCTCAAGTGCCTGGGTCTATGAATGTGTGAGTGTGTAATTCAATATACTTCTCGTTTCTTAACAATAATAAAATTAAAAAAAAGGCGGGCTAATTAATCGCTTATATATCTCAATTTCTTTAGGATGTTAAACGTTTCTCGTGAATGAAAGATTTTGGTCCATAGATTAAAGTCGTACTAGTGTTTTTAATTTTTATTTGTATTTATTTATTTTTTTAATTTTTTGCTTCAATAAAGTCGTACCAATGTTTGGACTACACGATACATACTTTCCAAGGAGTGATTCTTGGGGTCTTGCTGGTGTTGTCAAGTAGTGTTGACTATGCCCTTGCATGCAATTTGTCATTGGACCGCGTTTGGACTTTGTCAAGAGCATGTTTTCTAACTTGTAAAACACGCGATGTAATGGGAAAGGAAAATACATGGGAAAGAAAAGGGAGAAATAAAAAAAAGTATAAGAGAATTACTGATTTTCTTTTTATTAATGTTGAACTTGAAGTTGAATCAGAAACAATCCAATTCTCTTTTACAATAGTAGTTAATTTTAGGCATACGAATCCTAATACGTTAACTATAAAAATATCCTTAAAATACTTTTTTTTTTTTTTAAGTGAACTGGAATTTCATTGAAAAAAAGATTATGTTCTTACAAATATTTGTGAATACAATTATTGATTTAAAATTTAGTAAGGTTACACAAATATAATTTTTTTTATAATTCATTCCGGTTGAAAAGGAAATGATATACCATGAGTAGTTAAGTTATAGTTCTTCCTTTTCTCAGTGGTTATATTAAATTCGTATATTATCTCATTTTGTAAGTAAAATTAATAAATACATGTTCACGAGTCAAAATTAGGAAATTTTTTGGTTACCTCTTCCTTTTCCTATTCATGACATGACAAGCAAGCATGCCCAATGTAATTAGTCGCTCGTAAATTGCAAGCTAGCTCTCAAGTTCTCAACCTTCTAGAGATATGCTACAACACTTTATACCTATAGCACTCACAAAATAATATTTAGCAAAATAAATAAAAAAATAATTAACACTCACAAAATAATCGAGGAAGTCAATATTTCTGGGAGATCGTTTGCTAACATTACTTTATTACTACTTTCTATGAATCAGAAAAGGGAAAAAAGCCCGAGAAATTTCGTACATCACTCACATGTTTGCTCCAATGAAATTGCAGAGAGTGCAGTGGAAACTTTGAGAGACTTTTCTCACATCACAACCACATAATTGATAAACAATTGCTATACACTACTGTTGAGACCTTATTTTAATGATGAATATCGATGGATATATACACGCAACATTCCAGCCCCACGGGAAGACTTGTGTATTTCGCAGAGTTATTAGAAAGCCGTGTTGACTACTCACCAAGCAAGTCTTGCACTATTTCCCATCTGTTCTATCGCTCTAAAAGCTTCAATGAGACCCTTGAACATGAAAATAGAGACCCACAAGTGATTAAAAAAAATGTTGTAATTTAAGTAGCTATCTTCTAGTTATAGTCGTTTTAACTTTTATTCACCTCCTTTCCGTTGTTGTTTATCTTTTAAATTTTTGTTGTGTACGTAGTTGTAAGTTCCCCTTCCATACGATTCGGTCACCAAAGATATTGAGCATGCACTATTACAAATTATGCATAAGCAGATCCCAATTTAACAACTATTACATTAAAAGTCACCTTAAAACAAGGTGACATGGAAAAGGATTGTGTTTCGAAATCGAAAGTATATATCGAATGCGCTATATATGGCCACAACCAACGAGTGCATCGAATGCGCTAGTACTTGGCTTGGCTTGCAGCTTAGAGACTTCTTAAAGGGGACTTCTTTGCACTTTCTTCATACTCACTAGTTTAGTCTTCTTATACTTTCTCGCCATATTTCCTTTTTTTTTTTTTTTTTTTTTTTTTTTTTTTTTTTTTCTAATTGCTTGATCAATTGCCAAAAACTCCTTTAACTAGTACGTACGTAAGTACTTGATGATATAGTAATAATTAATCTTCATATACCTTAAAAGATATAAAACACAGAAGGCAGCTAATGACTATAAAATAATATTCTAAATAATATGGACGGAATATTGATATGATTGATCTGGGACTTCATAAGCAATGGGACCAACGTACATAGTATACTTTTTCAAGCCACAACTACGACCCACGAAAAAAACACCCCCCCCCCCCCCCCCCATTATTAAAGGATTGTGTTTGGGACTTGATTTTTGATACAATTATTATATGGTCATGTGTGTTGACAAGAAACGATCTATCAATACGAATTGGAATTGTTATTCCTACAAGATTTTCTCCAGTATGTGGTACGCAAGAAGTCAATTCCTACTTTTATTCCTCGAAAACGGCTTTGGAATGAAAGTGTCTCTTCAAATAGTTCATTTTTGTGTTTCTTATTTTTCTTTATTCTTTCTCATTTATTACTAATTTATTGGCTCTTTGAAAATAAACACATTAATCATACATGTCTTGATATTTGATTTTCAACAAGGAATCCTTGAATCTTCCTTCCCGTGTTTCTTGGGTTGAGACAAAACTTTACCTCCAACTCTGAGAGAACACCTTGTTCTTTCAATAAATTAGCTAAAATTTTCCAATTCTACATAAAAAAACAAAAAACAAAAAACAAAACAAAAAAAAAAAAAAACAAGTTCTTGTACTGGATAAGGATAAGGCTGGTTTTAATTAGATTATCTCAATAAAATCTGGATCATATGAGACATTTCTACCTAAATTATTGATTTTAATCCACATATTAGCAAACTTTACGACAAGTCGTGCGTTGTTTGGACTACACGATACATGTAGCTTTATGTTGAGTGATTCTAGGGGTATGCTATTAAATGGGGTTGACTATATATGCCCCTGCATGACATGCAGTGAACTACGTTTGGAATGATAATTTTCAGTCCCTTATTTCCTATAGAAGTCGCCCATGATAAGATAATTATCAGAAATTTTTTATGCAATTTACACAATATTGATATAGTAATTATGCAACCAAATGTTTCGTGATAATAGGTATACGAATGATATTTTTTAGTCAAATGCATATCCGGTTCAATTAATTAATAATTACTCTAACTGTTGATTAGCGTCCAAAGACACATTAGCAAAATGATCAGTTATAGTACAAATCGGGTAGTCGTATCAACGGGAAGGTGATAACAAAAATAAATAATATTAGTAGAGAGAAACGCTAAAAAGACAAGGAAATAAAATAATAAAAAGTTAAGATATTTTTGATGAATTTTTATGATAGAGAAAATAAACAAAATATGAAAAAAAAAAAGATTTAGGTAGAGAAAAATTCAATAATAAATGAGGTAAGGCGTTGTAAATCATTCATATGCTTCGTCCTCCAATTTGAATTTAATCTTCAACTTAAAACTCAATTGTAAGTTTTACATCCCAAACAAGTAACCGGAAATTATGAAATTAAAAATCAATAAAAATAAAATGAATGTATTTCGGGGGATTAAATCTCAATGTTAAACCAAATAAATTTATCGTTACAAATTATCTAAAATCAATAAAGTACTGTTTTTAGCAAATTGCAGTAAATGACAACTCATAAAATAAATATTATAAAAATAGAATATGACAATATTATATAATAAAAAATATTGACACAAAATATTTTAAATAGAAAAATGAAATAAAGAGATTCAATCCACTTAAACATATAATCTTTACAAATCAAAAGAATATCAAACCCATATTAGATCACTTCACACAAGAGATTATCACGAGCCTTACCATAGTGTCTGGCCTAACTTGCAATTCATTTCATAAAATTCTAAAAGGAAAACATGAGATGAAAATGCAAAGAGAAGAAAAACACACAAGAAAGAGACTAAAAACACTCCAAACTCAGCCAAAAATTCCGAGGGAAAAACGTCCTAGCTTTGCTGAAAACTCAGCCTTTTATAGGGCATAGGGTCTAAGAGCTTTCGAGTAATGCTCGACCCAAGAAATCCGACTCACAGGTAGTAAATCAACTGGATACTTGGGGCAGACTACTTGGCGAAGGAGCTGGTCAGCTGGAGTTGACGCTGCGCCCGCGGGCCTAAAGTTACGGGCCCAGCTGCTGGAAGGAAGTGGATTTGGCCCAAGACTCACGTGCGAACCTGCGGAGGAAAGGCAGAAAGAGAAAAGAAAAAGGAAAAGAAGAAAAAAGGTAAAAGAAAAAGAAAAGGAAAGGAAAAAAAATAAATGGGAGAATCACACAATAAAACATATCCAAACAAATAAAATCAATAATTCTAAAATAAAATATTTTAAATTAAAATAATGAAAATATCTAATTTAAACTTAAATTAGTTAATAAATTGTTAAAACAAAACTGCATTTTTGTACACTTATCAGCTGTGCAGAATACTTTCACTGAAGCAATTACTAGTGAAAGCATGTGCACATTCAAATGATTAATTTTATAGATATGAGAATCTAGAATATTTAAATAGAGTAAATAAAAAATTTAAGGTATTAAACCTTATTTTTTCTTATAGATAGAAACTATTATTTTAATAATTAAAATAACTTTTCAATTATTTGATGTATGATTAAGAGTAATTTTGTGTCGCGTGCTAATGCAAAATTTTAATGTGGACATACATGTATGGAATCTTTCAAATATTAATTCAAAAAAAAAAAGTACGTTACCAACAATATAATAAAATAGGGATCTCATAGTAAAAGTTTCCTTAAAAGAAAAGGATAAGAAATATAGACATATTTGAGGAAAAAAATCTTTCAGCGGAACAATACTGAGAGATACTATGAAAAAAATTAAAAAATAAAAAAAAGTAAAGAAAGAGAGCACAGTCAACTTTGAGAAAAATTATTGTCGATAAAAATTAATTATTAGGAGATACTTAAAAAAATATTTTGAGTATACAATTGAGAAAATTTATTTAAATAGTGGAAAAAGAAAAGAAAAGAAAAGAAAAAAAGAAAGTTGAAAAAAAAGGGAGAAAAATAGAAGGAAAAAAAAAAAAAAAAAGCGGGGAGTGCACTTATCACATTGAGGGAGAGGTGTAGCTTTGAATTTTTTTTTTTATATATGTAAGGTAAGATTAAAAAAAAAAGTGATATGGAAAAGTGACGTGGATATTAATTTATTTTAGTATTTTACTTGACATTTATTATCCTGATTTCTAACCAAATACTTAATGTTAGTAGGGAAAAAAAAAAACTTTACAAGCATAAGTTGTAGGGAAATAAGCACTAGCATGCTGGGGAAAATGAAAAATTACAATTTTAAAGAACCAGTCTTGGCTTGCTAAGTTTTCATACACAAGGAGAGCTTATTATTTTGAGGCCACGAAAACATAAGATGGTTTTGATCTCCAAACTTCGATTACAAGGTAGGTCCTCATCGCAAGAAAGCATCATTGAATTTCACTGATTCCAATCTCGCTTTCATCATCCTGCATGTAGACATCTGGGGTCATGAGCTGCCCAAGTGAAATGTCACAAAAGTGCTCGATCAATGTTTTTCTGCGGGCAAGAAGCAGCTGCGAAACCTCCTTCATCGTCGGTCGACACTTTGGTTTGGCATTTAGGCACGCAAACGCTAGCGTCGCTACCAGAACAACATCGTGTACAACCGTGCGACTTCTTGGTGGTGGTAGGCGTTGGTCTAGTACCCCATGCAACAAAATGTTTTGGGCCGATGATGATGAAAAAGACAACAGTAGTTCCCCTGGATGCCTACCCATTAGCGTTTCAAGTGCCACCACTCCAAAGCTATAGACATCAGTTTTTTCAGTTACTGCCATGGTGTATGCAAGTTCTACATTCACAACCGGTTGAAGCATCAGTTCAATAAATTGCATGTTTGTCATCTTTCCCAAAAAAAAAATAAATAAATAAATAAACTTTAATTGAACTATTTCTAAATAGGATTTATATAACAGAAGAAACAAGAGATGGGGTGACAGACATATATCACTTACCTGGAGCAAGGTATCCATAAGTACCGGCAAGCATGGTTTGATTCGAAGAATTGGGGTCAAGTAGTTTAGCTGTGCCAAAGTCAGCGACAAAGGGCTCTAGTACCGAGTTCAAGAGAATGTTGGTGGTCGTCACGTCACGATGAACAATTGGAGGAGTGCAATCATGATGCAAGTAAGAGAGTGCATGAGCCGTGCCTTTGACGACGTTAACCCTCTTGGTCCAATCAAGTTCCATAGCCTCTGCATCTGTGTTTAGGACAAAAAACAAGCTTCCTCTTTCCATGTACTCATAGATCAGAAACATGCATCTGTTGTGTAAACAGAACCCGTGGAGTTTCACAATGTGTCTGTGACGTATTTCGGTTAAAGTTTTCACCTCATTCGTGAAGCTCTTTCTCAGAGCTGGCTCTTCAGCCTCTGAAGTATGAAGTTTCTTCAGGGCAACTACTTTGCCATTAGGTAGTTGCGCTCTGTAGACACTGCCATAACCGCCTGTTCCGATGCAATATCTGATGTCAAAGTCTTCTGTTGCTTTTATGATGTCTTCAAATGCAATTTGTCCATCATAATTCCATATGGAAAATATGTCTCCGTTCTTCGTTTCTTGACAGGTGGGCTGGGCATTTTTCCTCTTAGACATACATTTGCTGAACAACAATTGGAACGAACGTTTTTTGACCAGCAAAATTGCAATAGGGAAGAAGGAAATGAGGAACAAGGCAGGAAGAAAGATATATAGAAAGATAGATCCTTTTCCTTTAGTCTGATAAGGAGAGACAGCATAATCTTGGTACATACATTTCAGAAGATAACTGGGACTCAAAGCCCTCGTATAGCAAAATTTTGAAGAGATGACCACACCGGATAGATTGTTAAAGGAAAGGTCGACCGTGGTTAACATAGTCATGTTGCCAATTGGGAGGGTATTATCCCAGAAAGAAAGTTCCGACTAAGGTCTAAGGTAACAAGTGTTTCATGTTGAAGAGCTCGGGGGGAATGCTTCCAGAAAATTCGTTATTCGATAGGTCCAGCTCAATTAGTTCCTTTAGGTTCCCAATATCTGGACCCATGGAACCATTAAAACGATTTGAGCTTAGGAAAAGATGTT
>CM046365.1:12199612-12213585 GCA_025413025.1 Ficus hispida | reverse complement strand
GTAAGTTCCTAATGACCATAAAACAATCCGAGTATTTTGAAAATTATATTACCCTCTAATAAAATTCGGAGAGTCGGGTGGAGAAAAGATAAGGAAGATTCATACCATTGTCTAACAAATCAGACAAAACATGCACCTATCCACTATTAGTAATTGGAGCAGTTTTTCCGCTTTCGTTTTTCTGTTCTTATTTTATAAAGCTCATCGGTCGCTTTTATCAATCCCGATAATGGAAAAACAATACTTTTATTTCTCTGTAGTCCACAAGAGCAGCTGTTTTTTCAATCATTCAAAGTTAATCTTGATTTGGGTCTTCAATTTTTCCATGATCAATCAAATAAAATGATTCTTCATTTTTAGCAGTAATCACTTGAGTTCATAATTTTACAAAAAAAAACATGATATCTCAACCTCTTGCATATGAAACATCCCTTCAACACTTTCCGAGGCCATATACTGCTTGCATGTCACTGGATATTTAGAAACTCCAATCAATACTCTGATATATTTCTGCGTGTTGGTTGTAAATCTCATGACCATGACTTAAAAGGTGAAACTGACTAATTTTTGTTACTAAATTCTCAATATAACTAAAGATATAATTGGGTTAGTTTCTTTAGATAACTCTAAAATCTCGGTAGTGATAAGTGACTTCCAGTGTCTTTCCTCAGGTGACCATGGATTGGGAGTAGTACGTCGAGGGGTACGCCGGACTTCTTCCCTTCGAAGATCTCCAAGAAAGCTATGGATAGAGCTTTTGTTGAAGATAAAATAACCGAGATTTGAGAGATATCTCAAGAAACTGAAACCCAATTATGTCTTTAGTTACATCGATAATTTAGTTACCAAGATTAGTTAGTTTTACCTTTTAGGTCATGGTAATGAAGATTTACAACCAAAACGCAGAAATAAACTAGATGTATTGATTGGATTTCTAAAATAAACAGTAACATGCAAGCAATATAAGGCCCCGGAGTGGGTTGAAGAGATGTTTCATATGTAAGATGATGATATATGGTGTTTTTTTTTTTTGTTAAATTCGGAACTCAAGAGTGTTTTTGATTAATGCTAAAAATGAATAACATTTGATTTGATTGATCATGGAAAAATTGAAGACCCAAAATCAAGATTAACTTTGAATCAATTGAAAAAACACCTGCTCTTGTGAAGTACAGAGAAACGAAAGTATTATTTCTCTATTATCGGGGATTTGATAAAAGCAACCAATGAGCTTTATAAAATAGGAAACAGAAAAACGAAAGCGGAAAAACTGCTCCAATTATCAATAGTGGAGAGACAGTATTTTTTGTTTGACTTGTCAGACAATTATGTGAATCTTCCATATTCTTTTCTTCACCCGACTCTCCGAAATTTTTTTGGAGGGTAATATAATTTTCAAAAATGCTCGAATTATTTTATGGCCGTTAGAAACTTACAAGAACATGCATTAGAAAAATATTTGTGCAACAAATAAAACAGTCGCCTGTATAACATTTTAGCAGCCTTAATGAATACTGTTGATTATTCGTATCTATCTATTGGGCATGCTAGAAGACCGGCAGTAGACCTTTATATGATGATACAATGGTACATTAGAATAACGTATTCGCAACTCATTCTTGAAACTCAGGAAACAGTTAAAAACTGAGTGCAAAATATGGAGTCGACGAAGAAATATAGAGTTTAGTTGAACAGTGTAATAATATCAACTTCATCGTTAATCAGGCGTTGGTGATGTTGAAGCACCTGGGGTTCTTCAGGCTTCTCCCACAATTCCAATGCTCCTCCAACTTCTTCAACCCTGAGAGCACTGGAATAGTGGGAGAAGCCTGAGGAACCCCTAGGTGCTCAAACATCACCAACGCCTGAGTAACGATGAAGTTGATATTATTGCACCGTTTAACTAAACTCTGTAATTCTTCGCCGTCTCCACATTTTGCACTAAGTTTTTAATTGTTTCCAAAGTTTCAAGAATGAGTTGCGGATACGTTATTCTAATGTACCATTGTATCATCATATGAAGGTCTACTTCCAGTCTTCTAGCATCCACAATAGATGAATACAAATAATAAACAGTATTCATTAAAACCGTCAAAATATTACACAAGCGACTATTTTGTTTATTACACAAATATTTTTCTAATGCATGTTCTTGTAAGTTCCTAATGACCATAAAACAATCCGAGTATTTTTGAAAATTATATTACCCTCCAATAAAATTTCGGAGAGTCGAGTGAAGAAAAGGGCAAGGAAGATTCATATCATTGTCTAACAAGTCAGACAAAACATATTGCCTATCCACTATTGGTAACTGAATCAGTTTTTCCGCTTTCGTTCTTCTGTTTCCTATTTTATAAAACTCATTGGTCGCTTTTATCAAATCCCCGATACTGTAGAAACAATATTTTCATTTCTTGGTACTCCACAAGAGCATGTGTTTTTTCAATTGATTCGAACTTAATCTTGATTTTCAGTCTTCAATTTTTACATGATCAATCAAATTAAATGATTTTTCATTTTTAGCAGTAATCAAAAAGGCTCTTGAGCTCTGAATTTTACAACAAAACATGATATATCAACCCCTTGCATATGAAACATCCATTCGACCCTTTCTGAGGCCCTGTACTGCATGCATGTCACTGGATATTTAGGAACTCCCATCAATTCATCTGATATATTTCTGCGTGTTGGTTGTAAATCTTCATGACCATGACTTATAAGGTGAAACTGACTAATCTTTGTTACTAAATTCTCAATGTAGCTAAAACATATAAATGGTTCAGTTTCTTGAGATATGTCTAAAATCTCGGTAGTGATAAGTGACTTACAGTGTCTTTCCTCCGATGACCATAGATTGGGAGGTAGTACGTCGAGAGGTACGCTGGACTTTTTCCCTTGGAAGATCTCCAAGAAAGCTATGGATAGAGCTTTTGTTGAAGATAAAATAACCGAGATTTGAGAGATATCTTAAGAAACTGAACCCAATTATGTCTTTCAATTACATCGAGAATTTAGTCACCAAGATTAGTTAGTTTCACCTTTTAGGTCATGGTAATGAAGATTTACAATCAAAACACAGAAATAAACTAGATGTATTGATTGGATTTCTAAAATATACAGTAACATGCAAGCAATATAAGACCCCGGAATGGGTTGAAGGGATGTTTCATACGCAAGAGGCTGATATATGGTGTGTGCGTTTTTTTTTTTTTTGGTGAAATTCTGAATTTAAAAATGTTTTTGATTAATGCTAAAAATGAAGAACATTTGATTTAATTGATCATGGAAAAATTGAAGACCTAAAATCAAGATTAACTTTGAATCAATTGAAAAAACATCTGCTCTTGTGGAGTACAGAGAAACGAAAGTATTATCTCTCCATTATCAGGGATTTGATAAAAGCAACCGATGAGCTTTATAAAATAGGAAACAGAAAAACGAAAGCGGAAAAACTGCTCCAGTTACCAATAGTGGAGATGCAGTTTTTTTTGTCTGACTTGTTAGACAATGGTGTGAATCTTCCATATCCTTTTCTTCACCCGATTCTCCGAAATTTTTTTGGAGGGTAATATAATTTTCAAAAATGCTCGGATTATTTTATGGCCATTAAAAGCTTACAAGAACATGCATTACAAAAATATTTATGCAACAAACAAAACAGTCGCTTGTGTAATATTTTGACGGCTTAATGAGTACTGTTGATTATTCGTATCCATCTATTGGGGATGCTAGATGACCGGAAGTAGACCTTCATATGATGATACAATGGTAAATTAGAATAACGTATCCGCAACTCATTCTTGAAACTCAGGAAACAGTTAAAAACTAGGTGCAAAATGTGGAGTCGGTGAAGAATTGTAGAGTTTAGTTGAACGGTGCAATAATATCAACTTCATCGTTCCTCAGGCGTTGTTGATGTTGGAGCACCTGGGGGTTCCTCAGGCTTCTCCTACAATTCTAATGCTCCTCCTACTTCTTCGACCATGAGAGCACTGGAATAGTATGAGAAGCCTGAGGAACCCACAAGTGCTCAAACATCGCCAACACTTGAGGAACGATGAAGTTGATATTATTATACCGTTCAACTAAAGTCTGCAATTTTTCACCGACTCCACATTTTGCACTCAGTTTTTAACTATTTCCTGAGTTTCAAGAATGAGTTGCGGATATGTTATTCTAATGTACCATTGTATCATCATATGAAGGTCTACTTTCGGTCTTCTAGCATTCACAATAGATGGATACAAATAATCAACAGTATTCATTAAGTCCGCCAAAATGTTACACGAGCGACTGTTTTGTTTGTTGCACGAATATTTTTCTAATGCATGTTCTTATAAGTTCCTAATGACCATAAAACAATCCGAGTATTTTTGAAAATTATATTACCCTCTAATAAAATTTCGGAGAGTCGAGTGAAGAAAAGGGCAAAGAAAATTCATACCATTGTCTAACAAGTCAGACAAAACATATTGCCTATCCATTATTGGTAATTGAAGCAGTTTTTCGGCTTTCATTCTTTTGTTTCCTATTTTATAAAACTCATCGATCGCTTTTATCAAATTCCCGATACTGCAGAAACAATATTTTCATTTCTAGGTACTCCACAAGAGCATGTGTTTTTTCAATTGGTTCGAACTTAATCTTGATTTTCAATCTTCAATTTTTACATGATCAATCAAATCAAATGATTTTTCATTTTTAGCAGTAATCAAAAAGGCTCTTGAGCTCTGAATTTTACAACAAAACACGATATATCAGTCTCTTGCATATGAAACATCCATTCAACCCTTTCCGAGGCCTTATACTGCATGCATGTCACTGGATATTTAGGAACTCTCATCAATTCATCTGATATATTTCTACGTGTTGGTTGTAAATCTTCATGACCATGACTTAAAAGGTGAAACTAACTAATCTTTGTTACTAAATTTTCAATGTAACTAAAACATATAAATGGTTCAGTTTCTTGAGATATGTCTAAAATCTCGGTAGTGATAAGTGACTTACAGTGTCTTTCCTCCGATGACCATGGATTGGGAGGTAGTACGTCGAGAGGTACGTCGGATTTTTTCCCTTCGAGGATCTCTAAGAAAGCTATGGATAGAGCTTTTTGTTGATGATGAAATAACCGAGATTTGAGAGATATCTCAAGAATCTGAACCCAATTATGTCTTTCAGTTACATCGAGAATTTAGTCACTAAGATTAGTCAGTTTCACCTTTAGGTCATGGTCATGAAGATTTACAACTAAAACGCAGAAATAAACCAGATGTATTGATTGGATTTCCAAAATATCCAGTGACATGCAAGCAATATAAGGCCCCGGAATGGGTTGAAGGGATGTTTCATACGCAAGAGGCTGATATATGGTGTTTTTTTTTTTTTTTGTGAAATTCTGAACTCAAAAGCGTTTTTGATTAATGCTAAAAATTAAGAACATTTGATTTGATTGATCATGGAAAAATTGAAGACCCAAAATCAAGATTAGCTTTAAATCAATTGAAAAAACATCTGCTCTTGTGGAGTACAGAGAAACGAAAGTATTTTCTCTCTATTATCGGGGATTTGATACAAGCAACCGATGAGCTTTATAAAATAGGAAACAGAAGAATGAAAACGGAAAAACTGCTCCGGTTACCAATAGTGGAGAGGCATTTTTTCTTTTGTCTGACTTGTTAGACAATGGTGTGAATCTTCCATATCCTTTTCTTCACCCGATTCTTCGAAATTTTTTTAGAGGGTAATATAATTTTCAAAAATGCTCAGATTGTTTTATGGCCATTAAAAACTTACAAGAGCATGCATTAGAAAAATATTTGTGCAACAAACAAAACAGTCATCTGTGTAATATTTTGGCGGCCTTAATGAGTACTGTTGATTATTCGTGTCCATCTATTGGAGATGATAGATGATCGTAAGTAGACCTTCATATGATGATACACTAATAAATTAGAATAACATATCTGCAACTCATTCTTGAAACTCAGGAAACAGTTAAAAACTGGGTGCAAAATGTGGAAGCGGTGAAGAATTGTAGAGTTTAGTTTAACGGTACAATAATATCAACTTTATCGTTCCACAGGCATTGGTGATGTTGGAGCACCAGGGGGTTCCTCAGGCTTCTCCCACAATTCTAATGCTCCTGCCACTTCTTTGACCCTGAGAGCACTGGAATAGTATGAGAAGGCTGAGGAACCCCCAAGTGCTCAAACATCACCAACACCTGAGGAACGATGAAGTTGATATTATTGCACCGTTCAACTAAAGTCTGCAATTATTCGCCGACTTCACATTTTGCACTCAGTTTTTAACTGTTTCTTGAGTTTCAAGAATGAGTTGCGGATACGTTATTCTAATGTACCATTGTATCATCATATGAAGGTCTACTTCCGGTCTTCTAGTATCCACAATAGATGGATACAAATAATCAACAGTATTCATTAAGTCGGCCAAAATGTTACACAAGCGACTATTTTGTTTGTTGTACAAATATTTTTCTAATGCATGTTCTTGTAAGTTCCTAATGACCATAAAACAATCCGAGTATTTTTGAAAATTATATTACTCTCTAATAAAATTTCGGAGAGTCGAGTGAAGAAAAGGACAAGGAAGATTCATACCATTGTCTAACAAGTCAGACAAAACATATTGCCTATCCACTATTGGTAACTGAATCAGTTTTTCCGCTTTCGTTCTTCTGTTTCCTATTTTATAAAACTCATTGGTCGCTTTTATCAAATCCCCGATACTGTAGAAACAATATTTTCATTTCTTGGTACTCCACAAGAGCATGTGTTTTTTCAATTGATTCGAACTTAATCTTGATTTTCAGTCTTCAATTTTTACATGATCAATCAAATTAAATGATTTTTCATTTTTAGCAGTAATCAAAAAGGCTCTTGAGCTCTGAATTTTACAACAAAACATGATATATCAACCCCTTGCATATGAAACATCCATTCGACCCTTTCTGAGGCCCTGTACTGCATGCATGTCACTGGATATTTAGGAACTCCCATCAATTCATCTGATATATTTCTGCGTGTTGGTTGTAAATCTTCATGACCATGACTTATAAGGTGAAACTGACTAATCTTTGTTACTAAATTCTCAATGTAACTAAAACATATAAATGGTTCAGTTTCTTGAGATATGTCTAAAATCTCGGTAGTGATAAGTGACTTACAGTGTCTTTCCTCCGATGACCATGGATTGGGAGGTAGTACGTCGAGAGGTACGCCGGACTTCTTCCCTTCGAAGATCTCCAAGAAAGCTATGGATAGAGCTTTTGTTGAAGATGAAATAACTGAGATTTGAGAGATATCTCAAAAAACTGAACCCAATTATGTCTTTCAGTTACATCGAGAATTTAGTCACCAAGATTAGTCAGTTTCACCTTTTTGGTCATGGTCATGAAGATTTACAACCAAAACGCATAAATAAACTAGATGTATTGATTGTATTTCTAAAATATACAGTGACATGCAAGCAATATAAGATCCCGGAATGGGTTGAAGGGATGTTTCATACGCAAGAGACTGATATGGTGTGTTTTTTTTTTGTGAAATTCTGAATTTAAAAGCGTTTTTGATTAATGCTAAAAATGAAGAACATTTGATTTGATTGATCATGAAAAATTGAAGACCTAAAATCAAGATTAACTTTAATCAATTGAAAAAACATCTGCTCTTGTGGAGTACAGAGAAACGAAAGTATTATCTCTCAATTATCAGGGATTTGATAAAAGCAACCGATTAGCTTTATAAAATAGGAAACAGAAGAACGAAAGCGGAAAAACTGCTCCAGTTATCAATAGTGGAGAGGCAGTTTTTTTTGTCTGACTTGTTAGACAATGGTGTGAATCTTCCATATCCTTTTCTTCACCCGATTCTTCGAAATTTTTTTGGAGGGTAATATAATTTTCAAAAATGCTCGGATTGTTTTATGGCCATTAAAACTTACAAGAACATGAATTAGAAAAATATTTATGTAACAAACAAAGCAGTCGCCTGTGTAATATTTTGACGGCCTTAATCAGTATTGTTGATTATTTGTATCCATCTATTGGGGATGCTAGATGATCGGAAGTAGACCTTCATATGATGATATAATGGTAAATTAGAATAATGTATCCGCAACTCATTTTTAAAACTTAGGAAACAGTTAAAAACTGGGTGCAAAATGTGGAGTCGGCGAAGAATTGTAGAGTTTAGTTGAACGGTGCAATAAAATCAACTTCATCGTTCCTCAGGCGTTGGTGATGTTGGAGCACCTGGTGGTTCTTCAGGCTTCTCCCACAATTCTAATACTCCTCCCACTTCTTCGACCCTGAGAGCACTGGAATAATATGAGAAGCCTGAGGAACCCACAAGTGCTCAAACATCACCAACACCTGAGGAACGATGAAGTTGATATTATTATACCGTTCAACTAAAGTCTGCAATTCTTCGCCGACTCCATATTTTGCACTCAGTTTTTAACTGTTTCCTGAGTTTTAAGAATGAGTTACGGATACGTTATTCTAATGTACCATTGTATCATCATATGAAGGTCTACTTTCGGTCTTCTAGCATCCACAATAGATGGATACAAATAATCAACAGTATTCATTAAGTCCGCCAAAATGTTACACAAGCGACTGTTTTGTTTGTTGCACAAATATTTTTCTAATGCATGTTCTTGTAAGTTCCTAATGACCATAAACCAATCCGAGTATTTTTGAAAATTATATTACCCTCTAATAAAATTTCAGAGAGTCGAGTGAAGAAAAGGACAAAGAAGATTCATACCACTGTCTAACAAATCAGACAAAACATATTGCCTATCCACTATTGATAACTGGAGCAGTTTTTCCGCTCTCGTTCTTTTGTTTCCTATATTATAAAGCTCATTGGTCGCTTTTATCAAATCCCCGATACTGCAGAAACAATATTTTCATTTCTTGGTACTCCACAAAAGTATGTGTTTTTTCAATTGATTCGAACTTAATCTTGATT
This sequence comes from Ficus hispida, assembly GCA_025413025.1. NCBI lineage: Eukaryota > Viridiplantae > Streptophyta > Magnoliopsida > Rosales > Moraceae > Ficus > Ficus hispida. The sequence goes on along the minus strand of CM046365.1, from coordinate 12,204,586 downwards.
TTCAGTATTCAATTTTTACATGATCAATCAAATCAAATGATTTTTCATTTTTAACAGTAATCAAAAAGGCTCTTGAGCTCTGAATTTTACAACAAAACATGATATATCAGTCTCTTGCCTATGAAACATCCATTCGACCCTTTTCGAGGCCTTATACTGCATGCATGTCACTGGATATTTAGGAACTCCCATCAATTCATCTGATATATTTCTACGTGTTGATTGTAAATCTTCATGACCATGACTTAAAAGGTGAATCTAACTAATCTTTATTACTAAATTCTCAATGTAACTAAAACATACAAATGGTTCAGTTTCTTGAGATATGTCTAAAATCTTGGTAGTGATAAGCGACTTACAGTGTCTTTCCTCCGATGACCATGGATTGGGAGGTAGTACGTCGAGAGATACGTCGGACTTTTTCCCTTCAAGGATCTCCAAGAAAGCTATGGATAGAGCTTTTGTTGATGATGAAATAACCGAGATTTGAGAGATATCACAAGAAACTGAACCCAATTATGTCTTTCAGTTACATCGAGAATTTAGTCAACAAGATTAGTCAGCTTCACCTTAGGTCATGGTCATGAAGATTTACAACCAAAACGCAGAAATAAACTAGATGTATTGATTAGATTTCCAAAATATCCAGTGACATGCAAGCAATATAAAGCCTCGGAATGGGTTGAAGGGATGTTTCATACGCAAGAGGCTGATATATGGTGTTTTTTTTTTGTGAAATTCTGAACTCAAAAGTGTTTTTGATTAATGTTAAAAATGAAGAACATTTGATTTGATTGATCATGGAAAAATTAAAGACCCAAAATCAAGATTAACTTTGAATGAATTGAAAAAACATCTGCTCTTGTGGAGTACAAAGAAACGAAAGTATTATCTCTTTATTATCGGGGATTTGATAAAAGCAACCGATGAGCTTTATAAAATAGGAAACAGAAGAACGAAAGCGGAAAAACTGCTCCAGTTACCAATAGTGGAGAGGCAGTTTTTTTGTCTGACTTGTTAAACAATGATGTGAATCTTCCATATCCTTTTCTCCACCCGATTCTCCGAAATTTTTTTGGAGGGTAATATAATTTTCAAAAATGCTCAGATTGTTTTATGGTCATTAAAAACTTACAAGAACATGCATTAGAAAAATATTTGTGCAACAAACAAAACAGTCGTCTGTGTAATATTTTGGCGGCTTTAATGAGTACTGTTGATTATTCGTATCCATCTATTGGAGATGCTAGATGATTGAAAGTAGACCTTCATATGATGATACACTGGTAAATTAGAATAACGTATCTGCAACTCATTCTTGAAACTCAGGAAACAGTTAAAAACACGGTGCAAAATATGGAGTCGGCGAAGAATTATAGAGTTTAGTTGAACGGTGCAATAATATCAACTTCATCGTTCCACAGGCGTTGGTGATGTTAGAGCACCCGGGGGTTCCTCAGGCTTCTCCCACAATTCTAATGCTCCTCCCACTTCTTTGACCCTGAGAGCACTGGAATAGTATGAGAAGCCTGAGGAACCCCCAAGTGCTCAAACATCACCATCACCTGAGGAACGATGAAGTTAATATTATTGCACCGTTCAACTAAAGTCTGTAATTTTTCACCGACTCTACATTTTGCACTCAATTTTTATCTGTTTCCTGAGTTTTAAGAATGAGTTGCGGATACGTTATTCTAATGTACCATTGTCTCATCATATGAAGGTCTACTTCCGATCTTCTAGTATCCACAATAGATGGATACAAATAATCAACAGTATTCATTAAGTCTGCCAAAATGTTACACAGGCGACTGTTTTGTTTGTTGCATAAATATTTTTCTAATGCATGTTCTTGTAAGTTCCTAATGACCATAAAACAATCCGAGTATTTTTGAAAATTATATTACCCTCTAATAAAAATTCGGAGAGTCGGGTGAAGAAAAGGGCAAGGAAGACTCATACCATTGTCTAACAAGTCAAACAAAACATATTGCCTCTCCATTATTGGTAACTGGAGCAGTTTTTCCGCTTTCATTCTTCTGTTTCCTTTTTTATGAAGCTCATCGGTCGCTTTTATCAAAACCCTAATATAACAGAAACAATATTTTCATTTCTTGGTACTCTACAAGAACAAGTGTTTTTTCAATTATGTCGAATCAGGTTCAACTAGGACAGAAATAAAGCATTGGGTCGAACTCTTTCAGTCTTCAATTTTTTCCACGATCAATGAAATCAAATGATTCTTCATTTTTAGCAGTAATCAAAAAGGCTCTTGAGCTCTGAATTTTACAACAAAACACGATATATCAGCCTCTTGCATATGAAACATCCATTCGACCCTTTCCGAGGCCCTATACTGCATGTATGTCACTGGATATTTGGGAACTCCCATCAATTCATCTGATATATTTCTGCGTGTTGGTTGTAAATCTTCATGACCATAACTTAAAAGGTGAAACTGACTAATCTTTGTTACTAAATTCTTAATGTAACTAAAACATTTAAATGGTTTAGTTTCTTGAGATATCTCTAAAATCTCGGTAGTGATAAGCGATTTACCGTGTTTTTCCTCAGGTGACCATGGATTGGGAGGTAGTACGTCGAGGGGTATGCTGGACTTCTTCCCTTCGAAGATCTCCAAGAAAGCTATGAATAGAGCTTTTGTTGAAGATGAAATAGCCAATAATTTAGAGATATCTTAAGAAACTAAACCCAATTATGTCTTTCAGTTACATCGAGAATTTAGTCACCAAGATTAGTCAGTTTCACCTTTTAGGTCATAGTCATGAAAATTTACAACCAAAACGCAGAATATACCAGATGTATTGATTGGAGTTCCAAAATATCTAGGGACATGCAAGCAATATAAGGCTCCGGAGTGGGTTGAAGGGATGTTTCATACGCAAGAGGCTGATATTTGGTGTTTTTTTTTTTTTTTTTTATGAAATTCTGAACTCAAGAGCGTTTTTAATTAATGCTAAAAATGAATAACATTTGATTTGATTGATCATGGAAAAATTGTAGACCCAAAATCAAGATTAACTTTGAATCAATTGAATAAACACCTGCTCTTGTGGAGTACAGAGAAACGAAAGTATTATTTCTCCTTTATCGGAGATTTGATAAAAGCGTCCGATGAGCTTTATAAAATAGGAAACAGAAGAACGAAAGCGGAAAAGCTGCTCTAGTTACCAATAGTGGAGAAGCAGTATTTTTTGTCTGACTTGTTAGATAATGGTGTGAATCTTCCATATCCTTTTTTTCACCCGACTCTCCGAAATTTTTTTGTAGGGTAATATAATTTTCAAAAATGCTCAGATTGTTTTATGGCCATTAGAAACTTACAAGAACATGCATTAGGAAAATATTTGTGCAACAAACAAAACAGTCGCCTGTATAACATTTTGGCGGCCTTAATGAATACTGTTGATTATTCGTTTCTATCCATTGGGATGCTATAAGACTAGAAGTAGACCTTCATATGATGAGACAATGGTACAATAGAATAGCGTATTCGCAACTCATTCTTGAAACTCAGGAAACAGTTAAAAGCTGGGTGCAAAATGTGGAGTTGGCGAAGAATAGTAAAGTTTAGTTAAACAGTGCAATAATATCAACTTCATCGTTCCTCTGGCGTTGGTGATGCTGGAGCACCTGGGGGTTCCTCAGGCTTCTCCCACAATTCCAATGCTCCTCCAACTTTTTCGACCCTGAGAGCACTGGAATAGTGGGATAAGCCTGAGGAACCCCCAGGTGCTCAAACATCACCAAAGCCTGAGGAACGATGAAGTTGATATTATTGCACCGTTCAACTAAACTCTGTAATTCTTCACCGACTCCACATTTTGCACTCAGTTTTTAACTGTTTCCTGAGTTTTAATAATGAGTTACGGATATATTATTCTAATGTACCATTGTATCATCACATGAAGGTCTACTTCCGGTCTTCTAGCATCCCCAATAAATGGATACAAATAATCAACAGTATTCATTAAGACCGCCAAAATGTTACACAGGCGACTGCTTTTTTGTTTCACAAATATTTTTCTAATGCATGTTCTTTTAAGTTACTAATGACCATAAAACAATTCGAGCATTTTTGAAAATTATATTTCCCTCCAATAAAATTTCGGAGAGTCGGGTGAAGAAAATGACAAGGAAGATTCATACATTGGTCTAACAAGTCAGACAAAAAATACTGCCTGTCCACTATTGGTAACTGAAGTAGTTTTTCCATTTTGTTCTTCTGTTTCCTATTTTATAAAGCTCATTGGTCGCTTTTATCAAATCCCTGATACTGTAGAAACAATACTTTCATTTCTCGGTACTCCATAAGAACAGGTGTTTTTTCAATTGATTCGAAGTTAATCTTGATTTTCAGTCTTCAATTTTTTCCATGATCAATTAAATCAAATGATTCTTCATTTTAGCAGTAATCAAAAAGGCTCTTGAGTTCAGAATTTTACAACAAAACATGATTATCAGCCTCTTGTATATGAAGCATCCTTCGACCCTTTCCGAGGCGCTATACTGCATGCATGTCACTGGATATTTAAAAACTCCAATCAGTTCATCTGATATATTTTGGTGTTGGTTGTAAATCTTCATGACCATGACTTAAAAGGTGAAACTGACTAATCTTTATTACTAAATCTCAATGTAACTAAAAGATATAATTAGGTTCAGTTTCTTGAGATATCTCTAAAATCTCGGTAGTGATAAGTGACTTCCAGTGTGTTTTCTCAGGTGACCATGGATTGGAGGTAGTACGTCGAGAGGTACGTCGGACTTCTTTCCTTCGAGGATCTCCAAGAAAGCTATGGATGAGCTTTTGTTGAGATGAAATAACCGAGATTTGAAAGATATCTTAAGAAACTAAACCCAATTATGTTTTCAGTTATATCGAGAATTTTTTCACCAAGATTAGTCAGTTTCACCTTTTAGGTCACGGTCATGAAGATTTACAACCAAAAT
>CM046365.1:12170622-12199512 GCA_025413025.1 Ficus hispida | reverse complement strand
AGTGCTGCATTTAAGGATTAATTTTTGCTACGTGTTTATTCATTTCCAACTTATGCGTTGCCTGCTTTGCAGCATCACGATCGTATGCTCGTGGTGACCGCAGACAATATGATCTCTTTGGAAATGCCAAGCCGGGTGACGAGGAGTTTCGAAAAGCATGGACGAAAGAACTGGATGAAGAGACTAGTCTATGGACAGGAAGTGAAGATGAAAGCAAGGGACAAGAAGATGGAAAAGGTAGTCTAGAAGAAGAGATCAGGAAAGTAAGACAAAGGGCAAAGGAGCACTCTGAACGAATCGATGCCGATGATAGTGATGAGTTATATAGTGTGTGGTCAGGAAGTGATGAGGAGAAGACTCTGTGGACCGGTAGTGAAGGAGATGATGACAATGATATTCCGACCGAAGCTTACCCAAATGAAGCTAGTGATAAATATATCGATAAGCTGTTTGAGTTTGAGGAAACGTCGAAGTACCGAACAATCTCGGAGTTATTGAAAGCTGAGCAGGAGCCGGAGGAGTTGTCCCCGGGAAAGCAGGCAAGGAAACTAGCAGTGGAGAATGCCTTAAAAAGTTAAAGAAAGGGCCAGATGGGCGTTACACTAATGTGTGGGAGGTCATGAGGTGATATAGACATACTAATCGGCGCATTCGAAAATATAGTGTCTGGACCAGAGTATGCAGAGCTTAGACAAGGAGGCCAAAGAAATTGAACATGCAGTTTTTCAAGGATATTCAAGCACGTATGAGAGATCCAAACTATAAGTTCTCACCTGAGTTGAAGCTGAAACCGAAGAATAAACTAGTTCGAAGAAAGAAATGGCAGAAGGCACAGTCTAGACGTAGAAAAGCACAAAAAGCGATAAGGTCATTTGTTTCTCTTTCTTTCCTTTTAAATTTACACAGTTTTTCAGATTGTTTGCTTGTTGTCATATAATTATGCAGGTCTGTGCCTTAAGTGACTTGTTGAGGCTTATACTACCCTTTGTATTTGTTTATTTTTATTGCTTACAACAATGAAAAATGCTCTTTGGATCTGAGCTATAATTATAATTAACTTCACAAATATAAATCAACAAAATCGTCCAGGGTTCTTCCATCGATGTATTATTTTTGTTTGTTTATTTTGATGTTTAAGATTGTTTGCTTGTTTGTAGCTCTAATTTGTTTTGTCACTATGGTTTCTTAATTGAGTGAAATGCTAACAAAAGAGAAAGTCGAGCTCATTAAGTGAAAGATCTTATCCGCTTAACGGATTTGACCATTCGATACATTGGAAAAGAGAGATCAGCATATGGAAGGAAAAAACTACCGCATTGAACAGATTGGCAAGTCTTGTTAAATTCCGCTCAGGGAAAACTGTTGTACACAAACTGGAAGAGCATTGACCTCAACTAGAACCTTTTGTCATCACCAAGAATCATTCCCCGCTGTAAAGTCACAACAACAGTTAAGGTTGAATTACTCCACGTTCCAAAATATCAGGACAAAATTAAAAAAAGGAAACAGAACTAGCATCTCCATTTTCATCCACTGAACAATATATAACAAATACGAAGAAGTTTATAGGCCTCCTTCATTGTTACACCCATTTCTTTTCCATGCTAGTTTCTTCCGGTTAGTTATGGTCGTGGTCTGCAGATTGGAACATGAAAGTACCCTCGGTGTACAGAGGAATAAGGTTAGACGCAGAACTCATCGTCTGGGGTTGAAGCGCATAAATTTTTTCATTCACATTAAAGGACATGTCGTAGTCAGTACTCCAGTCGTGCAGATTGGTGTCCATCGTTCCTTTACTAGACCGTCCCCAGCCTGTACGTGCGTGCTGGTCTCTGACGTTGGTGGTAATGGATCGTTACTAGTGTATGCCTGCAGTCTGGGGTTGAAGCGCATAAATTTTTTCATTCACATTAAAGGACATGTCGTAGTCAGTACTCCAGTCGTGCAGATTGGTGTCCATCGTTCCTTTTACTAGACCGTCCCCAGCCTGTACGTGCGTGCTGGTCTCTGACGTTGGTGGTAATGGATCGTTACTAGTGTATGCCTGCATTTTCATCATCGTCATTGGTGGTAACTGATCATACATGTAAACCGAAGGCCGTGCCAGGTTATCTTGGAAAGCACCATATTCCTGGCTTTCTAAACCAACAAATCGAGCACCACCACCACTCCCCATATACATGTTTTCCATATTCATTGCTGAAACAGCATCCTGGTTGAATTGGCCCCTCATTGCCGCTGCTCCTATTTGTTGGCTGAATGACGACTCAGGTCCCCATCCATGATCCTCTTCGCCACCTAAGGACGTTGGAAAGGGATGTTTTGCATTAGAAGAATTGAGGACATTGTTTAGGCCCTGTGTTTCCACATGATCGCTGTTTACATCGGCTCCTGGTTGATCGGGGATTGCAGACCAAAGCTCTGCATGCTTACCAGACATCAGCAATTTACTTATCAGCGTAGCAGAATCCACACTGCTTATGACCAATACCAGCTGTTCTTCCGTATCTATGTTTACCATGTATACACCTGAGTTCAGAGCTAAAAGTCATTAACATTGTTGTAGTTTACCGATGATATTATATACTTTACAGAAGATGGAGCCAAAAGATTCTTGTTCTTATTTGTTTCAGAATTCTACATTAGTACGTTTGGTTCTCGGTCTGGAACCTCACTTTTGCAGGTTGATTTTCCAATCTCGTTTGGATACAAAGCTCAAGTACAAATCCACCACTCTTTTTGTCTTCCATTTCCATGGAAATCAAAACACTTATAATGATAAGACGAATGAAACAAGATCCATATTATCTATTAAAATCCAAACACATTCTAGGTATCATAGTTCATTTTCAATTCATATTTTCAATCAACTATACAATCAATCATACAGTTCTAAATATTCACTCATTTTCAAGTTATAAATACACCTGTATATTAAAAAAAAAACTTTGAAACTCCAACTCTAACTTATAATCCAAAGGGGGTCCTTAAAAGCAATATCCGACTTTAAAAAATTCAACTAAAAAAAAAAAAAAACCCCCAAAAGCGAGGAACACAAGGAAAGCACAGCCTAGCTAAAGTAAAGAGATCTTCAGGTTGGAAAATATCTATAAATAGAGATGATCAAATAATAAGAGTGGTAAAATCAGAAGTAGAGATGAATAAAGGGTAATATGTCGAGGTAGCACCTTCAATTTTCCGGAGGACTTTTCTGACTTTTTGGACACATCCGAGACAGTGCATGTTTACCTTAAGAACATATCTCTGTAATAAAAGATAAAAGAGTACCAAAAGAAATCAACCAACAGATAAGTGAACGCAACCAAATGAGAAGTAAAATGTCATCTTTACAAGAGTAGAAGACAACCTTTGTCTTTAAGAACTCAAATTCACTTCTTGTCATCTTCTAATGCTTCTTTCGGCGATACAAAGTGAACTTTGATATGCGCCCTTTATGGTGATCCTCTCTCTCCCTCTCTCCATATACATATATATAATAAATATATATATTTATATCTATATTATATAGAGAGAGAGAGAAGAGAGAGAATTGGAGTGAAAGGTGTGATCTGACCATGTTCAGAAGACGTGACAATTTCAGACGCAGCAGTAAACCAAAATTCTCGTGATTTGATCGTGTAGGAAAAGACTGAAAAAGGCTCTTTGCATTTGCCAAAACCATATTTATAATAATCACTTCTCAGAGGAAATGACCAGGGAAAAGTGTTCAATTTTTCAAACCGATCATGAATCATGGAAGTTTTTGTTACCTAATTCGGAAATCGGAATAAACCCAAATTTTATTTCGAGATTTATGCTTTTGATGAGACCTGATCCTCTTGTTCTTTCTTGAGTCAAGCGCACATTCCTATTAATTTTCTTGTCAAGACATTAGCTAAATAAATGTTTACTAGGCGTGGGTGTTCCTCCGATTGAATCAATCCTATTTTAATTATATTATATCCAGTCTAATTAAAAGTATATTCTTGAAAATATCATTCAATCACATCCTTTACAAATGCATCATCCAATCGGATCAATTTAACATCCATTTAAATTAAATTAGATTAATCGATTTGACATATATCAAATATAATTTAAATAATAAATTTTAAAATAAAACAAACAACAATTATAAAACTTGTTATGTGAGCTATATCATAATATTTTAAGAAATTAAAAAATAAGATAAACGGACTTTGCTTGTGTCCTGTCTTTTTTTTTTTTTTTTTTACTTTAATATTATTAAAAAACAATCTACGTATGTTTTGAGTTTTGTCAAATAGATTGTTATTTTTCGTCAACATCGCATGCATTTTATGTCTTCTTTTTATTTTATTTTATTTTATTTTTAAATCTACACCCAAATGGAAGGGTTAAAACTAAAATAAAATGATAAATTACAATCATATTTGAATAGTTCTAAAAGTTAGAGACGGGTTTTGTTTGGTTAAACAACTCAAACCATTCAACTCAAACTTTTTTTTATCTTTTTCTCAAAAAGTTTTTGTCTTTTTCCTAAAAAGTTTTTTATCTTTTCTGAAAATTCAAAAAAATTTACTATTTAAACTTAAAAATCCCAACTCAAACTACTCCACCAAACACCCTATAATATCCTACTTTGATAAGTTATTAGAATAGCTATATATTATTGTACCCAAATGCAATATGTATTTAGTTGAACTATTATTGGAACGAAACTATTTGAATGTTTCACTATTTTATAATAATTTAACTTAAATCTAAATCTAATTCTTCATTTTTTTAGAAATACATATCACATTCTTTTTTTTTTTTTTTACTTTAATTCTATTCAAACGCTACCTTCGGCAAAAACTATTCAGGGGGAGTTTGGCATAACCATCCAAACTCCCCAACTCAAATTTTTTTTTTATCTTTTTTCCAAAAAGTTTTTGTCTTTTTCCCAAAAAGTTTTTTGTCTTTTCTGAAAATTTAAAAAAATTCAAAAAAATTTACTATTTAAACTTAAAAATCCCAACTCAAACTACTCTACCAAACACCCTCTCAGATAAATATTTCATTTGAATGCAATGACAACGGCTAATTTATATAAATATTTAAATACAATATATGATACAATCAAGTCAATATTTAGGTTTTTATTTGTAGGCCTTTTTATTTTTTATTTTTTGCTCTGCAAATATTATCTCTGTTTATTGATGTACAGAATCGAACTCGTAATGCTGCGTTGATTAGCTATGTCTCCATCAGTTCACATCAAACTTTTCTTGCTTTTTTTTTCTTGGAGTAGAAGATTTGTTGATGGAACGGAGAATATCAAACTTCTTTTTCTTTTGCGTTATTTTTTTCCTTTTTTTTTTTTTTTCCCCAACTGATTAGATTGTATAAAGTATACCTAACGTGTTCTCTTAACTCATAAAGATAGCAGCAATTGACCCGTATATTAAAGATTAAAATTTTAAATTAAAGTTAATTAATTTTTTAAAAATTAATTAAAATTTATGTTTAATTTAAAAAAAGATAAAAATAAAAATAAAAAATCACAGTTTAATTAGAATTAAGTTGATTTATCAAATAAATAATAAATAATTTTACAAATTCAACAAATGACACTAGTTTTTTTTTTTATTTGGGGATTATTATTCGCACTACATTTGCGTTAGAAAAGGTTTTATATCAACTAAACAAGTGTTTTCAAAGCTTTTTCATGCTCTCGTAAACTCAATGGGTCTAAATCTGGATAGGACTCGAGAGGAGTTTGGTCAAGATCGAGAACCTTTTATAAATTGATGTTTAGAAGAGAAAGAAAAAAATGTATTGTGAACTTCAAAAAAGAAAAATATTTAAATTAAATTAGAAGCTTTTTGAATTTTTCTTTTCAAATCTATATGCTAAGCATATGCTTAATAGATGACGAACACGGAACTACAAAAACCACCACTCACTAGGTTATCATTAGAAACAGGGAAAACGTAATTAATTCATCATTTGACTTAGTTTCTTTCAGTAGCATTATTTTTCTTTTTTTCTTTTTAATGAACATATAAAAATAAAGAACACATATAATTCATTGCATATCGATCATAAGAGTCATCGTAATAAGGTAACATCGTTTTTCACACTCATTAATTGTGGAATTTTGAAAATAGATTTGCATAAAAAAAATATCATTTTTATATACCTGACTCTCATTCATTTAACATACGTACTAATTTAGGATCACTAAAAATTAGCATCCTAAGGATTATAAAACTAGACTTGAGACATCTAAACACTAATTACAATCACCAAAAGTTAGCACCCATATAGGGATGTTCACTGATCAGATTAGATAAATGAGGCCTCAATCCATAATTCAATCCGTGATATTCGAATTGAGAAAATCTCAATCCGTTATTAATCCATAAGATTTCTAATCCAATCTAATCTATAAATATCGGATTATACGGATTAAATTCACGGATTCAATGCATAGACGTTAGGGACTAAAATGAAATACTTAAACGTAAAATAGTTCAATACAATTACAACATAATTAACTATAAATCTTCAATGTTCATAAACTAAATTATAACATCTCAGACTTCAACATGTATACATATATTTTTTTAAAAAAATTTATGCATATATTCGTTAAAATTTTTTTTGAGAGAAAACATATATACATGTTTGTTAAAAAAAAGTTTATACATATAGTTCTAATTCACAGATTCTGTGGATTGAGAAATCCTCTATCCGTAACTCAATCTATAACATTTAAATTGGGAAAACCTCAATCTATTATCAATCCGTGAGTCTCGGTATTCAATCTAATTTGATGGATTAGACTGAATTGAGCGGATTGAAGTGATTGGTGGATTCGGTGAACACCCCTATACCGAAGTATTATATATAGAATTAGAATTTAAAAAATCAAATAGATGATATTTAATTATACAAAAATATATATATTAACCAAACCACACAAAAATGCCGATTGCTTTGATCAAGAGACTTGGTGTGCTGTCAGTAACCTTAATGACTATTTGTGGTCTAAACGAGTAACGTCCAATTATTTGATTTGTAGCCAAATAAAATCAGTTTGATCGGAAAATATAAAGCATCAATCTGCAGAATCCATATATATATATATATATAAACACACACACACACATAACATGATAAAGTAGAGCTATATATCTGGCTCCACACCATAGAGTTCTACACAAAAACAGATCATGAAACTCATTTATTTTATATTTTGAAGAGCTTTTCGTTAGTATGGAGTCAGACAACAATTTTGATCATGATAATCACAAACTATTGTTTCAAAAAAAGAATGATAGTTACTGAAGCGCCCTGATAATACTACAGATATAATTTATTATAATATTAATACTAATTACCCTCAATGAATACACGTGGAGAGAGAGAGAAAAAAAAAAAACTTCTGAGATAATTTCATAAGTAAATGTTCCTAGCTTTATTAAATTAAGAACACATCTTTTTACTTAAAAGAAGTGAATTATTGAATTATTGATGGTAAATTATTGATTGACCTTGTAATAAATCGTGATTAATTAACCAACATAATTTTCAGCTCCTTTCTTGTTTCTCACTCCTCTTCTCTTTTCTATCTCTTTTCTCTATGTTGCTTTCTGGCCCTCCACCAATATAAATATACGGTTTTCTTTACTACAAAATCATAGTGTTAAATTTAAAAAAAAATCATAGTGTTAAATATTAAAATTTAACTTTCTTTAAAGTAAAACTTCCCTCCCACAAAATTGGTGACACAAAATGTCAATCGTTCTGTTTTTTTTTAATAGTATTTTTACATCATTATCCACTAAATTTATTGAATAGTTACAACTTGTACTTTAAATTTTTAATTTTAATAATTTACATCATAAGCTTGCAAATTAATAGCAATATTAATCTTCTAAGGAAATTGACATATAAAATTTGTACTTGAGTTATTAATTAATGGTATGAATGATTATTTTTATCTATTTTAACTCAAATTTATTGAGATTAAGGTACTTAGTTAAGCTATATGAAAATTAAAAATATTGAATTAACTTTGTTTTTAAATATATATTTTAGTTTAACGTTGATTAAAAAAGATGTTATGCTCTTAATTAATATGCAAGTCAAGTGTGAATTTTTATCAAAATATCGGCATTATTATTAATGAGGTGCAGATTGTTAGAGATTTATAAATTTACGATGTAAATTGTAAAAATTAAGAATTTATAGGATAATATGTAAGTGTATAATAAATTCAATATGCTTTAGGACAATTTAGGTGTATTTGGTGGAGTAGTTTGAGTTGGGATTTTTAAGTTTTAATAATAAATTTTTTTGAATTTTCAGAAAAGATAAAAAAAATTTTGGGAAAAAGATAAAAACTTTTTGAAAAAAAAGACAAAAAAAAAAAATTGAATCGGATAGTTTGAGTTGTTCGATCAAAATAATCTTTTTTTTTTTTTTTTTTTTTTTTTTATAGGGGGGTCGGTGGTTTTAGAATCCTCAGGGTAATGTCTCTTTAACTGATACGATGATGCTCCTTTGGATTAAATATAATTAAAAAAAAAAATTGAATGGTGGATTCACTACAATAGCTGGAAAATATAGCTTTAAATGTCAGAGTTGAAAAGAAGTAAAAAGATCAGGTACTTGTCCAACAACAAATCACTTGAAGCTTCGTTTGTCATCGTCAAAAAGGGTACGTTATTCTAAAGAGTTGAAACCAGATACATAAAGTAATCACTATCCTTCCTTTTAGGCATATTTGTAAAGTAAAAAAGGTAATTTTAATTTGATGCTTCCATTCTTATCGTTATCTTATTAATTATGATCTATGTAGCAGGGACAAGCGGCAAAACACCCTCCATTTTTAATCATTAAATTAACAAGATATAATACTCTTTTTCTTATACGTATTCTCTTCTTTAGTCTTTTTGTTATTTATGCTTCATTTGAATCGATCTTTAATTTAACTATAAAGTAATATTTATTTGATTACTTAGAAACATTATATTTAAATAATACGTTCTCTTATTTTATTATTTATTGATTTTTTAATGTATTTTTATCTGTTATATCACAGATCATCCCTTTTTTTTTTTTTTTTTTTTAACCAATACCCATGAGAACTATTTAAATATTATACAATATTACAATCTGTGTATACATTGTATTGAATATAATGATTAAAAGAGACATCTAAATACATAAAAATTGGACATCCAAATGCATCATAAAACTATCAGAATTGCTACATGGTCAAAACTAAAAAAGGTGTTTAGGTAAAAACATAAATTGAATATACAAAAAAATTCCTTGAAAAACAAACCAAAAAAAAAAAATCTTCATCTATTTAGTCAAAGTTTTAATTAAAGTGCTTTTAATTATTAAATTATTATTTGTTGTTTGATACTAAATTATAATTTTATTAAATAGCTGTAGATTTAGTTTAATGATATGTTTAATATTTAAATTTTATCATGAAATATAAAATTCAATTCTCTCATCCTATTGTGATAAAAATTTTAACATTGTTTAATATTATTACTGAATTCAAACTTAAAAGTTGTAGCCATATAGAAGACTTTCGGTAAGGAAAAACCTTTGGAATTTTTGGTAGCACGTTCATATTATTTAATATACTGAAGGAAATGAGATTTTTACGGTTCATTTAATAGATATGAACAGTAAATTTTGTATTTTTTCTCTTTGTTTTCGCTGCATGAGCTACAGTATTGTATAGTAATATACAGTAAATTTTACTTTTTCTCTCTGTTTTAGCTACTTTAGCTATGGTACTGTACAGTAAAATTTTGCTTTTTTCTCTCTATTTTCGCTGCTTTAGCTACAGTACTGTATAGTAACTTGCTATAATAAATGAACAGTAAATGTACAGTATTTTGTCTTTTTCTACAGTTAATGCCTTTTTTTGCCCTTCATCATTAACTATTTTTTTTTCTCCGTTACAGTATTATGCCGGTTTTACCCTTTACTTTTTTGGTCAATTGACAATTTTGCCCTTACTTTTAGTTACTTTTACTATTTGATACAGTATTGAGACAACTTTGTCCTTCTAAAATTATTAATGGACGATTTTACTTTTCGTTTTTAGTTGCTTTTTTCTTTTGCTATAGTGTTATTCTGGTTTTACCCTTTCCTTTTTTGTTCTCGATTGACAATTTTACCCTTGGGCTTTATTTACTTTTACAGCTTGCTATAATTTTGGGACAACTTTATTATTCTAAAATTAATTATGGATGAATTTACCCTTCCTTTGTAGTTGTTTTTTCTGATAGCTACAATAACTAGACATTATTACCCTTTTAATGTGTATTTTTTATTTTGTCTATTGAAGATATGTTAAAGTGTAATATTTATATGTATATAATCTAACTAAAATTTAATTATTTTCTTTTCTTTTTTTTTTTGTAAAAAAATAAACAAAAAATAATAATAGAATCTGTTTTTCATTTTGTTGTTTTTCTTTAATTTTTTCCCCCTTTTATTTTTTTCTCTTTTATTTTTTTTTCTGCTTTCTAAATTTTAAATTTTAAAGTTTCTGTTTTTATTCATCTTTTTTTAGACATTAGATTCCGATCTATTGTTGTATTGTGTTTTTACTCACTTTGGCTTTTTTTTTATTTTTAAACGATTTTTTACTTTAAATTTTTTATCTTTATTTTGGATTTTTTTCTGGGTTTTTTAGTGTCTTTTTTGTTTTTTTTGTTCTATTTTTTAAATACCATTTTTTTAAGGATTCTGCACGCATTTTTTCGTGTTTTTTTTGTTTGTTTTGTTTTATAATTTAAAAATCCTTTTTTTTACACGTTTTTGCATGTATATAACCTGAGAATTTTTTTTTTTTGGATTTTCCAGTAAAAAAAAAAAGAGAAAATGAGATATATATTTTATTTTGTTATAATTTTTTTTTGTTAGGATTAGTTTTTTCCAGTTCTTTTGAGTCTAAAGATTTTTGTTCTTTTTTTTTGTTTTATTTATTTTTTCTTTAAATGAGTATGATTACAGAAGAATTTTTAATTTTTTTGCTTTTATTTTCGTTTTTATTATTGTAGTACTATTGTCATTTTGATTTTGCATATTCATTATTGGGAGAGATTTTAGGAAGAATTATACTTATTATAATTATTATATTTATCTTAACTAACTGCTATTATTATATAATACTCAGTTTATATATTTATTTTTTTCTTCCTTCCCCGTGCAAGGTATTAAACTCGTGATTACTGTGACAAAGTCAAATATCGTTACAAACAATATCAGTCACAATTAGTGCTCTCACATATATATTTAGCGTCATTTTAATTTATTATATGTACATGTATATTATTTTTTAAGTTTTTTTATTTAAAAAGAATGTAGATATAAAATTTCTAAATGAAATAAGCAAATTAAAAGTATTTTTCCAAAAGTTAAGAACAAAAGATGCAAAAAAAAATGTAGAAAATAAAAATAAAATAAATAAAAACTTTTCAGCCTCAAAGATAAATAATAACAGTAAAGAATGATTGCACTGAAGAGTAAAAAACACCAAACAATTTCATCCAGAAAAAGAAAAAAATTGAAAAAAGCCCACAACAGGAGGACAAAATAGAAATACCAAAATTTTAAATAGTAAAAAACTTGAGCTTTATGTTATAGTAATAGATATATTTTAGTTGGGGTGAGAAAATTTGAACTCTTCTCCTCTTGATATGATGGATTTAGATATAAAATTACTATTAGACAATACGTGTAATCATTTTTACATAATATTCACAATAGTGCTCTCACATACATATTTTTAAGTTGGGAGTGCGAAAATTCGAACTCTTCACCTTTTGATATGATGGACTTAGATATAAAATCACTGATAGACAATACGTGAAGCTGCTTTTACGTAATTATCACATTATATCGTGGTATGTATACGTCAATAATCCTCTATTTTGGAGCTTAAACTACGGGATATGTCTCTGAATATGAGAAGAATGTCCAGGATATTGTTTAGAGTGGACTAGAAGGAGTTGGTAGTGTTGCTTGTAAATAGGGTCGAGTTGTAGATGGCACAAAATTATAAGTTTTTTTGCCTCAATATATATGTATGTAACTAAGTATAATATAGGCTTAAGTTTAAAATCTTGAATTGGAATTCTCACAAGTTAAAAACACGTGTATCTTATAATGAGACCTTAATGTGCAAAGCTTCTTCTTTGATATAACCTTAATTTGTTTCATATATCTAAAAAATTCACCAAACTCATGGTTGTATGTATAGTTTAGTATTAAATTCACATCATAATGTATAGATATTAAACGCTAGGTTTAGATGGAAGTTATGAGCATTAGGTGTGTGTAAATATCGAAGGTATATATTTCAGTGTGCATGATTGCTTGCTTACGTCATAAAATTTTCTCCACAATGTTGTATGTTAACCATCGTCTATACAATATTAATATGGAATTTAAAATGTAAATATAATATGGCATTAATGTCATCCAGGTGGGGGTAACAATAACTAACCTTCTTTTCCTTAATATATTCCATTCATTTGTGGTGGGCTAAAAGAATCTTATTCTTCCTTTCTAATCTTTAATTAAAGATATTCATGTTCCCCGTTTTATACTTTTTCACCAGCCCATCCAATATATATTCATCTCATATACATATATATGTGTGTATATATAGATATTAATTTATTTATTGATACGCAACTCCTGGCAATGCATCAACCGAAATTGTAATACTGGTTGAGATATAAAATAATGCACCTACTTGTAATAAAGTTCATACTAATCAATTAATAGTTTTAATGATCAAGTTTATGCAAATATGCGATAACTTTCTAATAGATTAGGTGCTTAAAGCTCTATTAAAAAGAAGAACAAAATTCTTTAAACGGGTGCCCAAAAAAAAAAAAAAATTTTATGGTCGGCAGCTAGGAATAAAACTGCATAAAATTTCAAATCCGTTTGGACAAGTTCAGCGAGATATTTAAGGTCTTAAGTCTTAGATCCGAAATGTGGGAGTTTTTTTTTTTAATTAATTGATAGAGTGCATGGGTGCTTTTGGCACCATTAAAAAAAAAAGTATTAAATTTCAATACCTTTTGCCTTTTTCTCTTAATATACACATTTTAGTAATATTGTGGTTGTAATAAAACTTAGAGTAATGAATAAAAACTAATTAAATGTTAGGCCATCATAACAACCTCATGTAACAAAACATACAAAATGTTACACACTTATGGTGTCTCTCATTATAAATATATATATATATATATATATATATATATATATAAAACTCATCCTCTAAGATTACATTGTTATTTGGGGGTTATCAGTGGTACCCCAGGAGGAGACCGGATAGTTCTACCCTAGTAGAACAACTTCCACATACAAAATAAAAGAAACACATGAAAAATCCTCACATTATGGAGCAAGCATTCACATTATCATCGCTGAAGAGGGAGACCATTTTCTCCTCCGCTGCATTGGGCGCGGCCGCTGGAAAAGCTTGAACGACGTTCCGCACATAGCCGGCCGGTGCCCTCTTGTCGTAGGCGCCGGAGACGTAAGGGTAGTACACCAAATGCTGGGGAATGTAGGGCCAGAACTCAGCTTTCTTGCCTGTACTCATTACCCTCTTTAACACCTTGTTTGGCTCCACGTACCCACTTACCGTCACCTTGCTTTGCTTTCGGTCCACCTCTACGGATTTTACACCTAAAAGGTGTAGAACAAAGAGGATCAAATGTTGTATAAAAATGTCGATTTCATTCTCTAATTAGAGAAAATATTTAAGCTATATATATTCTGGTTTATAACTGCTTTAAAGCTAAAATTTGTTTAAGACGCTGCAAATTATTATTTTTTGTGTGATACGAGGATTATAATTCTCAGTTAGCAAGATTTCGAATGTGAGAGCTTATATCTAAAATTTTGAACCCCTCCCACCTACTGAGCTAGCCCCGACGGGTTTTGTTTATTCCTTAGTATCTCTTAGTGAGAAGAAAGAGGGAGAGAGATTCACTAGGGAGGTACCTCTCATGGTGGTAACAGCCTTCTTGACTCTTCTTTCACAACCATCACAGTCCATTTTTACTTTGATATCAACTGTCTGAAATATTCATCAAACAAAGCCAAACAATTAACAGAAGAAATTATAAGTACGATAGAAAATGACCAAATACATAAGGCTTGGTAACTTCTACATGATAAATATACATATACATATATGTATATATATTTAATCTCTTTTTTTCCTTTCAAAGAGAAAATCAGGCATAAAAGAAGCGTGTGTGGCATTATGCATATGATGTACCTGCATTGGCTTACGCTTCCTCCTTGTGCTGGTGACAGTGCAAAAGTTTGAGAGATAATCAAGAGCTCCCATTTTTCGCCTCCCAATTTTTTTTTCCAAAAGCTCAAACAATAAATTAAGAGAGAGAGAGAGAGAGAGAGAGAGAGAGAGAGAGAGAGAGAGAGAGAGAGAGAGAGAGAGAGAGAGAGAGAGAGAGAGAGATGTACATGTGCAACAAAAACATAGGTATCCAATATATATATACGAGAAGGAAGTTGCTATTTTGGACGTAAAAAGGGTATTGTTTGTAAAAACAAAAACAGTACTGTCTTGAAAATTATTAAAGTTTTTTTTTTTTTTCTAATGAATTAACTACCGAAAGTTATAATACTATGAAAATAGGGCAATAAAGTTATGAAGTCTACTCATGTGAATGTTGCTTTCCTCTCCCTTGGGTCTACTTAATTATTTTGTTTACATATTTGCTTTATACATTTCAGAACTACTAATGTTGGGAAAAATATCTAGTAAAGTTCATCGCATGTACCATCTCTTTCTTTTTTGTTCAATAAGTGTGCCAATTCGCTTTTCTTCCCTTTGTTTATTTCTTATAAGAGACCCGCAATAATGGTCTCCTTTGTTTGATTCTATCCATTTAGCAAATTAAATATAAATGCTAGCCGATGCTAATTCACTTGATAAGGATGCAGTAGGTTAAGAGAGAGATTTCGGACTCAAATATTGAAAATCTCTAGTAATGTAAAAAAGAAAAAAGAAAAACAATAATATGTTCTCCTGATAATCTATATCAGAATATATATATATATATATAGATATAACTATATATATGTACCGTACAATTAATGTAAGGAAACTTAGAAAGGATTTTTTAGATTTATGATCTTTCTATATGTTCGATCTAATTGTGCTGTACTTTTGTATGTAGCACCAAGACGAAAAGGAACACTAAAAAAAAAATCCTCTACGTTCATCATAATTAATGAATGTTTGGCAATGTAATATTTACTTTGGTTAGAATAAAAAAAAAAACTTTTGATTTTAACAAACTTGACATTGGAAGCATAGTTCTTTTTCTTAGAAAATAATAGTATATTATAAACATTTAGGGAAATCATTCATAACTTTAGCGAAATGTCCATGAAAAGTGGACATGGAGCAAAATGATAGCCTTTTCTATTCTTTTCTTTTCTTTTTTAAAGTTTTTAACGCTTCCTTTTTCACATTGATATCAATACACGTAGAGACTTTTTACAGAAGGAATTTTTATTTTGTTCTATTAGTAGAAGTTGTTGTTTTAATTATATTAAATTAAAGCTTTAAATTTATGATTAGAGCAATTATTTATCGAGCTATAGATTTTTAATAAACTGAACACTTATAGATCTGAATGATAGAAAATAATCTAATATGTAAAAAATATTTCTTAGCGACAAAAATAAAATGTCCTGCCCTACAAGCTTCCATACAAATATTTCCATTGAACTTTCTGCCTGAGTAAAATTTCTGCAAAACACTTCGATTAGATAGTTTCAATTCCCAATCTCCATTTGTCTGATCACAATGATTTTTAATTCTTTTCTATAAAAGTTAAAAATACTTTCTGTGATTCCCCTTATGAATAAATAAACAAAAGAAACAAGAATACTAGAGAGAGAGAGAGAGAGAGAGAGAGAGAGAGAGAGAGAGAATCTCCTTATACACCACAAGTTAATTTCCAATATTAATTCAGACCTTTGTTGACTAGTATATATATCGTCCAACACCCAATATTTTGTTCACATATATATGTATGTATATATATGTATATTTATATATACCACGTCCCATGATCAGGGTTTTTGATGATTTGTTTGAAAGAATCTCCCGGCATGTTGTTTAATTATGACCAATTAAACTTCTTCATTGGAATAATTTGACCTTGTACATAATACGGAATTTGTATATTCATACAGCACATATAAAAGCGTTTTTTTTACGCTTTTATTTTTTTTAGTTTTTGAGAAGGAGCATTAAAAGCTTTTGTCATGACATATTTGAAGCATAATAAAGTTTGGGAGAAATTAGGTAAATCTCCTTTCGAGACATAAAATTTATGACCCTCCATTTAACTATTATTATATGTCTAACTCTTCTATTTCTTTATCTTGGTAATGTCACCAATACATTGATATTAATACAGATCCTTCTACTTGCATGACCGGTGGTCATTTAGTGAAGGTCTCAGTCTTGAATCCTTCACTAAATAACCACAGTTATTTATTGGAGTCGATTATCTACACTGGTCACTAGAATCACTCATTATTCATGATCAACAATTATCTATCAGAGTCAATCGTTGAAGTCTACAATAATCGTTGGTCGTCTTCGATATTAGAATTACCGTCATTCATCTACAACACAAAGTTCTAAAGGGTAGCAAATGAAGTTTCCCAACTATAGGGACAAAGTGAAAAAGTGATATGTAATGAGAGAGTTATGGAAATTGTCTTTTCAAAGATAGGGTTATCTCAACTTTTTCATCTATTTATTAAGTGATAGATGTAAAAAAATTTGCTAACATTTCGAAGTTTGAAGCGTGACAAATTTTCATATATGGGAAATAAGGTGAAATAAGGTAAACCAAGTTCGAGAGCAATAAAGAGTCAAATTACTTTTCTATCCTCGTTTTCAAACTAAAATATGCAAATATAATTGATTGACAAAATAGTCGTTTACTTAATATTCCTTCCTGTGTAAAGAAGACAAAAGAGAAACAACTTCCTTCTCTTCTCCTCATTCATTTTTTCTCTCCATTGCCTTTTTTTTGTTTATCTTTCCTTTTTCTTTTTCTTTTTCTTTTTCTTTTCTCCTTCCTTTCCATTCATCCTTGCTAATGTTATAGAAAAAAAAAATTGATTTCTTTTTGCATAAAGAATTTATATATTAATATGCACAAAATAGGTATCAACATTTAATTTTAAAGTAAAATATGGGAAAAAAATGTTGAGTGTTCGGCTCTAAATTCACAGCTTTGAGTGGAGGTTAGATTTGTGCGTCTCCCACTAGAGATAATTAAAACGGATGCTTTTGTGATTATAAACGCTTTAACGAATGTATGCAATTCGTTAACAGTGAAAGCATTTGTTGTTATTTATATTAATATACATATATATATATATATATATATATAAATAGGTAGCTTATTCTCCTTTTTTTTCATGGAATTAATGTATTATAATTTGCCATAGAAGTAGCATCACAGCTGCTAATGGTTAATCTTGCTTTGCCCTTGGGATCCATTAAACCATGTTTCACACATATGTTTGAAAAATCGGTCAATTTTAAAAAGATTTTAATTCAAATTAAATTCTTTTACTTTTTTTTTTTAAATCCACACCAATTTTTTTTTCCTGTGCAATGAATCCCGATTCCCTCACAAATTATGGGACCCATATCTGTGAGATAACAAATTATGGGACCCATATCTGTGTGAGTATCATTTCATTTTTTTTTAATCTTTTTATCTCAATTTAAATTAGATTTTTTTTTCTTTTCAAACCTATATGCCAAACAAATGAATCCTAAGTATGTTGCACTTACAAATAATTCTATTTAATAGGGCATCTTTCCTTCTACAATAGAAATTCTTCTATCTCCCTCGCAAAATTTTGCGAGTTTTACCATTATAAGAAAGATAAATTCTACTGTTTTTATCTCAAAAGGTTAACCTACATTTTATTACGGAAACTTAATTAACTTCAGCTAGCACACCAAAATAATGCAAATATGCAATCATACATTTTATTATAAGGTGCTAGCAGAGAAATAAGCGAAGATTTACAATTCTTGGAGACACTAGAAAAGGTGCTAGGTTTCAGATGCCCAAAGTAAGTAAAGCTTGAAAGGAATTTTGGCGGAGGTCTCTTTATTTGTCAACCAGCCATGTTTTTGTGACTAGAATCCCAGAGTCAATTAATCTGCTAGAGAAGAAGAATCACTTCCCTTTCTTTCCTTTTATTTTTTTTAATTAAAAAGAAAAGAAATTAATTGAAAGAATATTAATGCACATGTTTAGGGTTGGTCATGTTCTGAAGTTAGGTTTGCCAAACTGATCCAAAGAAGACTTTCCCACAATTTTCTGGTTTGAAGAAAAACATTCCGAGTGAAACTAGTAACACTAATTTATATATAATAAAATGACAGTTTTCTGACCATAAAATGTCATGTCACAATTTGAAACATGCACTGGGTGGTCAGAGTTGAATGCACATGAAATTGTCTTAATTGTTTTTCCAAAAAAAAAAAAAAAAAAAGGCCGTCCATTAATAATACAATATTCTATTTCCTAATTGGTAAAAAAAATTCCCACTTTTCTCTCTTGATGAACTACGAACTTATAAATACCATCTTCCCATGTGATAGTATCAAAAGGAGCGATCATAGCAGAAGTGCCTGATAAACATCAAAGCATCTCCAAGATGGAGTGCCAAATTGATGTGCTGACGATTTAAATTTTGATATTTAGGAAAAAAAAAATGTTAAAATTAGTGAGAAACAAACAAATTTCCCACCAGGTATGGTTAAAGTTAAATTTAACAATAACTGGTGTCTCAACTTTCTATTTTCATTATAGTTTTACCATTTAAAATTATAACTTTACTTGTTCTAAAAAAAAACTAATTTTTACGAATTTTAAAACTTAATAATGACAACACAAGATAGAAATTATAACATTAGACATAACATTATATATAGATATATATATATATATATTATAACACAAATTCAAATATATTATAGGTTTTATGACTCAAATTAATTTTGTGTAATTTTTTATTTTGTGAGTTTGGAAAAATTATATTATTGTGTTATATTAAGAGTCTATAAATAATTCTATTGTGTTTAGAGTTATGGGTGATCAGAAAGATACGGAGTATGTCTCCTTTTGAGAGAAAGTAAGAAGAGATATAGGCAAAGGGTGTAAGGGAAAAGAGGTTGAAAGAGTTTGATAAGTGTATAATTCTCAATCTCCCGTATACGTAGGCAATTTTATCAAACTACATAAATTCTGTGTCTTTTCTTCATTTTTGTTTTAGTTTATTTTTCTATTACGTTTTGAGAACATGAGTGTTTTTCTCGATAAAATATACTTTTTTTCACTTTTTTTTTTTAATGACAAGTATATACATTAATTGAAGCTGACCTTAGAGCATGGGTATAACAAAGTGGCAATGACGCATAAACATGGGACAAACATACAACTTTCCTCGTCGTGACGTTTTCCGACCCCATATACATATATACAACTCAACATCCATATTTCAAATTTTGGCACGAAAGTTAAAAGGAACTCAAGAATCTTTTCCAACATATCAATTGTCAAAAAAGGCCTAAACAAACTATTATCAGACCAACACAAACTACATGAATCCTAGAAGTTCGGGCAGCAAAAATTGCATGACATAAATTAGCTATCAGAATAATATTGAATTCGTTTTCTCGACTTGACCTCCCGCCATCTATTGTGACAAGCACGATTCGATTTACATGAATCATTAAGCATATGTCTATAGATTTCCATTTTCTCCGATATCTTGTCTAGTAGGGTGTATTTCGAGTTTCGCATGTATAATCATCTTATCAACTCATTGAAGAGATAACACACTTAACAGTGAAAAATTAGGTTGGATTATCTATAGTAATTACCTAATCTAATAAATAGCCCAACTTTCATTCATTTAGTTAAATGGCCTAATAAGCATATTTTGGTTAATCAATTGGGATACTAGCTCTACAAAACCGCGGCTCATTACGAACGTTAGTGTGGAGCTTTTTTGGCTCTAGAAGCACCAATTCAAAGCCATCAAATTGGCTGCGGAAGAAGAGAATTCCAAGTGTAGAACTTGGGTCCAAGTTGTAACGGATGCTCAGGTGGTGAAGAGGGTGCTGAACCATTGTTTGGGATGGTAGCATCAAAATTTGGTGGAAGAAATCTGAAATGTATACTCTACTTTTAGTTTATTTTCCTTGAAGCAGTTGATCCCTAGATCCCAAAATGTAAGTGCTCACAGCTTGTGTAATTGGGCTTTGTCTACTAATAGCTCAGTAGAATTCTCATTACAGTCAAAGGGAGAAAGAGAGGGGGGGAAGAGAAAGAGAGGAAAGAGAGAGAGGGTGGAGAGGTTAGGTTGTTGAGGGAAGAGAGAGAAAGATATTATTTTTTTATTTTTTAATGATAAATAATTGATTTATCAATAGATAATCATTAATTGATCGGAAAAATTAACGTTTTTGTTTATGCTCAATCAGTGATTGATTATAAAAATTAATTATATATTATGATTAATCATTGATTGACTTTATGCCACTTAATGATTGATCAAGAGTTAATTAATAATTGACCAAGAGTTAATCAATGATTGATCAATAGTTAATTACTGATTAATCAATGATAAATCATTAATCATTAATAAATTAAATATGATCAATCAGTGATTAGTTATTTACAAAAATAATTGACCATTAAAAAAAATCTTTTAATTAATTTTTAAAAACTTAGGTCATTTGTTAAAAAACTTTTTAAAACAAGGCTATTTACCTCTATATCCCATCAAACATTTTATATTTTGAAATCCGGCTACATATAATTTAATTTCGAATTAATTGTAAAAATCATTGTCCTCCTAATTATGGTATGTGTAACATTGTGCTCCGGATCTATAAAAAAGTTAACGTAAAAACTTAGTTGGTTAGGTTTTTAATAAAAGTGGATATGTGATTACCTTGTGACACATAATTTGGAGGTATTTTGGTAACCATCTCCTTTTTCAGACATAATTTAAATTTTGAATTCTTATTATTGAGACATATAATACTAGGACAAATTTTATATTTTAAAAGAATCCTTAACTTTCAAGAACTCTCATCAATTGCACCTGTGACATATGTAAGCTTCCTTCATTTGACTAACAGAAGGATTTTTATTTTTATTTTTATTTTTTTAAGTTGAAGGAAACATTGACGAATTTACAACAGAATCCGTGCCCTTATTGAAATAAGTCAAAATCAACGATGTGTATATGTTTTTTGGATATACGTACCCCGTAAAATAATTTGAATAGTCAATACCTGCGTTTGGTCTTGGATTTTTTTTTTTTTTTTTTTTTAGGGTCTTTTTTTCTGGCTCTGATTAGTGTCTACTTCGGCTTCGATTGGACTCCTCAGATCCATTTTCTTTCTTTCTTTCTTTCTTCTTCTTCTTCTTCTTCTTCTTCTTTTCTTTCTTTCACAGGTTTCTGGTGGTTTTTGCTACCATGTTTGTTCCCAGAGAAAGAAATCACGTAGCTCACCAGTTAGCTTTTGCCTCTTGTTTTTAGTAGTGATTCTGTTGGTGTTGACAAGATTCCTCTTTTCTTGTCAAAATTTGTAATCACTAATCTAGATCATTAATAATACTTCGACATTTTCCTCGAAATTAAAAAAAAAAAAAAAAAAAAAAAAAAAAAAAAAAAAACCAATATGATTAGAGAGGGAAAACTTTTGTAATTAATCATTTAATTTGTTAACTTACCTTTATTTGTCGAGATTTTATTCGCTCAAGATCGGCCTCCAGTTTTTAACGGATACCTACACCATTCCTGAGGTCCCTATTCTTTTTTACTTTCATTTATTTTCACATATATATATATATATATATATTAGTAAATAATACTGTCAATAGTTTGTTTTCTAACAATTATTTCCAGTCAATAGCTGATCACGTAGAGATAGAGTGGAGCAAAAGTTGAAGTAAAGAATGTCAGTCAGAGTTCTGCTCAGGTACATATACATAAATATATATATATATATATATATATATATGAATATTTCTGGATGATATTTGTTGAATGTGATAAAAAAAACGACGAGTTTTTATTAAAACGACAAAATTTTTATTTTGGTCCTGTGAAATTAATGGGGTAAAAAAAAGTGGCTCCACTGCTGCGATATGGAAAGTACTGTGGAGTGTCGTACGGGGGATGCCCGAGGGAGAAACCTTGTGCTGCTCTCGACAGATGTTGTATGAAGCATGATGCCTGTGTTGGCAAGAACAGTGAGTTCTTCTTTATGCCACATTTCTCTCATTATTTAATTGCCAAATTATTTGATCCTTTTTCATTAATCCAAATAATAATAACAATAATAATAATAATAATAATAATAATAATAATAGGTAAAACAAACAGATAAGTCTTTATTTTTAACAAACCATCTTCTAAGATGGTATGTGGTGGTATAAATGTCTTGTTCTAGATCACTGACAGTAATTTGGATCATGATATAATAACACGATATGAAATTTCTGAAACCATAATTTAGAAGTTAATCCTTTTCTAATCCGCTTTAAAAATGCAACATTAAATAAGTTCATAGAGTTTTAGCCAAAAGCTACTTAGCCTCATAGCAAGCTTAATGTTATATTCCCAAAATTAAAAATTATTTCCAAATTTAATGTTATACATATTATTGAATTTAACATTGAATATACATATGTTATACTTGATCTTAAGTTTACATCAAATATTTGCTAAATTTTGGTATTTGGTTTCTTCTTGATTGATATGTTGAGTTTTTCACTTATTAATTACAACACTGTCATTTAAATTATTCTAATATTAAAAGATTAAATGTGACACTGAAATATTCTATCAAAGGACATTAATATCCACAGAGATGGTCTTAATATTACAAATCATTCTAAAACGATGGCAGAGGCCAAATTGATAGTGGAAATGTCTTATAGTAGGCCCTAAATTAATCTTTCTTGTATGGTATTACTTTGCTATGTTAAATTTACTATTATAGCATTATACATGCTCATCTAAAATATCCCAAATCCTCCTCCAACTTTCATATATATATTTTTTGGTGTCTTTTGTTTTTGGCGCTCTTCAACATGTGCATCAGTATATCTTAGAATATTAACATGGTTTTTTGATCATTTGAAATCCCAAAAATTAACAAGTTTAGGCAGTAGGGTACTGAAGTAACTATAATTGGTAAATTGGATCCCAAGTGTTATTTTGACATGAATCAGGGGTCTAGGTGCAATTTATTCTTACATGTAACTTTAATTTTTAATTTTTTAATTTTTTTTTAAAAGAAAAGAGTGGTCCAACTTTGTCGGTCAGATTAAATCCCGAAATCTCACAACAGGTGGACCCCAAGTGGATAATTTTTCTGAGCTATCGATATTCAATCCAGCCGAGTTGAGTTCTATTACTTAAATTTAAATTTCACTAATGCTGAAAAAACCGAATAGCGGATGCAGTGACAATGGCGCAGACGAGTATCTAAGCCAAGAGTGCAGCCAGAACTTGCTAGACTGCATGGAGAACGTGAAGAAGACAGGAGGGCTACACATTCGAAGGCAACAGGTGCAACGTCACACGAGTCATTGATGCCATCACTCCTTCCCTCGAAGCTGCTTTGCTTGCTGGCAAAGCTCTTCAGAAGCCTAGACATTATTGTCCAATGATGAGGTCTTACCTACTTTTACTCTTCTCATGTGGTCATAAATTTGGAACTACAACAAATGTTTATCACTTGTTTACTTTGTTTCATTGAATTGTTTTACACTTCTTGTCATAATATTATATTTTGGTGCTATCGATTTTTTTTTTTTTTTTTGACAGATTACCCTTGAGTTTATTAAAATGCATAAAATTAGAGCATCGCTCTGCAGTTGCAAATCCAAGTCTTAGTTGAGGTTCTGAATATCGCATTCTAAAGCAGCTTACGTAATTTTTCTCTTCTTTTTTTCTTTCATTCCTACGTTTTATAATCGCTCTTTGCTTCTCCAAACGATAATTTCTAGCAAAAGAATTACTACTCTAATTGACAATGATCCCCTATAATCTTTTTTCCCTACCCGAGACCCTACTCCATAATTATTTCATGACCATTTCCACTGGAATTTATGTTCACAACTTTTATCTAAATCAACAAATTAAACCCCGTATGAACTATTGTAACAAAGGCAAGTAGGGGATTTTATTATTATTATTTTCTTTCTTTTGCTTAGACTACGCAGGCATTAATTGCGAGCATGTGTGTGACAGGAAAAACATTTAGATGGTAATTCGAAACAATCCATGTTCTAAAATTTAACATTATGTACAAGTCTAACAGCAACCGTCAACTCACCAGTTAAGAGGCCTCGATACTTCTTTCAGAGCACGCAGGAGATGGGTCTTTAGAGTATATGAGGATATTCAACCGGAGCTGGCCGGAAGACCCAAAAAAATTGGGTGGAATTAGGAGGAAAACTGTCGGAGGATAATCCACTTGTTCCTGTCTACTCTTCGTGAAAGACGCTAGTTTGAGAGAGTTTCGCTCGTAGTCTGCCACCAGTTCATAGGAGAACGATCTAAATGAGCAGGGCCTTATACAACTAAGAGAGACTAAATTTCCGGTGACTTCGATCTCGTTCTTAAGGATAAATAGGACACCGTCATTACATTCTTGAAGAACACGAAACTTGTCACTCGTATTCAATCTGACGGTAAATTGAGGCCGTAGTGAAAAGGCACTGCAGAATCCTTGTGTTGACTGCTGAAGTGACTGTATAACTGCCTGAATGAGGAGACAAAGTTGCAGCTAGTAAAAGGGCATGAACAAGGTTCGTACGTGCATGACTTTTCATGGTCCTTTTCTTACTGTACGTAACTGTCTCTTTGCAACCATACTGCTTGTTTTGGCATGCAATTTTGACTGATTCCAGAACCTTCTCGATTGCACGGCAACGGTTGTAGCCAATTGGCCATGAGCAGGAGGCACATTTATGACTAAGTTTAGTGCAGCAGGAAGAGCAAGCTATGTGTCCATTCTCACACTGAATAGCCACAGAAAAACCAGATACTTATCGGAATTTCAGATCACATGATAGGCACAATGAGAAATGTAGACAATATAACCACAACAATAGCAAAATAGCACTGTGTTTCACAAATAGTTCATATAGTACAACATCGAAAAATCAGTAATTCAGTAACATTTGACGGATTACTGTTGGATTGTTTAATATATTTTAGGCTTTAGCTACCAAAGAAAACCTCCGACAATTAGCACCAAATATAATTCTCGAAACCAACAATTCAGTACAAGATCTCCAAATGTCACAAATATAAATCACAATGACCCTGATTTGTCAGTGTTATATCCCGCAAATACTGGTTGTCGGTGTTATATCCTGGAAATATTGATGTTTAGTTTGAGACCATTTCAAATGGAATCCTATAATCTGACACTAATAAAAACCACACAAAAACACAATTCTCATCAACCCAAAGTCACAACTCATCCAAATTTAACTCAATAATAATCAAAACCCAGTCATGCAAACAATAAAATCACAACAAAGAATCCAAAATTAGCATAAAAAATCAGACTCCAGTTAAAAATGGAAAATTTCAACAGAGCAAACCCAGAGAAAAAAAAAAAAAAGAAATTCAAATTGTTCTAAACACGCGGCCACAAAATTCCAATAAATCCAAAAAAAAAAAAAAAAAAGTCTCAAGGAGAACAAACCTGGAAAACGGGAATCGTCAAGGGGTCGAAGCAAATAGAGCAATCGAGCACATCAGGATCGGTCAAGAAAACGGAAATCGAGCGATCCCTGTCGGAGGCAAGGGGACGAGGATGGTTCTCCTGAGAGGCATCGGCAGAAATGGAAACGACATTGAGGTCTGAGTTTTGGTCTTCTACGCTGTGTTCCTCTCCTTCGGTTTGTTGTACGTCTAAACCGTCATCTACATCGTCGATTTGATCGCCGTCATAGTCGTCGTCGTCGTCCTCTTCGTCTTGTCGTTGAGGTGCCTCGTCGTCGTCGTCGTCGTCGCTGGAGGTGGGGCTTGGATGATCAAAGCGGGGTCTCTTGAGAGGAGGGCAACTGGGTCCTTCGTCGTCGTCTTCTTCATCCCCAAACAGCGAGAATTTCGCCATTCCTCTCTCAGTAAGAATCAGCCTCTCTCCTTCCTCTTCGTCGTACTCGTTTCAGCAAATTAGGGATTTTTGCATTTTTGTTTTGGATAAATTGCTCCCGTGGTCCCTCAACTTTTAATAATATTGTCAATTGGTTATCAAACTTTTTTTTTTTATTGATTGGTCCATGAACTCTTGAAAAATATCCAAAATGGGGTAAAACCCCCTAACAGCCGTTAGAATTTGGACGGAAAGTGCATGTGCCTCACGTGATGTATCAGTTTTTATGGAATTTACTAAAACAACCCTAAGGAAAATGATTTTTAAAAAAAAACAAAAATTAAACACCCAATTTTAAACACTATTCATCATCTTCTTCCTCAAAAATGATTTCAATAGTGAGTCAAACAAATTCCAACAACAATTGAACCAAGCCCAGATCTCTAAACCACCACTGACCCACCGGCCACCACACACAACCACCATGAGCAAACCCAACCCAGATCTCCAAAAACCACCACTGACCGACCATTCACCACGGCCGTGAGCCACCGCCAACCTAGCGAAGCCCCTGTCGCCGGTGACAAACAATATCTGCATAAAGAGAGAAAAGCCCAGCAAACCCAGCCCAGACCTCGAAAAACCACCACTAATCGACCATCCACAGCGGCCGTGAGCCACCACCAACCCAGCGAAGCCCCGAAAGACAACAACGGTGTCGAGTTCTGTTCGAAGCCAGAGCTTGCCGGGCGGCTGACCAAGGAAGGCGACTACATCAAGACCTGGTGCCGCCGCTGGTTCATACCGAAACAGGGGAAGCACCTCTGGTTCAAGGACTCCATTGTCGACCGCGCCTCCACTCCTCGCAGTGTCATTACCATGACGACTTTCACTTTCGAGCTCTCATGTACATCTTAGAAGCCATGTACTTTGTTGCGACACCAAGGAGGTGGAGGATTGGTTTCTGAAGTTTGAGGTTATTGAGGGCTAGTGTGGAATTTTGTTGAATGACAAATTAGGTTAAAGTATTAAGGGAGAATTGTTATTTTCCTTACCAATCTGATTGTATTTAATCCTGTATGAATTTGAAATTCTTTCTGCAATTTAAACAAATTGAAGTAATGCAAATTTCACCAAAAAAAAATTAAAAAAAAAAACAACAACAATAACAAAAATAGGTGCTGCAGAAGATGTAGGGCCATCAAAAAGGCCATAAAAAAGAAGAAGAAGAAGAAAGTCTATATACTTTCCCAAAAGAAAGTTATTTTTTTTTTGGTAATTATGTTAAGAGTAATGTAGTAAATTCATTTAAAATTTAAGATCGAAAAATAGGTTTCTGTCAAGTTTTTAATGGAGGTTAGAAAAAGGATTCACTTGTATCATTTTTTAAAGCTTATGGACCTTTTAATTAAAAAATTAGGGATCAATTGGTATCTTTTCAAAAAAAATTTAGGGATTACATAAATAATTTATTCTTTTGTTTTTGTATTTTGTTTTGTTTAAAATAATTTATGAATACTCTTAAATATTTACCTTATCCAATTTGCCCCTGAATTTTCAAAACTATTCAAAATATCCCTTGAACTAGAGAAAGCGGGTCTACTTAACGTAATTTTAAATACCACCAAACTATTGTCATATGTCAATTTGTCCTGATTTTTTTTAAAGTGATTCTTATAAGCCCTTAATTGCATAAAATGTTCAAACACACATCCTTAGAAAAATATCCATAAAACTTGTTAAAAAGTGAAGGATGATTTGTAACAAAATAAATACATAAATAAATAAAAATATTATGTTCAATTTTCTCTCCCCCCACCACCCCACAAATCAAGGGCATCACAGTCAAGAGAACAGAAGGTTATAATAGTCTGTGCAGGGTTATTTAGGTTGCTGAATTAGGAAATAAGGGATCTAAAAGTAAGCATCCAATAGAATTCGATTTTTTTCACTCTATCCAATCCAATTCAAAATATAATAACTAGTCCAATAAGATTTATGCAAAATCCATTCCTATGCAATTGGATTTGAATGGTAATCTGATTGTACGATGGATTTTTCTTAATCTAATTATGATTTAAGATTCTAAACAAATACATATATATATATATATATCAATCCAAAAATTATTCATAGAAGCTATTAAAGAAAAGAAAATAAAATCGAAACTAGTTTTCAGTAAACGGAAGAAAGCTTGTTTACCCTTCCTTTCTTGCTCCAAATTTAATATCTCCTTCTTCTTCTTTTTTTCCCCCTCTTTTTAATTTAGTCAAATTTAAATATTTCACAAATTTTTCTTATCAAGATTACGAAGATTGTTGATCCTTGTATATTGATATTAGAGGACAATGAGTAAGGTGATGGATTTGAGCTTGAAGGAACATTTTAGGTAGTGACTAAGGCAGTGGATTTGAACTTAAAAGGAATATTTGAAGCAATATACAAAGAGATATTGATTAGAATCTCCAATATAGGCACTCAGATACATTGACAGTAATCCAAACTACAAAGTTTACATACTTTTGTTTTGAGTTTGGTGTGTTTTATAAGATATGTCTAATTTATTATTTTTTCAAGAGCTAAATTTACCATTTAATTACTTATTAGACTCTTTATTTAAATTATTTGATCAGAGAAAT
>CM046365.1:12151158-12170522 GCA_025413025.1 Ficus hispida | reverse complement strand
GCTACCTTTCTAATAGAAAAAGTATTATAGTACTCAACTACGAAAAGAATCATATCCAACAGTCTAAAGGAATAGCATATATTATAAACATATGAAACAAGTACCGGAGAGCAATAGGGGTGTGCTTATAGACCATACGGTAGGTCTGACTGTCTCGGTAGGCAACGAAAAACTGCAAAACGATGTCGACGAGAAAAGCAATCTGGCCAACAATGTCGAGCACAAAGAGGTCTTCGTTAAGTCCTCTGAAGAAGCCAAACTCCATGGGAGTGAAGAACGACGAGTACACTGCCCATATCAGTATGAACTTCGTCCATGCCCTGTACCACCTGCATTCAATGCATTTTGCCTCAGCAATTTTGCTTTTCAAACAAGAAAAACCTGGTAATCAACCTTTCAATAACTATGCTCTGAAAGATCTCAAAATTAATCGTATTTATCTCCTTTTTCCCTTTTTTTAATTTTTTATTTTACTTGGCTTGTACGTAATATAAATAGTGTAACAACAAAAATAATCCATGCAGTGGCCAAGACATGATGACAACTAATATCAAGTAGCAGTATAGTAGTAGGTTCCTTTGTTGGAGTAGAATAGTAATAATCAGTTAATATATATTTAACAAATAATCATCATTTGAAAGTGAACGGAGAAATTCATTGATCTTAATTGTCATTTGACAATTAGTCTCTTATTGTTGAGATTCACACTGTCCAATTTCGTTATTCTCGTCACTGGTTTAGGTATATATGTCAATGAATGGGATCTAGTTGTTAAAGAAACAATTTTCAATTTTTCCATAAACTAACCCCAGGGAAAAAAAAAAGGAAAGAAAGAGAGAAAACAAAAACGATGCTATCTAAAAGTTAATATCTAACTTCTTTTCTTTTCTTCTTTCTAAAAAAGTGGATCTAATTTTATCTATTTCGTTAAAACGCCTTTGGTAAATCAAGTAAATAGAGAACAAGGATATATAAAATCGAGCCGCCACATTTTGGCGTTTTCCTAGCTAACTATCACCAAAAACATTGAGGCAGACCAGGTTACGTGTCACAACACTGTTTTAGGGGGAAAAAAAAAAATGATCGGTGATGTCTCCGTATTCACCAAGGTAAAAAAAAAAAAAAACTCAAATCCCACGTCGTAAATACATAACAACAATAACAGAGATACAAAGATAATACATCACTCCACTTAATATATTAACATTTAAGATGAAAACATAATTCTTTATCAATCTCAAATTTCTTCTTCTTCGCTTTAATCTTCCATACACCGCCCAATGAATCCCATGATCCATGAGACTATATCGATTGGGACCACTAATTGTCAAAAAGTCTGTCATTAAGCATTCAATAGCTATCAAATCCAAATCTATAAAGACTATCAATATAGAGTCAATAATTTCCAAACCTACAATAATAATCTAATAAAAGTGAACCATCATCTCATTTTCACCGTGGTAACTCTTATTATGTTTTCTGTTGAGAAATCGAGCTCTTAGACTTTTGTTCAAAAAACCTCACAGCATCTTATTCTACCTCTATCCGGACAAAAATATGTTTATATATTTTAGGAAAATATTCTTATCATGTTTTCCTCTGTCATTATCTGCTAAGTATAAAATATTAATAGGTTTGAAAAGGACAAAATAAAAGTCAAATAAAGCTTTTGTTGTGCAAACCTGGCTTAGATAGAGATTAAGAGAACGTGTTCGACTCTCTCCTTAAGATTAGGCCACCTGTGGTAGACACTAGATGGCCAACATGGCATCCCAGAGCATAAAAAATTTTAAAAAAATGTCGTGTTTTAATGGGTTTTAAGATCTGCAAGAACTGGGCCCAACCTAGCTTGTTCTATTGATCAATCAAAACCTGCCACGTGTGACACCTTATAATCGTTCTTCTTTCCACTCTATTGACTAGAAAAATAAAATATAAAATATAAAATATAAACAAATACAAAAACAAAACAAACAAGCGATAAGCTATTACAAGTTTGACACCTTATACCAAATATTTATCCAACTGGGATTTGTATCACAAATATTACGTTTGACCCTTTCACCACAAATTTTCTATCCATAAATTTTCTATCCAAATTGAAATAAAAATTTGTGTGATCTCTCAATCACGAAACGTCACAAAAAAATAAACTCGTTAATTTCAATCTACGTTTAATGATAATTGGGATATGTGTCAAAGTCATGAGTGGGAAATTGATAAGCAACAGTCAAAACAATGAAATCCATATGCTAAGAAGAAATATAATATCTAGAAATAAATTTTTTTTTTTTAAAAATCTATTCCAAGTCGGTTTTGGAGGCATATATAGGAATGAATTACAAATTATAAAATAACATAAGTCTCCACACGAGAGTTTAAATCCTTACAATTATCTCATTTTAAGGTTAAATGTTAAAAGTGACATCTAAAATGAACTGTAAACGGGTACATAATAGCACCATCAATCCCTTTCTTATCGGGAGAAAAAGAGAGAGAGAGAGAGAGAGCAAGGCTATGTCCAACACATATTAATATTATCAATCGTCATCTATTTTTTTGGTTATAACTAAAAGAAACGCAAACAAGACAAGTGGTGGATGCAACGCAAGTAACTTTTTTGCATACAGGTAAAACGGGTCCCAATAAATATATTTAATTATTTTTATAATTGTTATGTTTTTTTTTTTACTCAAAAGTATCAAAATTATTAATCCATGGGACAATCTGACGGTGAACCACATGGCATGTTCAGATAATACAATATGAGTAAGTAGTGATTTTTTTTTCATACCTTGTTTTCAATGTTTCAAGTTCAAAATTATTTCTAGCGTCACATATATATATATATATATATACACATGAATAGTTGAGCTGAAATTGGAGCTATCATTGTCACATGAGTTGAAATGCGGCCATTCTTCACTGTCCGATTACGAATGTGGGGTCCAATTCGAGCGTACAGCTCTTAACTTAGACATGACATTTTATGTTGCTTTAAACTCAGAGCCAAATCAAGCCACCCATTTGTTAATATCCAAACAAATTCCACATAAATAAGTTATTTAATACAAAAACGAAAAATCGAGAGAAATCGTTTGTAACTTTATAAGATTATTCAAAGGGAAAAAATCATTAAAAAAAAAAAAGGTTTGAAGGTCTATCCAGTCTTACAGCGCCACTTGTTTTGCGCTGGCGGGAACTAAATATTAATTATCCCATTCCCAAATAATATTTTTAAAAAAAATATATGTAAATATAAATTATTCTAACTTCCAATAAATTTTAGTTTGAATACGTTTTCTTACCTTTTTAACAAAATAATACATACGCACGATCTATTTTCATACGAACGAAAAATGGAAATGAAAAAATAAAAAGAAGAGAGAGAAAGAGAGAGAAGGTTGCGTACTTGTTATCGGGATGAATGACGAGGTCCTTGGAGAGGTCTTTGAAGCCGTTAATGACGTTTTCGCGGCTGAATTTAGTGCGAATAGAGGAGGCGAGTCCCAACTCGTTCTCGATTAGGTTGAATCGGCTTCCTCTCGACGATCTTATTCTGTCCCTTATGTCCTGCAACTCGTACTCTTCCTCCTCCTCCTCCTCCTCCTCCGACAACGACACATCGTTTTCCTCTTCTTCTTCACGATCACGATGATTATGATGATGGCCGTTCTCCACCACTCTCCCGCTTCCCACAGATAACGGCATTTCTTCTTTCTATCTTCTCCTCCGATTCCGATTCCAGTTCCGATTCCTATTCCGATTCCGCTGTCTATCGGCGGCGATGGAGCTTTGTCCACGACGGAGCTAGTGGCAGAGAAGAAGATTAATCCGCATTGAGGTTCTACATGATGACAACACGATCGGACTTTCAATTACTTTTTATATTGCTAAAGCAATCAGCATCAATCAATTTGATCTACCAGAAAGTTCTGGATCGAAAATCTCTTTTTGATTCTCTGAAAACTTTCCGAGGAAAGAAAATAAGAAAAGAAAAGAAAAGTTTGTGTATGTGGAAGTTAAGAAGCTAACCGTGGAAGAAATTAATTACGCTCTCGGATTTAGAACTTTTCTCCGCGCTTTTAGGTCACGAGCCATGAAAAATATATGAAGGGAATGGTTGGCGCTGAAAAGAAGAGAGAGAGAGAGAGAGATATATATATATATAGATATAGAGAGAAAGAGTATATCTATATATAGCAACTGGGGATGAGAATCACGAGAATATCGGCTCCTAAACTGAATAACCAAACAAGAAAAATTATATGTAAAAAGAAAAGTTTGAAGGGGTTTTTGGTTTGAAGGAGCTGAAACTTGAAAGAAAGAAGGCATGAAAGCTTGGTCGTGTTTGGCGAATGCAACAGATTTGTGCTCCTGCATTTATACTGTTATAACCACATATAATATATATATATATATATATATATATTGTTCAAAAAAAAAAAAAGCTATATACATCGGGCGGTGACGTGGCTTCGAGCTTTACAAAATGTCTGCTTTATATTCTTTTTATTTTTATTTCTGGTTTTGCTTCATGACCTGTGAGAGGACTACGTGTTCACGCATTTTGAGGCCAGTTGTGGTTCCCTTCTCTCTAGTTTTTTAAGGATGTGGATTGGATTATAACTGTCCCCAACCAAAATATAACATGCAAAGCATATGGAGAGTTTGACATATCCATTCAAATCATTTAATTTAAATTTTTTTTTATCTTTTTTCTTAAAAGTTTTTTTTCTCAAAAAGTTTTTTGTCTTTTCTGAAAATTCAAAAAAATTTACTATTGAAACTTAAAAATCTCAACTCAAATTATTCCACCAAACAAATCCATAAATTATTATATTTATTGTAGAATTTGAGTTTAAAATAAAGGTGCATTTATTGAATGTGTTTAAATTATTGGAATTAAAAAAATTTAAAAACTTAAAATATATTAAAAAAATATTAAAATGAAGTTTGTTTTATTCGTCTCAAATTTTATGTAATTTTTAAAAAAAAATCTCACCCGAACTTATTGATATAAAATTATGAACTTTTAAAATTTAAATCATAAAACTATATGAATAATAAAAATAAAATAAAAAAAGATAAAAATTAAACTATA
Source organism: Ficus hispida (assembly GCA_025413025.1). Taxonomy (NCBI): domain Eukaryota; kingdom Viridiplantae; phylum Streptophyta; class Magnoliopsida; order Rosales; family Moraceae; genus Ficus; species Ficus hispida. Next base: position 12,165,418 of record CM046365.1, on the reverse strand, counting down.
ATTATAAGATTTAGATTATAGGACCAAATAAATCTTAAAAATTTATATATTACATAAGATAATAAATTCTCTTTTAATTAATAATTATCTAAAAATTACAACTTAATTAAATCTGAGTCCATATAACTTCTCATCTTCAAAATCCTCCCCAGGAGAAAAGTGTGCGTGATTACTGTGTACACCATAAGTTACCGCCAATATATATGTATATTCATATGTACATAGCAAGTTGAAGCGACAGCATCTTCTTCAAATTTGTAAAATTAATTAAGCACGAAATCCAAAGAGGATTGTACAAGATTTTATAATCGTTAGAATTAGTAATTTAGCTTCAGGAAAAAAAAAAAAAAAAAAAAAAAAAAAGATTCACTTTATTTACAGCAACAAAAGTTTGATTCCCATATTACACAGTGATTCTATTAACGTGTTCTTTTTAACTCTTTATACCCAACTTTTAAGCACACGTGACTAAACCCAGACTGATTTATTTAAAAAAAAAAAAAACAAAAAAAACAAAAACAAAAGCTTGTAGTGCTAAGTCAAGATACGTTGTTGATGAAGCTCTCTTCTAGGTAATTGCATCGTCTATTTTAAAGTCTTCTTTTTCGAAAGAAATTGAGAAAGCTCACCAGTCTTTTTTTTTTTTAATATAAAAAAAGCATGAATCTCTAAATCTTCAAATTCATTACAACTTTTAAAACTCTCGTAAAAAAGAACAAATATTTATGATAAGGAGAGTTATACTATATATGTGTGTTACTGTTAAAGACTAATAATATGATTATTGTTAAGAAAACAAACTCCGGATTATTATTTCTATTAAATTTTTGAGGTTTAGGAAATTTAAACTTTTTTTTTTTGTATACTATAATGACCAGCTAGATATAATTAGCATGCGATTGGTTCTAAGGTTTAGATTGTAGAATTTGAGTTTGAATTGAATATGTGTCTTTCGAAGCTTTTGAATTGCTGGAATTAAAAACTGTAAAAACTTGAAATGTGTTCAGAAAAAAAATATTAGTATTAAACTTTTTTTATTTTGCTTAAAATTCTATATAAATTTTTTTTTTTAAATCATCTCATTTGTACCTGTCTATACAAAGTTATGGACTTTTAAAGTTTCAGTTACAAAATTATGTGAATAGTAAAGCTAAAGGAAAATGACAAAAATTATATTGTAATTATAAGGTTTGGATTGTGCATCCAGACATTCTTTTAGTAAGATCTTTTTATTTATTGATTTTCTTGGGGTTGTAGATTTTTTATTTTTATTTTTTGGGTTTATTTTTGCTCAAGTTTTAGTTCGCTTAATAGATTGAGAAGGTAAGTGCCAAAGAATTTATTACTTATTTACTTGTAAAAAGGCGAGTATTTACTCCAAAATGCATATCAAAACCACGAAGGATTGTCTCCATGCCATGAGATGAATTTTAAAGCGCTCTCAGGAGTCACGTGCGTTGGGTACATAGTTGCCCAAAAGTCGTGGTGTTTTTGGTTCCAATCTAGTTTTATGCAAAAAAAAAAAAAAAAAAAAAAAAAAGGTCCGATACCAAAACGTCACGCACTTAAAAATTGGAAACTCAATACAGTGTCATTATCTCCATATAGATATGTGTGTGTGCGCGCGCTTAATTGATCATTAGCACACCCGAAAACAAAAAGACTTCGAAGAACTTTATATTAAATACTTTCTCGAACAGTAGATTCAACTAATTACTTATTTATACAAATCAAAATATGATCAAAAGTGGTCACCCTTAATATGAAAGGATTAAATGTTATTTAAATAAAAATAAAAGTATTGCTAGGGATATCAATTTTAATATCAACTTTTTGAATACCGACTCATATGTTATATTTCTATTGGTGAATGCAATTAAGTGATGCTGTAATATTTTAAACACTTATCAATTAAAAAAAAAGATAACTTATATGCTATATAAATTGATACTCAAAAGTTGGTATTAGAGTTAGAGTTGGTGTTTATGGCATTTTTTATAAATTAATGGTCCCCATGAAACTTAAGAAATGGAGAATGTAATGTCCCTCCCAAGTTAGGAGCTCGAAAAGAACATTGACTAACTAAGATCTCATACTTAAAAGAAACAATTACTACGCAACAAAAAATGAATATATATATATATATATATATAGCTTTACTATCAAGATAACTATTGTCCTTATATTACAAAAAACCCAAATTTAAAAAGTTTCTAATATTATCATAAGACTTTGGAATATCTGATTCAGTTAATATTCTGATCTTATCGTTACCAACTCTGTAAACTACGTTACAAGAACAAGATGAGCAAATATAGCTCATAAAGTATACAATATAACATTTTCACATTATTAAAATACTTCTTTTTAACTTAAACCTAATTTTCACATTATTAAAATACTTCTCTTTAACTTAAACCTAAGGCACTCTAATATATATGATGCTAATAATCTTATGTCATTAGAACCCCTTATTTTTTTTATGGCCTCTTTATTGGAACTCTTTCTTCAAGAATTTGGTCATTAAACTTTATCTAAATTGATTCTAATAAGCATGAAATTTTATATCATACATGAAATTAGCTCCTTTAAACTTCTTCAAATCATGACAATAATAATAAAAAAGCATAACTAAAAACATGTCTCAAAATGTAATACTGTTCAAATGGTATAGTGAAAGGTAGGCTTTTGATAATAAAAACAATCCTCATATATATATATATATATATATATATATTATCGTTTTCTTTTCATTTATTTTCTACTGATCTCACTTCTCTCTCTTTTCTCTATTTTTATTTTATAATTTTTCTCTTGATCGTAACTCATTAATTTGGTGAAACAATATCACCTTATCTTCTTTACATATATATATATATATATATATATATATAGGCAGTCTTTAGGAAGCTTTCTTGTTGACAGCAAAGCATATGACACTATAGCATAACACCACATGCTTGTGAAACAATGGGCAAACTATACGGGAACTCTTATCTACATTAGGCTTTTATCTTCTTAAAATACCTAGGGGAATATTATTAAAACAAATATAACTTACATACCATTTCAATTTAGCTAAGCTAGTACCTCAAATTAGTGGGATGTTACAAAAAAAAGTCACCCCTTCAATCCATTTTCCTGACAAACACGAATCACTAAACCCACAAAAAAAAAAAAAAAAAAAAAAAAGAACATAGCACTTAACTGCTAATCTAATTTGACTAAATTCCATAAATTGCCCTGGGTACATAAGCGTGTGCATATATATATAAGGTTGATCTCCTATTCGATACCGAATAATGTCTGGTAATGTGAAATTCAGTTATTATGAATGTGAATTTTAATTATTATAATTGTGAATTTATGTAAAAGAAAATGTAAAATAAAGGGAATTCATAGTTATTTTAGTTACATTTTTTTATTACAAGAATTCACATTTCTAATAACTGCAGTTTACATTTATAATAACTGAAATTCATATTATCGGATATAATATGATAGTGAATAGGAGACTTTACATGTGTGTGTATAAACAGGGGGGGATGGGACAATTTATGCTGGCCGTTACCATGTGGAACCCCACACATGCGGGGCCGGGGTTCACCATGTGTTTCTTGTGATACTAGCGGCTTGAATGCATATGGCCCCTAGATTATATCATCTGAAAGAGATTAATTAGGATAAGTTTGGAAAAGTTCTTAGAAGTTGTTTTTAGTTTTGGAATTCCAAAACTATTTTTGAACGTGCTTAAGCATCACAGAAGAGCTTTAAGTAAAAGCCACAAAAATTCAAAATAAATTTTAGAACTTATGTCGAAGTTTTCGGTAAAAAATTATAAATTTTATTTTAATATCATCTTGATTTATTAACTTATTTTACATATGTAATTCATATACTTATCGAAAACTGAGAGTTTTTGTTTTCGTTTTTTTTTTTTCAACTAATTAAAAGAAAAGGTCAAAGTTTTTATCAAATGGATTCTTATTATGATTATTCTCGAAGAAAAGAAGAGAGAGAAAGAAAAAATATGCATGTAAATAAATATGTGAAAGGGAAATACTAAAAGGTCTTCCTTCTGATTTGGACAGTATAACGAAATGAGACACATAATTGGCCACCTGTAAAATTTCTTCTTCTCTCTCTCTTCTATTCTTTCTCTAACACTAAAAAGTTATGGTTTTTCAATCATTTTCTTCTCTTGAAGCCAAATTCCAGTGATAGTCTTCAGACTGTCTATGATTTCCTAGCCCTAAGGATGGATGTAAGAATCATATGATGAGAGTTTTGAAAGAGACAAGCCCGTTGGAGGAGGATCAACACTGCGGGAAGAGCAAAATAGAGAGGTCCTACAACAGATCAGCTTCAACAATCCAATTTCTCTCAACAAAGTGGATCTTGCTTTCGATGATGACTCTTTCTATGTAATTATTTTTTTAGTTTTTTGGTGTGTAGTTTTGTGTATAATAATGGCAATGTCTTTGACGTCTTTTATCTGGGTACTATGTTTCAAATTGTTAATTATAATAATGGAAGTGGTTTTCTCGCCTTTTGCATTGATTATTTGTCTGTCAGATATGAGTTTGGACGTTGTTTTGGACCCACTTGAATTGCTTCTATGTGGAGTTAGTGATGGCCCTAGTGCTTCTGAGTCTTGATTCTCGATTAATCGGGATAATTTATTGATTATCGGAGTTTTGTTAAAAAGAGCTTTACATGTGCTTGATTTCAGTATGGCGGCCTCAAGCATACGTCTTTCTTTTTGAACGTCATCAGAATTTACTGATTGATCTGTTTTTATTAAAGGGGTTTTGTCTCATGTAATACGTAGTTATTTGTTATATAACTAATTAAATAGGTAAGCATAAATTTATAATTATATATAAACATATGCATCTGTCCAAACATATCGGATGTATGCGGGTTTTATGCCTCAAGCAAAGATTTTTCTTTTTTCCTTGGGAAATTCTGCAAAACATGAACCAAATTTTAGCCTCTCCAAAGTTTCGTGATTCAAATATTGATATACGTGGGTGGAAAAATTGTTTTGTTAAAGTAAAGAACGAAATAAAAAATAAGGGTTTGAATTGTTAGAAAATTTTCTTAAAACTGATATTTGGCTCCTATTAGGAAGTTTGTTAAAGGATATTTGTGATAAATTACCTCTAAGATATAACAAAACCACAAATTTAATAATTAACAAAATTGGTGAATTTTCATAACAAAATAAAATTGATCTTGGTTTAGAGTATTATTTATAACAAGAAGTACGTGTATGCTTATGAAAAGATCAATCAACTATTACAATCGGCATAATTTTAGTTAAAATGGGTCTTTTTATGAGAAACTATAACAAGTTACAACAAACACACCAATTAGTTAATAGGCACAACTGTTTAACAACAAATATGTTTAATTCTAATCATTAGATTATAATAATTTAATCACCAGTACTTTAAAATTAACTATAAAATTATTTTATTCTGATAGTTGGATGTAAAAATGGATCAAATCAATAATCTAGAAATGTATTACGAAAAAGTCAGAAAATTTATTTAAAAAAAAAAAAAAAAAACCAAACTGAAAGGTCAGAAAATCATTGGCTCTCTTAGTGAAGCTTCTAATTCATTTTTCACTATTACTGGTCGATTTTGCTGACTGAACCACGACTAAGGTTTGTGACATATATTCTATAATTGAAAGACTTTCCTAACTATGTTTTTGCCTTTTGTAGACATTAAATTTAAAGAGAAGGGTTTTAATTATAAATTATATTTGTCGTCTAGGGCACAACATATGAAATATTTATAGTCCGTATATATATAATATGAGCTCCAGTTAGTGCTCGGTGCTAAATGTGAGGCAATACCACTATTCATGCAATTATCCATTTTTTTATGCTCATTGATTAAGTTACTTGTTCTCTATTTGTAATGGCCGAACCATCACCGTCCACAGTCTAGCAACTTTACTTTTAAAAATCAAATTTCCAAAAATTATTATTGAAAGAAAATACAACTGATATCGCTGCAGGAGAGTACTTATAAGTGAAAGATAATTTATGTTAATTGAACAATAATGGCTTGCACACTTGAGCTGGTCTTCAATTGGTGTGTTGCATATTGGCCACACCTGGGACGTAACCAAGCTGTATTTTCATATATTTTCAAGCGCAAAAAAAAAAAAAAGAAAAAGAAGAAGAAGGTGTATTTTCATATTACATGTAGATATTGTAGTACAGTGATACCTAACTGATTTTGAACTTTTATATATATATATATATATATATATATATAGATAAGTGCATACATATAGCTATCAATCAATAGTTGAGTACTAGCTTTTTAATTGGTTGAGTTTACAATTCGTTCTTAACATTAAAAAAAAAAAAAAAAAAAAAAAGAATTGTAGCAAATAGCATGTTTTATAGATACCTTCGAAGTTTATAATATATTATTTAAAAGATGATAAATTATTGCATATATTTCTAGTAATTTTTCTTAGATTTTCTAAAAAATTTCAGATTTACAATTAATTTTTAACAACAAATTTATATGCATAGTTTTATATTAGAGAGTAAAAGAAAAGGAACGAGGATGGTTTATATATATATATATATATATATTATATAATCATAAATTTAATTATACTATTTATTATTATGTTTAAAATTTTATATTATAATTTATTATGACTCTCTTTAAAAATATCATTTTGCCCTTTCTCCCCCTTAAAACAAATGTTAGTTTAGGAATCATGTTGTCATTCATCTATTTCATGAATCCAAAAGCACCATGGACACGCACTTTCCGTAGTTTTTTCTCTGTGTGTGTGTGTGTGTGTGTGTGTGTGTGTGTGTAATATTTGACGACTATAACTACATAAGCTATCAAAAGAAATAGACGGCAGGGGATCATGGAATATACGAAGTATAAACAATAAGATAAGCTTTCTTTCAAAACGCAACCTACTCATTTATGGCAAATTTTACACATTAAGTCTTTCTGTTCTTGGCAAAGAACTAATTAATCAAACCCAAAACCTTTTTAGAAATCTTTATTATTATTATTATTATTATTTTTTATAACAATCTTTAATAGGGATGACAATAGGGGGCAGGTGCGGATATGCTTCCCCCACCCTTATGCCCGCCTCCTTTTTTACCCTCCATACCCATCTAATTTAATACAGGTGCATGTGTGGGTGCGGAGGCGGGTAATACCCGCAGTGATATTATACTCATGCCCTATCCATTTATCCATAAAAATTATTAAAAAATTAAAATTACTTCTATTAAAGTTTTTATAAATTTTAATAATATAGTCATAATTGAAATGAAACTGAAATATTAAAAATAAATTTAAACTACAGAAATTCATAAAACTAAATTCCTAAAGCAAACTAAAACATTAAAATACTAATTTAATTTTTTCTTCTATTATAAGAGAATATATACAGGTGAGTATTATTGATTTTAAAACTCAACAATATATATCAGTACACTTTAAGTGTACATCAAAATCATTCCATTAAGTGGCTAACATTCGATTTTGACTAGAACAACAATGAAAATACCCTCAAAGAAAAAGGAATAAATTTTCTCAAAAACCCAAAACAAATAAAAACAATTGAAGTCTATACCTCAGGTCAGACAATGTTGTTATTATCTTCAATTATATATATATATATATCAATTCCAAATTTACTTACCATATCAAAAATAGCTGAACAATATTCATGAAGCTGTGGGATACCTATCAAAATACTCGAATACGATTAATTTACTGATAATTAATCCGGAAGCTTTGCGTGAACTTATACCATACTATTAGTGCGAAGATAATATATATATATATATATATATATTTGAACAATATTGTATTGATATAATAAAAATGTACTTGGCTTATAATATGGCACCGTGGACTTCCATTAGGGTACATTTATACGTATAATTCGTAATTAGAAAAAGATAAAGGAATTCGAGGGTGTGAATTAGTGGTGGAAATTTTTGTTTTCTTTGTTTTATCTTTTTTCTTACCATATATATATATATATATATATATATATATTGTTGCGAATTAATTACTATATAGAGTGTTCCACCAAATTTATAAGCTATAGTGGCCTGCATGCACATGTGCATGATCTAAGGCAAAATATAATACACACACACACATATATATATATGTAAGGGAACTAGTACATTCCTGTTATTCTTCAAACAATAATAGTTACTAAATGAACTAGTTGAGCAGAACTTTTTTTTTTTTTTTTAAGATTTAATCACCCGGCACTATGTTTTAAAAAAAATAATTAAAAGAAGATAAGAAAACTTTTCCTTTTTGCTTAGACACAAAAAGAAATACCCCACTGATCAATCTTATCTACCAAACCTAACTTGCTCATTATGTTGTAATTATTCCTTAAACAACAACATATACAAATCAAAGGTATAAGCACAACGTCTTATTTTGAGCCAGAATTAGTGAAGTTGAAAGTTTTAGATTTAAGAATATTATTTGAGTACACTTAAATAAAAAAGAATATTATTTGACGTAGTAGTAGCCCACAGCCAGCTATAATGGGAGAGCCACTGTATAAACCTCACTTAGAACCTTCATAAAATACATATATAAATATGTATAAATATTCTCATTTAAAGTGGAATTCAAATTAATCCCAATTTATTATGGATAAATATATTAATAAATGTGCATTAATAGGTGGATTAAGACTGCCCAAATGCGCCACCTAAGCAGCTTAATTGGTGAGATTAACTATTGTTTCTCCACTCGTATTGCTTTCCACTCTCTAACTTGAATAATCCAAACTCAACTGAGAATAACAACTATCACATGTTTAATAAAATTATGGCCCTCGCCTGCTTAAATGGCTTTTCAAGGTATAACACTGTAGTTATTAAACACTTTCACAACACTTTTATTCATAATTTTATCGAATACCTAGCTAGATTATGCTTTTCGTATTCACACCAAGTTTCAAAAACAGTTTGCTAAATGCCTATATATTTTTTGTCATGATAATTTTAACTACTGACACAACTACAACAAAATTTCCAATAGTACTGCATTACCAAACTACCCTTAAGAGTTTTTTTTTTGTTTTTTGTTTTTTTTTGAACTTGGGGATGAGGGGATATTCGAATTTTGTACCTTTAGATGAAATCATATGTAGTATTACCGTTAGATTATACCTGCAACTACTATCTCTAAGAGTTTTTTATTAGTATTTATAGTTTTAATTCATTAATACGCACATAATAATAAGCGTCATCATCAGAAGATTTTGAAAAAGAAAATCAAAACTTTCCATCTTTGGTCCAGCAAAACTATTATCATATAACCAAATTTTTTTGTTATAGTTGATCACATAATTTGGAAGTAATATCCTTAAAAAAAATTGGATGTATCTCCGTTTTAACCACCTATAACTAATGATCAATTGGATCAGTTGGCATAATATGAGTTTAGCCCGATCACTAATTACTTGCAAACATTTCCAATTTTTAGGTGTCATATCTCATTTGTGTCAATTAAGGAATATCCTAAATTGAAAACAAGATTATGTGGGAGATGTAGACCCTAATATAATCCCTTGAAATTTATGTGGCACGCAATTAAAATTATGGAATGGTTACGTTTGACTGTAAACAAACTATATATAGCTACGTTATTTATACATAAATTACACATATATAAATAGGGTAAAACTGTAGTAAAGCCCCTTTTATATACTCTATCAATAGAGCTCATTTTTAAACCAATAAAATATAATCAAACGACTGAAATGTTACTTATGTATAATAATTATCATACACCTTACCTCATATTAGTATAGATTAATAAATAAAAAATAAAAAAGACCAACCCCTTCCCTTCTTAGACACCGATAACTTTCCCGCCGACGCAGGCAATGGACTCCCGCTCCCCCAGACTAGATCTACCCCTAATGCCAACGAGGCCCCACCCCCTCCCCCCGATGCTGATCAGTCCAATCCCTCCCTCCTTCCCGACTCCGGTGATGAAAACTTCCCCTCCCCCCTCCCAACTTTCCACAAGTGAAGGTGGATTTTTTAAATTTTTTTTTAATTATTTTTAATTTCTTGGTCAAATATTATTGTAAGGTAAAATACATGATAATTACCATACCCAAGCAACATCTTAACCTTTTGATTATATCTGAATAGTTTAAAAATGAACTATATCGATAAAGTATATAAAAATGATTTTATCATAATTTTACCCATATAAATATATACACAAACATTTAATGAGACTCCTCGTCCTAGGCGGCTATCTGGAAATTACACTCTGTATGACGCAAAAATGGATAAGAGGACATTCATAACGACTTACATTTTAATAATTGATAATGATAAGTGTATATTACGTGAAGGCAAATGGCTGCATATATATATATATATATATATATATATATATATATATTATTAAATACCTTACCTCGTATTAGTATAACTTAATAAATAAATAAATAAATAAGACCAATCCTTTCTCTTCCCAGATGGCGGCAGCTTTCCCGTCGAAGCAAGGGATGGACCCTCTCTCCTCGGACTAGATCTAGCCCCCTGATGCCGACGAGCCCCCAACCCCCCTCCCCCCGATGTCGACCAGCCCAATTCCTCCCTCCTTCCCGACTCCGACGATGAAAACTTCCCTTTCCCCCTCCCAACCTTCCACTAATGAAGGTGGATTTTTTTAATTTTCTTTTTTCTTTTAATTATTTTTAATTTCTTAATCAAATATTATTGTAAAATAAAATATATGATAATTACTATACACAAGCAATATTTTAACCGTTTGATTACATCTGAACTGTCTAAAAATAAACTATATTAATAAGATATATAAAAATGATTTTATCATAATTTTACCCATATAAATATATACACATACATTTAATGAGTCTCCTAGTCTAGGCGGCTATCTGGAAATTACACTCTGCATGACGCAAAAATGGACAAGAGGACATTCATAACGACTTACCTTTAATAATTGATAATGATAAGTGTATATTACGTGAAGGCAAAGGCTGCGTGTGTGTGTGTGTTTATATATATATATATATATATATATATATATATATATAGTCACACACAAGTTTTGTTAGAAAAACTACTCTTTTAATACGCATACAAGTTCAAAGCAAATCAATAAGGTTAGCTAGCTAGTTTAAACCAGATTAACTCATTATCTGTCATTTTCGTATTATGAACATTAGACGAAGTTACATGCATATGAGTGAGAGCATGTGGCCTTACTAATTTTAGTTTCATTTTATAAGAAAATTATAATCGCGTTTTCATTGAAAATTTAAATGTAGAATTATGTCTTTAATTATTTAATAATGAAAAACACTACTCATAATTTTCTTTTTCGTTGGTGTCGCGACTGAAAACTTTTGATGGCTTTATCATTGACCATGAAAGTCTGCCCTTCTTTCTTTTAGTGAATTATTATCAGTTTTTTTTTTCTTTTTAGTTTGCATTTAATTCACATTGTAAATATTGTTGTTAACACAGACGTTTAATGACACTTGCTTCCAAAGTTTGTGGTGGCTTCGTCGACCTTGTTTTCAGGCTTTGTCAAAGAAAAACTTGGAAAAAGGAATGCATGCTCTTTGTCATTATCGGCAATGAATGTTTTTTTTTTTTTTTAATATAAATACTCGGATTAATTTTTTAACATTCTTATCTTTGATTGTCTACATTTAAAAAAAAAAAAAATTTTGTATGACATAATTAAAGATGTTTACCCTTATAAATTAGAGCTATTGAAAAATTAATCGCACAAATAAAAGAGCCTTTTCCCACCCCATTATATATGGCATTCTTGTCACCGGGGGGTTTACATATAAATGTAAATAAATTTTATCACTACATCGAAGGCTCTTTTTATTATTATTATTATCATTATTATTATTATTATTTCAATTTCATCACTACATTTTTTTTGTTATTTGTATTATTATTTTTTAGAGAATATGTTGATAGCTTGGTACCCAAACTGTATTATCAATGATTGTGATCCAGTACATAATTCCTACAAAACTGTCGATACTTTAAGTTTGAGCATTTGATGACAAATGTATCAAAAATATTGGAAAACATTAAAAAAAATTAAAAAATTCTTCACGATTCTTACATAAAGTCTTTGAATTATGAAACACATTATTCTCTCAAAAAATAAATCATTGCTGCCATTTTATGAAAACATAGGCAATTTCAGAGATATTTTCATCCTTGAAATTTTAGTGTGCCTGGAGACAGAACGCCAGTTAGTATGCTAATTTTTCTTCTTCTTCTTCTTCTTTTGGAATAATTAGTCTACCACGATAAAAATTATCATTACAATATGTAAACTTTTTTATAATACTGCTAAACAACATGAGTGACCTTGCCACAATTTCTGCTGACAGATCATATTCTGATCTTCATTTCTTTTTCCATTTTTTTTTAATTACAACAACTAATAAAAAGAAAAAAGAAAAAAGAAACAAATCACAAGTCAGCAAATCTTTTGACCATGCAACCATGAAATTTTATGATTCCTTCCCAAGCCGTAATATTACTAGCTTTTAAACCAAATGCTGCAAAGATTGAAAGAGTGGAACAACTTTTTTCCCTTGTAGGTCACCTATCAGCAGTTCAGCACCATGCGAGCGAAATACACGGGAAAAATTGCACAAGCAGCGTGCGACAAATCGATCTTTGCATAATTACGAACAACAAAAACTTCGAAGCCAAAAGCCAGTCTGAAAACTCTCTCTTAAAGCAGTGCCTCTTATCAAAAAAGTGCAGGGCAGCTCTTTGATCTCAATATGAACAGCTTGTTCATTTTCTCTATTTTGAGTGATCACATTCAATCGCTTATATCTAAGGGATTCAAGTCTCATGAATATGTGGCTTTATTGGGGGAAAAAGTAAAAGAAACAATTGAAATAAGTTTAGGTATAAAGATGACCAAAGTTTTGCACATGTTGAATGATAAACACAATTTTCAAAGGGACCATCAGCAAAAATCTCAGCCAAACCACAAAATTCCACTGCAAAACTGGGAAAGATATTTACCAACACTTTAGTAGCCCTTGTTTCCTCGTATCCTAGCTCTCATATCGACCTGGCCTCGCTTGCAATTGAAATACGTCTCCCTCAAGCCAACGCACTCACTCGGGATTGAAGGACTCTTCTCTCCGGCACATTCCCTAAATGAGCGGTTTTCAACCTTGATGCAATCGGATTCGCTAAGGCACTTCACCAATTCCATTGCTAGGCCCTTACAAGACTTCGACATTTTTGTTCTTTTCCCCCCTGTTTCTTCTCTCAAAGATTTCAGGTTTTACTACACACACACCGAAACACACAAAAAACAAAGAGAAAAAGAGAAGTAAAATAAAATAAAATTAGAGCTAATCGAACACCAATTAAAGCATCTAAAGTCCCACAGAAAAAACATTCCACGCAGAGTCGAACCACCAAGGACTCACAAATTATGAAATATCATTTTAAATGTTTCCACTCGTTATTTTTCTAATTCTGTATTCAATCTGAAACCAGTAAGACATCATTTTCGACCCACTTAATGTCACTTAAATGAGAAGAAACAATTGAAAAAATGATTGGCAAGAAAATCCCAGAAACCAACACATAGACACCAAAATCTCACCTTGCTTTGCTTACTCTGGCTACAGCATAAAACACATAGAAGAAAGAACCCAGAAAAGAGCAAAATAAATTTTTTTTTTTTTTGAAATAAGTCGAATTCAGTAATTAATTGTGACATCAGAAAAGACTTGTAAGATAACTAATCGAAAATGAAGAGAATTGGGCACAGTTGGGCCAGCCTTGTGATCAAAATTTTAGTTTTTCTTCTTCCTTGAAGTCATAAGTATTTACAAATGAAAATTCATTCTGATCTACTAGCAATATTAAAAAAAAAAAAAATTCTGAACTTTTTCCAATCAATCCTCTAGCGTAGAACTAATTAAAAGAATCTTCGATTCGAAACCCTAAATTCGGGGGGGGGGGGGGGGGGGGGGGGGGGGGGGGAAAGCAAAAAAAAAAAAACACAGAAATTTAAGCAAGTCGTAAGATTTTCTAACGTCCCCCCACAAACAAATTGAGAAAGCTAATACGAAAGAAAAAAAAATGACTAAATTTCCATAATTTCAAGTTTCAAGCCATTTCTAAAGTATCCAAAATCCAGAGAGAGAGAGAGAG
>CM046365.1:12128031-12151058 GCA_025413025.1 Ficus hispida | reverse complement strand
TTAGACATTCTCGAAGACGATCTCCCAGTTGCAGATCTACTCTTACTTCTAGATCTTCTAGTAATTAGACTTCTATTGCTGCTTTCATTTCTAGAGCTCAGGGGTAAGGAACTCTTGCTTTCAGACATTCCCGAAGATGATCTCCCAGTTGTAGATCTACTCTTGCTTCTAGATCTTCTAGTAATTGGACTTCTACTGCTACTCTCATTTCTAGAGCTCTGGTTTATTGAGCTCTTGCTTTCAGACATTCTCGAAGACGATCTCCCAGTTGCAGACCTCCTTTTACTTCTAGATCTTTTAGTAATTGGACTTCTACTGCTGCTTTCATTTCTAGTGCTCCTGGGTATTGAACTCTTGCTTTCAGATATTCTCGAAGAGAATCTCCCAGTTGCAGATCTGCTCTTACTTCTAGATCTTCTAGTAATTGGACTTCCACTGCTGCTCTCATTTCTAGAGCTCTTGGGTATTGAACTCTTGCTTTCAGACATTCTCGAAGAGGATCTCCCAGTTGCAGATCTGCTTTTACTTCTAGATCTTCTAGTAATTGGACTTCTACTGCCGCTCTCATTTCTAGAGCTCCTGGGAATTGAACTTTTGCTTTCATACATTCTTGAAGGCGATGTCCCAGTTGCAGATCTGCTCTTACTTCTAGATCTTCTAGTAATTGGACTTCTACTGCCACTCTCATTTCTAGAGCTCTGGTGTATTGAGCTCTTGCTTTCAGACATTCTCGAAGACGAACTCCCAGTTGTAGATCTCTCTTGCTTCTAGATCTTCTAGTAATTGGACTTCTACTGCTGCTTTCATTCTAGAGCTCCTGGGTATTGAACTCTTGTTTTTCTGACATTCTCGAAGAGGATCTCCCAATTGCAGATCTGCTCTTACTTCTAGATCTTCTAGTAATTGGACTTCCACTAGTGCTCTCATTTCTAGAGCTCCTGGGTGTGGGACTCTCGCTTTCAAACATTCTAGAAGATGATCTCCCTGTTGTAGATGCCTCGACAGATGAATTCCCGATTCTATATTTGCTTTTATTGTTTATGTTTAATCCTCCATAACTTGCTCCGAAGACCCTCCTATACCATAGGAGGAGGAAGTGAAGAATTGTCTTTCCGATACCATCCCAAATGCCTATTTTCTGAACGTCTGAGGCATGATTTAATCGGCTTAAAATATCTTTGACAAGGATCTCAAGCAATTTGGTGTCCGGCCTAACAGGTATGAAGGAAAAGTAGTTATTACAAATTAATGACAACGTAAGGGCAAAGGAATTCATGAGAGAACTAATGAGATACGTATTATATAATATGCTTGAAAAAAACAAACAAACAAACAAAGATACAAAAACAAAAAACAAAACATGAAACATACAGGTATCATATATATATATATTTGTATATACATGCGTGTAGTAACGGCCATACTTTAACGATAACTTATACCAAATAGCATAATTTTGATCACTAGTATTAATAAATAACATGATTTATTATCCTTGTCAATAGATGGAATAGTTTCTTATCTTTTAACCTTAATTCATATCATGTTGGTTAATAAATGAAAAAAATATATATATAACTATGTGGGTAATTTTCTCAATATATAGTAGGGGAAAAGATGACCCTAAAAAGGAAATGGGCGAGAGAAGGAATGAGAGAGAAGAAAGTGGGTTGGATTAGATGAAGCTATTTTGGCTCATGAACAAACGGCGTGCTTTGCTTCTATTTTTTTTAAAATGACGTGTCAAAATACCATTTGAAGTACACGAATGGGGACAAACAAAAAGGATAGAAGATTCCAGTCCGCTCTACAGAGGTTAAACCCAATGTATGTAATTATAATTAATGCACTTGTTTTGTGGCATACTGAATGGAAGGATCTTGAGAGTGTTTAATATTGAGATTTGAGGTTGATGGAAAAGGACCAGGTGGGTTTCAATGCTGTGATCAATGAGATTTTTATTTTTATTTTTTAATTTTTAATGAGGTTGATATTTTAACCATTTTTTTAATAAAAATTTTTCTCCTTGTAAAATTCCTTTATTACCCTCTAAGTCATATGTGGAGGTCGTTCCCATTTCAGTTAAATTTAACAGCAACTAATTGGAAATGATTAAAATATAGTGAGCATTAATTGACCTTAGTTTGACTGATTTCCAATACAATTATTTCTTATAGTGAAGTTTTATAGACAATAATTGATATACACAGCCAGACAGTCAAATTTTTTTCACAATCGAATGAAGAAAAGCAATAGTAAGTAGAAAATATAATCACGGGTAGTAGAAATATGTTTTTATCATAGTGTAATCAGTTTAGGTACATAATATAAACTACTTTAGCCAAAAAAATAATAATAATAATTAGTAGAGAAAAAAAATCAAACATACTTGGTGGTGCTTGAGCTACGTCCGGCTATATTGGCAGCTTTTGTCAAGGCGTCCCTCCACTTTGGCACCATGCTCTTATTTTTAGGATCCTTGGCATGTTTTTCAAATGCAGCTTTGTAACTCCCCTCTTGATGTCGGACATTTGATGGATCTATGTTATAGAAAACTGGTAGAACAATTTGCTTGTAGTTTTGTCGGCATTCGAGTATGTAGACAAGTTCATTCAAGCACCAAGAGGAAGATGCATAGTTCTCTGAAAAGATGATCACGAAAAGCTTTGATATCTCAATTGCTTTCCTTATTGTCGGCCAAATTTCATCTCCTGGCGTCATGTCCCTATCATCTCTGAAGATTTTAATTTTCTCCAGCTCTAGAGCAGAAGCAAGATGACAGGAAAAACAGTTACGAGCATCGTCACCTCTGTAGCTAATAAAAACGTCATGGTTGTAAGCGGCAACAACGGTGGAAGAAGAATCCACCACATCATTGCCAGCAAGAGTGTTCTGCGATGACATTAATTAGAGAAATTAATCAGAAGCTCAAAAATACTAATTAATGTGAAAGAAGAAGCTAATCGCCCTCAAACATCAAGACTAGAATTTATAATTATTTCCATACCTGACTACCATCGAAAACCTCCGTTATCTTCATCTTGCGATATATCTAGAACTTTAGGTCTTGTTGTAACTCTTAAGAGAGTAAATTAACTAGAACAATATATAGAAAATACCCTCGCGCATCCACTCTGAAAATAGAAGTTAAAGCAAGTATCTATATATCTATATATATATATATGGAAGAATTTTTAATAGTCACTTCTTTTTAGAGTTTTGTCTGTAACCATCTATGATTATAAAAAAATAATAATAATAATAATTGAAACTATACCATATATATATATGTGTGTGAAAAATACCGCAACAATTGCTAAGAAGCTACGCTATGACTTACAAGTCAATGCCGACGATTTGAAAAATAAAAACGAATAAAAACATAATCAATTAATACACACAGATGAAAGAGGTACTTTCGGAAAAAACAAATAAATAAATAATAAGTTGAATATTTTATGTACATATTAGGCATGTTTCAAATAAGGTGGTCGTTAAGTATTCTTTTGCCAATAATAATTATAATAACAATAAAAATAAAAATTAAGTTGAGTATTCAACACACACACATATATATATATATATCAAGTGAATATATACTATAAAATATATATTAGGTATGTTTCAACAATTGCTTGGGAAAAGCCGAGCGAAGACTCTTACGTCAATGCATAGAAATAAAAAATGTAAGAGACAACTTCGAAGAAGTTTCCTCCGAATATTAAGTAAATTTCTTCAATAAAATGAGTAGAATTATGAATGTGATAGGTTTAAAAAAATAAGTTAAAGGTGCCGTGCAATTTTGAACGTTTAAATTCTTATTAAATTTCCTTGACTATTCATTTTTCTTTTAATTTTTTTATAAGAATTTTTTTTTATTTTAATGGTTGCATCATTTTGATAAGATCTAGTAGTCTAAAATCATAGTATACCTATACAGGATCTTATTTTTAATAAAGTATTAAAAAAGAGTGGGTCTATTAACACCCCTTTGTATACTTTTCTCACACACTTATTTAAATCACTCACCAATTAAATTTAAAAAATTTACCTATTACTTTTTATCACAGCTCTTAATATTACAAAAAGCCCTTAAATTAAAGGGGGATTTACAAGAATGCCGTAAATTTGGCATCTCCTTATAATTTTGCCCTCCAAGGAGTAAAGTTGATATTTTTCTATTTTATAATATTCAATTAAATAATTAAATGAAAAAATTATAAATAAGCAAAAATACTCCTATCTCGTCATTTTCTTCTCTTTTTTATTTATTAGAATATTTTTAATATATCTCCAACTCCGTTCGTCGATCAATCACCAGTCGCCGGCCGGTCATTGGATTTTTTTTTTTTCATATTTCAACAAAGATAACCTGATATATCCAGCTCCGATCACCGACGTCAATGTCAGTCGTCAGAAAGATTCTATTGAAATCTAAAATGGATTCTGACAGAATATATATTTTTTAAATCTCAACAAAGATGGCTAAACGTATCTAGCTCCAGTCGTCGGAGAGATTATGTTAGAATCTAAAATGGATTCTACGAGAATTCAAGAAGGCAAAATAGATTCCGATAGAATGCAAAACAAATAAAATGGATTATGATAGAATGCAAAGCGGATTCTATTAGAATGCAAAACGTATTCTGATAGAATGCAAAACGAATTCTATCAGATTACAAAATAGATTTTATTAGAATGCAAAACGGATTCTATCAGAATCCCAGAAGGCAAAACACATTCTGATATAATGCAAAATAGATTTTGATAAAATGCAAAATATATTCTTATATAATCCAAAATGGATTTTGATAAAATACAAAACCGATTACATATATTTTTTTTTTCTTGCATCTCCGATTGTAATACAATATCATTAATGCATCATGTTTAACTTCCACAGATAAAAACGACATTTAACTGAAATTGAATTTGAATACGACATTACATGAAGAAAAGCAACAAAAAATATAAACGACATAAAAAAAATGACAACACCCCAAGAAAATGTTAGCAAGCAACAACAACCACTAACCATAATTGACAATTTATTGAACACAACATCAACTGAAAATCTATTGATGTAGAAACTACTCGATTAGATAAAAATAGAGAGAGGAAGATTAGATATTTTGAGGGAGAGAGAAGAAAATTGAAATATAAATCTCATATATATAATTAGGGATAAAAACGAAAATCTAAAGAGAATAATAAATTAAAAAAATGAAATGGCAAAACTATCGGTTTTAATGTTAATGTGGATAAAATTATAAAAAGATATTCATTTATTGATTATTTTCCTAATTTTCTCTAAATTAAACTGTACATTTTTCTCCTTATTTCATCCACCCACAAACACTCACTCTTTCTATCTTTTTACTCTTTTTATTTCAATTCCATATTCCTTTATAATAATTATTATTATTATTTTTGGAATTGTGTATATACAGTTTTTCAAATTGCTAAATAACGATTCTAAATAAGTGCTCAAAGAAAATTAAAAAAAAAAAAAAAAAACCTCTAACATCTAATAATTATCTTACCTATAGTAAGTGATAAATTTACTTGTATAATCAAATGTATGCATTGATCACGATTGTCATCAGCACCAGCTATTGGATTCTACCCAATGATAAGCCAAAAAAAGAGCATTGCTATTCAACTGTGGTTGAGTCATCAGTCATGTTTCCCACTTCCTTATGGATAAGTTGCTTTATAAGTTGCATCGTGGGGGGCTTCAATATGTTTTCTCAAATTCCAATCTTAAATTTAAATTGTGATCAAGTCTAATTGTGATGATTTTTCTCTGCCTTTTTAAGATCAAATTTGTGTATGTGTGTGTGTGTGTGTGTTTGGATCTTCTCGATAGATTAAGCTGGCATACAATTATCTTTACTTCTATTTGATGATATACATGTGATTATTTCAGTTCCTCTACTACGAAGAATAATTAACATATCCTTATGATATATATATATATATATATATATTTATCCCTTTATACTTGAATAGAAAGGAAAAAAAAAAAAGCCATTAAGTCCAACAAGTTTTACTTGAATAGTCAAATTAATAAAGAGGAAATTACTTAGATGACCCAAATTTGAATATCATTGCATCAATATAACACAAAAAAGTAATATTAAACTAATATAACATAAAATTAAACTAAAGTAAACTAAAGTTTGTGTCATGTTGGTAAAGATGAAAGAATTTGTAGCATTGGTCAATAGAAAAAAAAGGTGATTATTTGGATAATTTTCTCATTAAAAAAAATGATGATGATGATGATGATGATGAGTTTATAGCTATTTTGTAATCAACATAATGGAGTAAAAAGCTCTATAAATTTTACAAGGAATAAAATGAAATAAATTTTGATTAGAATATTTCATATAGTAAATATTACATGATGATGAAGTATTGTGTTGTACGATCAAGGATTATTTTTACGTTGTCTCCGGTTTTATGGAGCCAAACCCTTGAAATACAAGTAACATTTTTGTTAGCTATTTTAAAGATCATCTTGGTTCTTTCAGTATGAAAACTATGGTTAATTATGTACTTCTCAAGTTCCAATCACAAAGGAAATACTATTAAACAAGAGCAGTTTCGAATATTTTTCCGAGTTTATAATGATATAAAAATGAACTTCAATTGATAAATTTATTAGTATGAATGGACTCTATGGATAATGCGTCACAGTCGTGCACTACCATATTTTCTGTAGATGTTTTGAAGTTATGGCGAGAATCATGATTCAAAAAAGAGAACTACTTCATACAAATCTAGTGCTTTTTCTTTGTTTTGTTTGAAAAATCTAGTGCTTGATCCATGATAAAGCGAAAGCTCTCCACGACTTTGCAGCCTTATTTATTGCCCACATGTAGTGCTTGCTGAATTTACATTCAATAATTGCTTTTTCATACTTACAATAAATTTTACGAGCCTCTAATCACAACTTTAGTCCATAGTCTAATCACACCTACGTGTACTAATCTTGGAAATCTTACCTTTATATGTACAAGTGTCTTGTTTTAAAACTAATCAGATAAGTAATCCTCTTATAACAAACAATGCTAAAGAGTACTAATGATACTTAACACCGCTCATAATAGAGAATGCGACTCACAAATTAGACACACATTCTACCAATTACAATCAACGAACCAGATTCATATCACTGGAGCTTTCTTTGCTATTTGCGTATCCTTTTTTTTTTTTTAATGCCAAACATGTGTGCATTTTAGTTCTCAGATTAGTCTATAGGATGGTTACCTATTCATCGTTCCGGTGTACCCAATTTGTTTTTATACAATCCTGCAATGCAGCAGAACTACAAGAACATGACGTAAAATTAACAACTTATTTTTTTTTTTTTCTGTAGAGCTGAGCCCTCCAAGCAATAAATATGATGAAACAAATTCATTTTATCAGAAGGAAAGTCCTTGAGCTGAATACTATAGGCGAAAGTGTCGAATGAAAACATGGACATCTTTATATTTTTTGATCCTCAGTTGTATCTTTCAGCTTTGAAATTAACTTGAGGATTGCGAATGTCATCCTGGCTCTGAATCAACCGAATCTCCAAACTGCTTGACTGGGGATCGTGGCCGGCTCTTTTGTAGTCACTCACGGTCCTCTGCAGAAGTGCCTGCAAGTATTTGAACCGAACCAAGTCAAACCAGATAAGTGATTGGAACCAAACCGATTTATACTGAAAACAATCAATTTGGATCAGTGTTGCTATCAGTTTAAGACAACAATTGATTTAGACATCATTTCAGTTTAATTTGAATAAAGATTGGAAGTAATTTATTACGAAAAATAAAGTTAAAACCACTGAACTTAAGATATGTAAACAAATCCACTTGAATGTGATTCAAACAAATCATTTATGCACTTCAAACGAAAACTAAGTCAAGTCTTTGAAGAAGGCATATATAGGTTCAGCAGAAACATATATACGAAGTATAGTCCGCTTGGTCTAATTCTTCCTATAAAATACTTTACTGAAACCGAACAGAACCATTTGGTTTTTCTTTTTTCCCCCAGTTCAGAAGAAAGACGATAGATTAGATTGGTTGGCGTAGTCTACTTTATAATGACGTTGAAGAGCATACCTGTAAGCTCGAGACTGCAAGCTCTGCTGCCTTGTCGAGGTTGTCAGGATATTTCTGAGTGGCACCAAAACAGTTGTTAAGAGAAAGAAAACACCATCGGCAAGAGAAATAACATAAGGTATGAAAAAAATTTAGAGCCATTACATTGCTCCAACCAAGCAGGAGGGCAGTCATAAGATCTCCCGTTCCCTGCAAGCATCAGATAAATTTGTCGGCCAAGAGCATCTTAAA
Source organism: Ficus hispida (assembly GCA_025413025.1). NCBI lineage: Eukaryota > Viridiplantae > Streptophyta > Magnoliopsida > Rosales > Moraceae > Ficus > Ficus hispida. The sequence continues at coordinate 12,142,707 of CM046365.1, read as the reverse complement.
AGGCGAATAACTATTGTATAATTTTGCAATAACTATACAAATGAATAGAATAATTTGAAGTCCAAGACACTACTGTCTCAATTTCAGTTTAACCAATCTATGCCTCTTGTATAATAATTCAGGTCTTTTCTTTTCCACAAAACCAGCGACAATGATCAGATTTAAATGTTACGCACACCAAAAGCGTAAACCTGATCATAAGATATGACTTCTGGAATTATAATTATGAAAGCACACTGAATTCGATTAGAGAATAAATTATGTTATAACTAATTGATAAAAATAATGAAAGCAAGACCAAACAAAATGAGAATTGTCCATTCATCTTCTGAGTCATCAGTCATATCTTTAGATAAAGTATAATATTTTGCAGTAGTATTGTCCAAATATTTTCCTGCTATACATTGTCAAACTCCCTCTTAATCACTGAATGGGTCTTTGCAATATCATCACTATTAAACAAGGATTTAGTAGGAATTATCCTTCCTATGTCAGCTCATTCTAAAAGATTTTCTAGACTGGCAATGAAAAAGATAATTTTCTCATCACCTTTTCCTTCCCTTTTAAGAATAAAATTAAGCTTTGCATATGAAAGGACTCGCAAGGATATTTTCCATACCGTGAAATAAGCAGGAATTTTTGGGATCAAAATCTTGAACTGCTCAGCTGCCTTGCCCTGTCAGATTTAAGTCTTCTATAAAAATGACGACTTTAAAATGCTAAATGACCAGGAATAAGAAAACCAACAAAAAGTTGACCTTCTAATCATCGTCACACATCAGGCCAACTGCCTCTAAAAGGGGAGGCGAAAAGGCCTTTTAATTGCCCAAAGCCATACCATTTTAATATTTTTCCATTCTGTCATTTCTGTAGAAGTTTTTCTCTCTCATCAATTATTTCGATTAACTAAAACATGGTTTTATATTATAACACTAATATTATAATAAATTATAACTTTAAAAAAAATTTGTATCAATGGCTTTCTATGGTTAGAGAATTGATGAAACATCTTTGAATGAAAGTTGGAAGCCAATGTTTCTATTTCAAACACCAGGTTTACCCTGTTGAAACATATTACCAGATTTAATATGTCGTGGTAGAACTTAGAAATACAAGTTAATTTACTTTTTGGATTACTCTGTTGAAGAAAAGTTCCAAGTCAGAATCTAGCGCCCACCGGTTCTTTTCTCAATCCGGCAGTAGTAGAGCAAGTGAAAAGTAGTTTGAGCTCTAAAGTTACTCAAGTTTCAGTCAAATTTACCCTCTCCAACCGAAGTAAAGGAAAACAAACCTTTTCCTTTTCATGACTGCCAATGAGGAGGAGATTTCCATCTATGTTAATGCTTGTAATTACAACCTGAAAATAATGAAAATTTTGCACATCATATTCTGAAATTCTGCAAGCAAGAAAAAGACCAAACTGATAAAGAAGTGCATGCACAATTTTTTCCATAAATGAAGTACATGAAAAGTATGTGACACTTATATTAGCATGATAAATGTCTTCTTCAATTTTGGTCTTTAGTTTCTGAAAAATGATTCAAGCTAAAGTGTCATTTTCACCCCTGATTGGGAGTGTCATTTTAGTGAATTTACCATCTCTCAAGATACTCTTTAAGTTTCCCAATATTGCTTAGATGGAACAAAAGGGTACCAGGGAAAATATTACACCATTACATACCCTTATCGTATTAGTTTCAATTCATACGTTACCTTATATGACCCATCCATGGTATAATTTATGGAGGCCCAATCAAAAGAAGATCTAATAAATAAATCAATCAATCAATCGAAGATGACATCAATCCTACTAAAAAGTCAAAAGCCAATAAAACTAGAGTCTAGACTGAAGGTCAACCATGGCCACAACAATTTAACATAATTTTGTGTTGCGTATAGCTGGACCCACTGGAAACAAAATTTCAACTAACAATACATCATGTTTGGTTTCTTTCATCCAGGAGTCCATCTATTATATCTCAAATTTCAACCATACTCCAACAACACATCTTATTTAGAGAACCTTGACCTTTTTATTCCCACATCATAATATGTATAACATCTCGGGTAATCAACTTGAGAGTTAGGTTGGGGAATAGTATTGGCCATGGACTGTTGAACAAAGAAACCAGTGTAGAAAAAGTAATCTTCGAACTGGCGTTCCTTTATGAGGAATAGCCTAATAAATGATAAGCCAAATAAAATTAGCGTCTTTCCCTGTGGAAATGGTTGAAGTAACGTTCAGTCAAGAAACAAACTAGCAAAGCGATGCACATCAAACAGAGCTCATTGCTATAATTTGTAATATTTAATTAAATTGAAGCACTGAGAACCATTCACAAAATTTAATTATCTTTCTTCGTTTCCAGCATGGTTACCCCGTTAGGTTAATTTTGATGTAAGATTTTCTTCGACTTAATTCCATAGAATTTCTAAGTTCTCACCTTGAATGAATATGTTCAATTCCCTAGGAGTAGAAACCTCGTGACAGAATTTTTTAAGTTTTTATAACGGAATGAAAACAAAACAGAACTTAATAAAAAAGAAAATATTGTGGCAGAAGCTGCAGGTATTTCACTCCTGCAAGTGACTTGTAAAAGTAGATAACAAACCTTTGAAGGTCCAGCAGCATGAAGAATGTTACAAGCTTCCCGGCCCTTGCTTTCAGAGTCTATCCTGGAAAAAATGACACTTATTAAACTCTATCCTTGGAGCTCCTTCACTCAAAACTTTCTTGCCTAAAACACATTTTTGTATGGATATGGTATCAGACACTACCTGTATCCTGTTAATAATTCTGCTTCGAACTGGTTAGGAGTCAACATTGAAGCCACTGGGACAACCTAATTACAGAGAATCTCATCAAACGGCAACCATAATTGTTTTCACATCAAGAGGCTGGCATATAACTGACCAAAAATAAAGATTAAAGGCTCGCTAAAAATCTTTTTTCAAGTTGATTTGAGCCAAACGTCGAAAGTACAATCCAAATTTTGCAGCAATAAGCAGCCCCATTAAGGAGCCAAAATACAGATTAAGGATTACTTGTACGACAAATCTAATCCAAAGATAAGCACAGTAGCAGATAATGACATGAAACATAAATTTACTCTTCGTTCTTATCAGCCAAAAAAATCTAAATAACTCAGATATATAAATGCACAAGCAGGTAATATAATTTTTTTTTTTAAATAAGAAATACAAATTAACTATATGCATAACAATATGCGTGGCAAGTGGACACTTACCTTCTCGCGATATACAGATACCAGGTCCAAAGGAACATAGAGCTTTCCTTCATCACCCATCACTGGATCACAGACTGGACAGAAAGGCAAAAACTTCAAAAGAATGTAGAGGAACAATGACGTTCAAGAATCACAATATCTATACTTCAACTGTAATCCTCAAGCGGAAACTCTATTAGGACCAACAGACTTAATTGTTACCCCCATATGTATTAAGTTCAAACGAATGCACATCCTTCTCCATATATTTACAAGTTTACTTTTCAAACAATCTTCTGTTGAGTTCATAGGCACATTTTTAACGTTGCGTTAGAAAACTATAAGATTTTAAGTGGCAATCTTACGACCACAATACCAATTAAGTTTCACGGACAATTCTGAAGGTGAAGGTTTCCTTTGGTATAGGGTGTTCACTATTGGGCTTGACTGTGGGCATCAGATTCAATAAGAGCAAAAAATAGTATGAAATCACCCTTCTATATGGTTGGTGTTATGTTTTTCCACTGCCCCAACTCTAGAATACGTTTTGGTCAACAGAAAAAGCAGAGTCACAGGAAGAATTAATAGAAATGCTATAGTGTATGGGCCAACAATTACAGTAAGAAGAATAGAATTGTTACACATAAATTAAACTATGCACCGTATGTGAGGTTTGGGTTCACAGAGCGTAGCTTCTTGACAACATCCAATACAGTGTTTAAAAATGAAACTGAACCGATATAACCTGCAAGGTATTATTTAGTAAGAATTAAAAAAGAAAAAAAAATATCAGTTGATAACACTAAGGATATTGGAATGTTCTGTACATATATTGAAGATATTCTAGTGTCATCTCAAAACATGTTCGACACTTTTGTTCCTATAATCCACAATTCCAACTAAACAAATTTGAAGCTACCAAGATAAAGTTAGTTAAAAATAGTGGCAATGGAAAGTACTTTTTTCCCATGTCCAATATGCAATGACATAATTAAATGGGCCAATCTGGTAAAAACTAAAAGGAGCTTATTCTCAATGGATGAGGAAAAGTCTAGGAAAGTAGAGATATAAAAGAAAGGATGCTGGTCATCTATTGGTACAGTTGAATATGGTTGTTTAAACTGGTATGGATCTACTGCGATCACACTTTTACGAACCCTGGTCAACACTGCAAGAACTACTATTACATCATACTGAAAGGACTTTTTGCACACACAAATCAAGATGAGAATTTCAGATTCTCAAAGTGTTGTTAATATTATCCCAAATGAAGTTCTCTCTCATTCTAGACTGCCATATGTATCTGTTAAGAAATATGACAGTGACCAAATTTTAATAAATCAAGCCATCAAAGCAAAAGCTGATAAATACCTGTCAACAAATGAGTATAGTATAACAAATCATTCATTTCAAGGCCTTCTATTAGTTCCCATAGTTCTTCTCCATTTAAAACTTGACCCTTAAAAGTTGGGTATCCTGCAAGGTTTTCAGACTCATTAGATCATGATCTCCCATTCAACAAACAAGGACACCATGCCTGAACTTGTTGACAATTGGCATCGCACCGTACATCAGGCCTCAGAGTTTGAGACTGTTTGAATGAAGTAATAGAATCAGCTTGCCTGTGTGATTTGAGAACTGCACCGAATTGATTGGATCAACATCATAGCCTAATAATTGGAGAGGGAAGACAGCAGATTTGTTTCCAACATATCCCTACAGTGATAACAAGAAACAACTTCATAAGGTATAAGCTTATAGAAAAAATGTTGCAAATTCGCATTCATCTGCATGTATAATAGCATCGAGCCATTGTAGATTAGAGATAACATGCTACATGACTGCCTTCACTAATTCTGGTACACTTTTCCAGCTTCAGTGACAGAAGACAAAAGAGTTAAGTGTCAAGAGTAAAAGGTAAAAGTTAGCAATTACCACCAAATTTTACTGACAATAATCGATCAATTCCGTTAGTATAGGCCTTTTACTTGCACCTTAAGAAGAAAATACCGGCGTACTGCATAGCCAGGGGGGAAAACGTTGGAGTGAAATTAGACCAAATCAAGGAGTTTAAGAAATTTCTGTCTACATATCTCCCGGCACACAAATTTACTCTTACAGTGAGTTTAATTTGATAATGCCACGACATGAGACAAACACATTAGTAATTTCGCCAACATGCAGAAAGAAAAAAAATGTAATGCACATCCAATATGTTAAGGAAGCCAAAAGTCAGAACATGACAGTAAGGGAATATAAGGTTGTTAGCGTTTCATGTGATTTCAAATATCCTCCAAAATAAGTAACTCGGTGTTCCGAATATAACACTTATACATGGCATAATGCAACCCTTTTCCGGATTGACTGGACCAGGAAATCCTGTCAAATACTAAAATTCAGAACGCGACAATATGGGAACATACGGTTGTTTGAATTTCATATGATTTCAAATAACATCCAAAATAAGTTACTCGGTATATCCGAATACAAACACTTGTACATGGCATTACGCAACCCTTTTCCAGATCGACCGGACTAGGAAATCCCGTCAAATATATAAATCAGAACGTGACAATATGGGAATATACAGTTATCAGTATTTCATATGATTTGAAATAACCACCAAAAATAAGTTAGTATATCCGAAGACAAACACTCATACATGAATAAAGCAACCCTTTTCCCGATTCACTGGACTAGGAAATCCTGTCAAATATGAAACAACATTCTCCCAATTATGGCATAAAATCTGAAAGATACTGGCGGGACATACCAGGTAATACATGATCAATTTATTTGTTTCCTTAATCAAGATTTACCATGAACTCGTTACTGAACTAATTTTTTTATGTACCAATAACTGGGGTTCTTTCTGCTTATTTGAGATACATGCAGCTTCAGAAATCATTGGAGGAAAAAAAGGGCAACTTTCGGAATAAAATCGGTCGTAGCCGCACTGAAACTTCCCAAACAGATCAGAAAATCCCTTTTTCCCTTCTGCTTATTTGTTTGTTTACCTTTTATTGCATTGTTCTTCTCTCAAACATCAATAAACAAACCAAAAAATAAAAATAAAAATAAGAAATCATCACTATTTTAATGAAATTCAGAAAGCTTCGATTTCAATCAAATTCTTTTCTCTTTCTATTTTTTTTATGATTTCTCAGTAACCAAACAGAAAGTAATCGCGAAAGTTTCCCAATACCTGAACTGTATGCGACTGAATACTGAGAACTCGACCGGTCCCCGAAGGCAGGGCTAACGAAAGAATCGGAGGCGCCATTCCCGAAATTATCGAACTTCTCGACCTCAATTCCCAATCAGCAGACAGATTGAAACAAAGTAAGTCGAAGTGAAAGTGAAATGAAATCGAATAGACAGAGAAAATTTGTTTCCAAAACTTTACCGGAAAATGTGGGGTTCTGGGAAATTTCCAAAGCGGAGATTTCGTTGGTAGTTACCAAAAAAACCGTGCACAGTCTGAATCTGAAGACTCATAGAGCGGTAGGTGAAAAGACGACGGACAGCTAGATACGAATATGAACGTCGTTTTTTTTCTTTATTATTATTATTATTTTTAATTAAAATATGGGTTTGTTTGTTTCAACCATTTAACGAAATTTTTTTTTATCTTTTTTTCAAAAAATTTATCTTTTTTTCAAAAAGTTTTTGGTCTTTTTCGAAAATTCAAAAAAATTTATTATTTAAACTTAAAAATCTCAACTCAAACCACTACACCAAACACCCCAATAGGAATGGAAGACTTATTTTCCAATTAAGTTATTTTATTAAAGAAAATGGGAGAGACTTTACAGTCTCTCCCAAATGACTCTATCGATAAATTTTTTTTTTAACCATTAGATTTAATCGAACGATTGATATATCAGGGATATACCATTGTTATCATAAACTTTATCTCGTATAAACTTTCCCACCCAAAGTATTTTCCGTCGCTGGCGACCTTCCCGCTGCCAGCGACTAACGCTGGCGACCACCCCCTATGCCGACGACCCACCTCCGGTGACCGTCTTTCTCTCTCTTCCCCTTTCCCTCTCTTCTCTTCTCTCTTTCTTCCCCGCTCTCTCTCTTCTCCTCTCCCGTGGTGACCCAACACCTGTGACCCCCCACTGGCCCCACCCCTGGCCGGCCGTCGACGACCCCCCCTCTCTCTTCCCCTTTCTCTCTCTTCTCTTCTCTCTCTCTCTTCCCCCGCAGCCCTCCCCCCTCCTGAGGCCCCTCCCTCAACCTCCCCCCAACCCCCCGGCACCTCCCCTGGCGACCGCCGACGACCCCACCGGCCTCCTTTTTCTCTTCCCCTTTTCTCTCTCTTCTCTCTCTCTTTCTTCCGGGCCCTTGGCCCCCCACCCCCGGCCGCCCGACGCCCCCCCATCCCACCCCCACCCGTGACTAGTAGAGTGGGGGTGGGATGGGGAGGCGCCGAGCGGCCGGGTGTGGGGGCCGAGGGTCGAGAAGAGAGAGAGAGAAGAGAGGAAAAGAGAGAGAAAGGGGAAGAGAAAAAGGGGGCCGGTGGGGTCATCGGCGGTCGCCGAGGGAGGTGCCGGGGGGTAGGGGGAGGCCGAGGGAGGGGGGAGAAAGAGAGAGAAAGGGGAAGAGAGAGAGAAGAGAAGAGAGAGAAAGGGGAAGAGAGAGAGGGGGTTGCCGGCGGTCGGCTGGGGGTGGGACCGGTGGGGGGTCGCCGCAGGGGGGAGAAAAGAGAGAAAGGGGAAGAGAGAAAGAAGAGAAGAGAGAGGGGGGGTCGCCGGCGTTGGGTCATCGCGGGAGAGGAGAAGAGAGAGAAAGGGGAAGAGAGAGAGAAAGACGATCGCCGGAGGTGGGTCACCGACGTCAAAGGTGGTCGCCGGTGTTAGTTGCTGGCGACGGAGAATACTTGGGGTGAGAAAGTTTATACGAGGTAAGGTCTATGATAACAATGGTACATCTCTGATATGTCAACCGTTCGATTAAATCTAACGGTTAAAAAAAGGGCTTTACCGATAGAGTTATTTAGGAGAGACTCTACCACAGTCTCTCCCAAAGAAAATTATGTCTAATGGTTTTTTTTTAATTATCTCATTTAATAGATGTTTTAATTTTTTTATTTAGGAAAATAATTATACGTTATTTTTTAGATTTAGTCAATACTAATAATTAATGAGTGATTGATTATGAAATTTAGTAATTTATTTTATAGTTAAACATGTCGATCACTAATTGATTATTATGTGATAAATCACTTATTGATCATTTAAAAAATTAATTAACCATTTTTAAAAAATATCGTTTAATTAATTTTTAAAAACTTCTATCATTAATTAAAAAACTTCTTTAAAAATTAATTTTTAACTATAAGTCCCTCATTTAAAGTTAATTTTATTAATGGCCACGGAATTAAACACTTTGTCTCGTGTTGCCCCAGATTTTTATTTTTATATATCACTCTTCTGAATTGTTCTTGTGTTACGTCAACGGTACTATGTTAATACTTTACAATTAAAAAAAAGATAATAATTGAATATGCTCTAATCATACGAGTTCTATTTAAAAATAAAGTCATAATTGATTTTTTTTTTTTTTAAGAAAGCTATACAACAATCATAGATATTTTGAAATAAATTGTGCTTTAATCAAAAATACATAATGCAGACTGTATTTTAATAAAAAATATATGATGTCATAAAGTTATTTTGGATGTATAATTTCACTTTTTGAAATATTTAATTTCAATTTTAGTCTTATTAAAACTCAAGTGGTCTAAATATTTTTAATTTTCATTATATTTTTTTTAAGATATCGATATAGAATAATTTCTCTAATAGTTAAAATATTAAAGATAGTGTAACCTATATAAAATTAAAAGTCATATCAAACAATAATTTTCAGGGCTAGTATTAATCATATTAGATCTCTTATCCGCATAAAGATTAGTGCATAGACAATTTAAAACATTTATATTTTACAAAAATATTCTCAAACTTTCTTTATTATTAAAACAGTCAATGGTCAAAATTAATGCTTTTGGTCAATCAATACTTATCGATAACAATCTAATCATCTTTTGCAAAACTATTGCTTTCCTAATTTGACTAAATTATATATATCTATTAAAAAAGTTTTAAAACAAAAATTATTTAGGAATTGTTTTTGTTTTATTTCATTTTTAATTAAATTATATTTTTTTGATTGATTTTTCATCTTTTTCTAAAAATTAATAAAAATTATAATTATTTTTTTAAAAATTAACCTGTTTCAAATTAAATTTTTTTATTTTAACGGTGATCCAAACGGAAGCTTAATAAATTCGATGATTATCTTATTATTATTCGACACATAAACGTTAAAAAGGGTCAATCAAATTCAATTTCAATTATTTGGGCTTGGGTTCGGTGGGGTGGGGAAATCGATTAAGATTTTGTTTTTTGTTTTTTGTTTTGGTAATTTATCCACTCATATCATAAACTATAAATGTTTTGCCATTTTAATTATTAAATTTTTATTTTGGTAAATTAGTCCTTGAATTTTGTTTTCTTGTATAATTTTGATCCTTCATGCTAATGATCTATTTCTAAAATTTACTATAGATAATCGCATACCTACCACATAATAACTACAAATTTTAAAGGATGAAAGTTTTATACTTAGTGTAATTATTTTAGTAAATTTTCATATTAATGTGGAGTTGGAATATGATTATATACACTAAATTTAAAAATATTTCATAAATTTCAATCTCAAGGACCAAAAATTGCTAAAAATTAAAAGTTTAGATATTAATTTACTAAAATCATAAATTCAAGGACTAAAATAAGAGAATGTACATATCTCATTAACTAAATAAACAAATTATCCTTGTGTGTGTACGTGCTTTTTTTTTTTTTTTTTTTACATCCAGTACACTCTGAACTTATCACGCGATTGCAATTTACACACAAATTTTTAATTTTGACAAGTTGCACTCACAAATTTATAAATTTGTGACAATTTACCCCTCATTACTTGTAACGCTGTTTTTATTTAATGAAAATTGACACTTGACTTACGTATAAGTTGTTAACTAAGAGTATTAAAGTTCCTTTTTAATAAATATTAATCCAAACTTATATTTAAAATAAAGTTAATAAAAAGTTTTATAAATTAATGAAACTTAATTAAAGATCTTGCTTTAAATAAATTTAGGTCAAAAAAATAAAAATGATCATTTATATTATTAGTTAACTAATAAATCATAGGGTTAATTTTAAAAATAGCACATGTAAAGATTTTATTATTAAAAATAGCATAACTTTTTTCCTCTTTATTACAAGTACTGTCACGTCATCAAAACCTTTGATATATGGGATCTAGCAACATTTAATGTATATCAATTCCCGATTTACCCTCATCTCCCACCTACCCAAATATCCTTCTTCCTCGCATATCCTAAAAAAATTTTTAAACCAACATTTACAATATTTTAGAAAGAGAAACTAAAATCTAGAAAAAAAAAAAAAAAGAGTTGCCATCGTTCGAAATCACCACAAAAGCCCTTTATAAATCGATTGAAAGTCCGTGAGCGTCAGAGAATTTTCTAAACTACTCATGTCGAAACCCACGAAATTGACTTAGAAAAACATTACTCTCGAAAACTTCAGTTTAGAGTTGACAGAGAGTATATTTGACTTTTTATATCCACTTTAAGAGGTTTTGATTACGTAACAGTGTCAATAATAAAGGGGAAAAAATAACACTATTTTAATAATAAATCTGTACCGGTATTATTTTGAAATTAACCCTATAAAATTTTCTTAAAAAAACTTAACTTTGAATGAAATATAAATGGTTAAAAATTTATAAAGTCAAGATATAAATTATTAAAATTAAAAATTCAATATATAAATTGTAATCGAGATAAGTTTAGAATGCAGGAATAAATAAATAAACAAAATTAAAAAACGAAGCTGGAAGTTTAATTAGAAGACTCACACAGTCCCGCAGGGGTCCGTCCCGCAGTCTGTGTTTGGTTGGCAATGAAGCGGAAGAAATGGTCGGAGCAGGAAGAGCAGACGTTGCTGAGCAAGTACTCGGAGCTCCAAAACTCCGGTGGTCTGGCCAAGCTCAAGACTCGGGAGAAGAAGTTCAAGCCCATCGCCGACCACGTCAACGCCGTCCACCACGTCTCCGATCCCCTCGCGTTCCCCTTCCGCTGGTCCTGGCGCGACGTCTCCATCAAGGTCCAGAACATGCGCCACCAGTACCTCGGCGTCAAGCAGAAGATCAGAATCTCCGACGACGACTTCAACTGGAACGACGGCGAGAACCACTGGGAGAATTTCCTCAAATACAAGGAGGTCTTCGGCGACGTCGAGTTGGACTCCAAGGGAAAGCGCTCGTCGGAAGCCGTCGACGTTTTCGGCGACTGTGGGGACTTAGGGTTCGAGATTGATGCGAGGATTCCGAGGAAGAAGACGAAGAAGATGAAGATGAAGACGAAGGAGAAGAGGAATTGGAGGAGGAAGATGACGATGGTGGTGGCATTGGTACTGATCACGATGCCGGCGGTGATGACATTGGAGAGGAAATCAAGGAAAGTGATACCGAGGCTGGTGATTTAGGGTTTGGAAAGACGGGGAAGCTCAAGAAGAAGAAGGAGAACATGAAGAATTTGGGGGTGACGAGGAGGTTGGGGTTGGCTGGAGCGAGGGTTCTGGAGCTTAGGGATGTGATGTGAAGAGGGAGGAGAGGAGGAGAGAGAGGGAATTCAGGAGAGAGAAAGTGGAGGAGGAGAAGAGGAAAGACGTGAGGTGAGGAAGGAGAAGAGGAGGTTGAGAGGGAAGATGGTTGGATAGCAGGAATTCGAGTTGGAAGAGAGGCATTTGAGGTGGGCGAGGAGGGAATTCGAGAGGAGGCTGAGATTGGAGCGGGAATTCGCGGAGGAGCGGCGGTGGAGAATGAGGGTGGAGGAGAAGAGGGAGAGGAGGAGATGGAATGGAGGGAGAGAATGGTGGGTTTGCAGATTGAGCACGAGAAGCAGATGATGCAAATGCACGCCGAGGCGTGCCAGAACCAAATGCAGATCCTTGGGATGATGGCTAGGCTTGTTTGCCAGTTCTTCGGGTCGGCAAATGACGGTTTGGGAACCGGCCTAGGCGGTTTGCCACCTCAAGTATTGCAGAGTTTACAGCATCCGGGGGGATTGGGAGACAACGGAAAGCCTGACGCCAATTCCCCATCCGAGTTCATATAGACTGTAATTTAAACTTCCTCATACATTTCAAAGTGTTAATTAGTTGATTTGTTATTTAACATTTATGTTATCTATAGTTTGTGAAATGGTAATTCGAGAATGAGTTTTGACACCTACACTTGCAGGGTCAGTATTCTCATTCTGTAATTATGTGATTGTGGATTACTTTGATCGATTAGAATGAATTGTTCTTCTCAATTCTGTCACTTTTATTTTTCTTTGTTCATTTTGCCTCTCTGTTTAATTGGTTTAACCAGAATGCTTGACACAGTTAATAGTTTCATGACTTATTGGCTTCTTTGTTGTTGTTATGCTTCATAGCCTGCTATTGTTTCCTTATCATAGTCGTTTTACATGAAAATGAAGCTCAACTGAATGATAAAATTACAAGAGTGTTATAGTACGAAATTAAAGTTTAAAGAAGAAAGCGAAATTAAAAGAGACAAAAACTTTTAAGTGGAAAAACTTAGCATTGTTTGCTTTTTATTTTAGGATGGTTTTTGGAGATCCAGTTGAACGATAGCTTGTATTCTTATTATCTCTGCTTCTTTTCTATACTTTCAAGAACATTGTTACTATGTTCATTATCACAAGCAGCCCCCTCAACCATGAAGATGGTAAATGCTATTTGTGATGGAATATCAGGTATGGAAACACGTTATTTTCAGTCATCAAAATTTAATCCTTATCGTGTTAGTCGTTCTTCAGTATGAAACAAACCCCTCAACCATGAAGATGGTAAATGCTATTTGTGATGGAATATCAGGTATGGAAACACGTTATTTTCAGTCATCAAAATTTAATCCTTATCGTGTTAGTCGTTCTTCAGTATGAAACAAACCATCAAATAGCACACTATTATAGTTTGGTATCAAAGAACACAGTTCTTCAGATGCTTTCTGTTGACTTCTGGCAGTGTGTATTGGTTGTTTGGTAAGATATAGATATTCGAAGTTGAGATTTTTACGGGCCTTTCGTATGTCGAGGTTGAGATTTTCAGATTAATCTTTGGCCTCTTGGGAACGAAAATTTACTAGAAAGTATGCAAACCAAGTCCTGAAACCAAAAAGTTTTCCTCTCACTTACCAAAACTTCTTTGATTTTGGTGTTTTACTGTTGGTACGTAATCGGGTATGACACAATCGATTGAATACTCTTAGCCTTGTCCCGTAGATTAGAGCTGTTACAGAATTAGATTCAAGGGCAAGTTTAAGCTATATTGACTGGTCAGGTTGTTAAGTTTCAGTTACTGTCCTGTATATGTTGATTGATATACAGATGTCCTCGACTAAACCTCTCTGCATTTTCCTAACCTATAATACTTTTGTTTGTTTCGTTGGAAAATTGATAGCACCAATGGTCATCTTTTCTATTTCTTTGTCATTGTGGGATCTAGTCTTATCTTAGTATCCCATTAAATTCTCCGATAAATCGTAAACAGGTAATCAAGTTTCCAAATTGTAAATGGAGAGGTTCTAGGGAACAACACTTCAAAGAAACTAGACTCGGTATATACCGAAACTGCAAGAATATGCCCTTAGATTCGTCAGGCCATCAGTAACAGATTTATATTTAGCACCTTAATCAATTCTGATAGAAACAATTTAACATTTAAGCTTGGAGTAGTGAAGAAAACTGTTCTTAAATCCATTCCTTGACATGTAAAATCGTGTTAAGATTTCCCAAGTTGAAGTCGTTATAGTTTAGACTTGTTTGCTCTGACCAACTGTTGGTCAAGTAATGGGGATAAACTGCAACTTGAAATTTCAGGGTGTCAGTGAGGTCTATTTTTTATTTTGACTTTATTTTATTTTGTTCAATTATTTTTTTTGTTCAATTATAGTTTAGACTTGTTTGCTCTGACCAACTGTTGGTCAAGTAATGGGGATAAACTGCAACTTGAAATTTCAGGGTGTCAGTGAGGTCTATTTTTTATTTTGACTTTATTTTATTTTGTTCAATTATTTTTTTGCTCCCTTGCTTGTGAATCCTCTTGTCATTTGGATGCTTATAGTTGTTGATAGGCAGTCAGAATCCTGGTTATTTTGACACGCCGTTGTGGAAAAAATATATCGGCGCCAGGTAGAATGACGGACACGGTTTCAAGCATCTTAATCTCAAGTCAATATCAGTTGTTGTCCAAGATCAGCATATCGAATCTAAGATATGTTATATTAAACTCTACGGTTAAATTCAATTATGAAATATTTTTATTTGAAATACTAAAGG
>CM046365.1:12096502-12127931 GCA_025413025.1 Ficus hispida | reverse complement strand
TTACTTGTTTTGTTTTTGGTGTTGATGTGTTTTAGAGGTATGTTGCTCTTAAGATCCAAAAAAAGCGCAGCACAATTTGCTCAAGCTGCCCTTCATGAGATCGAAGTCCTTTCCACCATTGCCAAGGGTGACCCTTCGAACTCCAAGTGTGTTGTGAGACTTATTGACCATTTTAAGCACACGGGACCGAATGGCCAGCACCTTTGCATGGTCCTTGAATTCCTTGGTGATAGCTTACTCCGGCTGATTAGATACAATCGTACAAAGGCATGGGATTGAATAAAGTCAGAGAGATCTGCAAGTGCATATTGATTGGTCTGGATTACTTGCATAGAGAACTTGGTATAATCCACAGTGACCTGAAGCCGGAAAACATTCTTCTCTTTTCCACCATTGATCCCACGAAAGACCCAGTTAGGTCTGGCTCACCCCGATTCTTGAGAAGCCGAGGGAAACCCAAATGGTGGAGTCACCATGAATCTTATCGAGAAAAAGTTGAAAAGGAGGGCAAGGAGGGCAGTTGCTAAGATTTCGGAAAGAAGAGCTTCTATGGGAGAAGTGGGAGGAGCTCAAAAATCTGAGAGAAACCTTGATGGGATTGATCTAAGGTGCAAGGTCGTGGACTTTGGAAATGCGTGTTGGGCTGACAAGAGATTTGCCCAAGAGATTCAGACGAGGCAGTACAGAGCTCCTGAAGTGATATTGCAGGCCGGGTACTCCTATTCTGTTGATATATGGTCGTTTGCTTGCACTGCTTTTGAACTTGCGACTGGTGATATGATGTTTACTCCAAAGACCGGACAAGGCTTTAGTGAGGATGAGGTAAGGATGGGCTGCCATATAATCATTTTGATTTATTGTTGTGATCTGCTTAATTAGTCTGGATTTCATTGAATTTATAGGTAAAGGCAGAGTTAATTTTGTCTGGAAGATTGGAAGACATAAATTACAATAATTTTGTTTTGTTGATTTCTGTCATTAGACAACACTGTTCTGCATTGTAGGCTTCTTAAGGTGAATTTGTAATCAAATTTATCTATAGTCAACACCCTTGGATCTTCTTTCTGTAAAACTCGTTTGAAGATCAGTATCTGAATGTCAGCGTTTTGCGACTTGAACACGTTAATGGGTAAAAACCATTTATATAGATAGATGAGTTTATATCGTATCATCGTTGTTAAACTGTATATGGATTGATTTCAGGATCATCTTGCTTTGATGATGGAACTCCTTGGAAAGATTCCACGAAAGGTAGGTGCCATTTGCATTATTTCCCTCTCATAGTTACGATTGCTTTGATTTTCATTTTTCAGTAATCTGCATTCCACTTTCTTTCCCCGGCTTGCGTTTTCTACATGATTGTTGTGTTTGCAGGTGGCTGTTGGAGGAGCTCGCTCTAAGGATTTATTCGACAGATATGGAGATCTAAAGAGAATTCGGAGGCTAAAGTATTGGTCACTGGATAGATTGTTGGTTGAGAAATACAAGTTTTCCGAGGCAGACGCACGGGAGTTTGCAGAGTTTCTTTGTCCTCTTCTTGATTTTGCGCCAGAGAGGCGGCCGACTGCCCAGCAGTGCCTCCAACACCCTTGGCTTAATCTCAGCAACTCGACTCCCAGTGCAACGAAGAACGAATCTAATGTAGAAAAGCTGAATGTCGGAATGAGCAACCTTCGGGTTAAGGTGGGAAAGTGAAAAAGAGAAGATTTACTGATTGTGATTACATGTATGACTATATTGATTGTGATTTATTTTGTCTGTTACACTCCTAATAAGATTTATTTTTTGATTAACTACATAAAATATAATATGTAAATTAGTAATGATGATTCTTGTGGGAAATGATATCATGAAAGAAATTTGACTTTGATCGGACACACCCTCTTGCCTTTCAAGTTTCTAAGACTTTGATTGCCCTCTAGCGTTTAGACATCCATTTATAATTTTGTTCATTTTAACACTAAAACCAATAATTTGTGGTTTTATTTTCTCTTTATTCAGTATTCTATTTTTGTCTATTTACTATTTTTTTTCATTTAATTAAATGTTATGAAATGATAAAATTATTAACTTTACTCTTAATCTTATGGTGAGCAAAATTATAAGGTGGTGTCAAATTTATGATATTCTTGCAAATCTTCCTTTTTTTTTTTTTTTTTTTTTTTTTGAATTTTTTTTTCAAGTCCTAAGGTATTTGAAATTTTTTTCTTTTTTGCAGAGTACCTGTACATTTTATGGTCATATATACACATACGAATTTAAGAGCTAGATTAGATCTTATAGTTAATAATTGTGCATTAACTGGTGGGGTATTTTTATTAGCCTACCCAAAAAAAAAAAAAAAAACTTTTGCAAAAAGACAAAATGAGAGAATCAAATATATATATATATATATACACACATATATACATGTATCCATATTGCTTTGGTAGAATATTTGCATTAGTTTAATGTTGATACGCAGCGAACACTAGGGTGACATTTTGGTTTGATTTAGTGGAAACTGGTTCTCGACATTGTGCAAACGCTATTTACCCCTCCAATCTTTTTCTTATTAGTTGGCGTGAAGGTAAAAAATACATAATTATTAATTTGTTTCATGACATTAAATCTGACAATAGTAATATAATATCATATTAAATGATATGCAAGAATGTCATAAATTTGACACCTTTATATTTATGTTTATCATAACACTAAAGTTGATAATTTTATCCTTTCATAATACTAAAATTATCAGCTTTAATATTAATTATATAAATGTACTTAAAACATGGTTTCTGTCTAATTTTTTCTACTAATGGTGTTATTGCAAATCAAAGGAATGACATTATTATAAATAAATAAATAATCAAAAGCAAAAAGTCACTGCTGTATATTGTTAATTGTGCATTGTAGAAGCATTGATTATGGTATTACTGGTATGTGTAGCCAAACAGGTGGGTTTAAACTCTTTTGTATATAGCACAGATATTTTTAATAAATGAGTGCAAATTTTAGGGGAAATTTATAAAAATAATTTTTCTTCCTCCTCCTATTCTTTAAGGAGAAAACCAAAAGAATAGTGCTTTTAAACATCAAATACCATATATCATGCTTTTAGGCATATTATAGATCTAATTTTATAACCAACTCTATCACAAGATATAACTGACTCTATCTCTCTAGGTCTTCAATATTTTGGATTTCAACGTCTTTTGTGGTGCAATAAGTATCTATTATCCTATGTTTAGTAAGAAGGAAAAAAAAAAAAAAAAAAAAGAGGGAAAGGAAAAATGGAAGTGAAAGAAAACAGATAGAGAAGAGAAAAAAATTTTAGTTTTCCTTTAGGTTTTTTTGGTAGAAAGGAATGAAATAAAATAAAAAAGTTGCACAATTACTAATATATCCACTTATTTGTTTATTTCAATTTAAAAATAAAGACAAAATAATAATATTGATTGATTAAGTGGATCCACCCAAAATTGAAGCGATTTTTTTTTTTTTCACTGTATTTTCCTTTCCAGCTTTCCTTCCTAACAAACAAACACATGATTTTCATTTTTCTGTTTCTTTTTTTAGAAACCTAAAGGTTTAGTTTTTCCAGGCGGATACTTAATTAGTTCCCTATTATTCAGATTTTGACAAAAATAAAAGGGAGCTTAGTCTCACATCAGAAATAAAGCAAGAGTTGAGGAATTCTAAAGATTACCTAAAGGTTTAGTTAATCACCCAAATTAATAGTATTTCAAGCATTATATTTTTATATTAGTTAAATTCCTCGATGTATTCTTAAATAAAGTGTGGGTATATTGAGGTCGTGAGAGTGAGAGAAAAAATCTTTAGGATCCAATTTTACTAACACCTTTTAAGTGTCTCCCAAGTCTTGGTTGATCCAACCAACCTCCATAGAGTTAAACGAGTCTTACATGCAGCATCAAAATAGCACTTCTAAGTTGAGGCCGAATAGCAGACCTTTCCGAACCAAGTGTTAGCAAAATCAACTTGATAAAGTAGTCGCAGCTCCATGGATCCTTTTCTTGAGATATATATGTAACAGTCAGTTCGTTACAATAAAATAAAAGAAAATAGGCACACAAAAAAAAAAAAAAAAAAAAAAAAAAAAAAAAAAAAGGATGATCTTGTTGTTTAATTACTCACCAAATAACATAATATGAAAAACATATGTCTCTGTCTTTTGTTTACCTTGCTTCAACTTTTGAACAAAGACGGTCCCATTATCACAAGGTGAAATTATCGTTTCCAGTTATGCGCTAGTATGGATGCACAGTAAGTGTTTGTACCCATTGGAGTGTATAATTCCGTACAAATGGTTTGGTCCTCTAATACATTTTCAACAAGTGTACTCATCTTGTGGAATGATAAAATGGTATTTTCACTTCGTAACAAAATGGTGGGTCCAATCTAATCAAAGATGCATTTATACAACATCAAGAGAAAGCTAGTCTCCCAAAGGAACCCGCGGGAACAAGCAGGCTTTATTCTTATGTTCTTGATAATTCAACATCCAAATTGCCTAAGAGATCAAGGCTATTGTTATATATAAAGAATCAACTATAAGGATGCAAATGAGGCGAGGCAAATGGAGCCCCGCCCCACCCTTCCATTAGGGGTAGGATTGTGGGGCGGGTTGACCTAACCCGCCTCCATTACCTTTCTTAAAAAAAAGAAAAAAATTTCAGAAAAATAATAATAAAAATAAAAATATCTTCAAACACGTAAGTATCACTTGCACTTTGACAAGTGTTGTATAAGCATATCCTGTAATGTACTAGTTAGGGGTGTCAATTCCGGTCACATGTCAGGTTCGTGTCGTGTTAGAGCCGTGTCGATTTTTTTCTTCCCCGACCCGAACACGACTCGTGACATGAACACGACACGACACGAACCCGTCACGGGTTGACTGAAATTGATCCGTGACATGAAATTGACCTGCGACACGAAATTGATCCGCAACACGAATTTGACTCACGACACAAAATTGACCTGAAATTAACACAAAATTGACACGAAATTTGACCCGAAATTGACCATTTGATCCGAAAATTGACCCGAAATTGACACGGAAAAAAAGTGTCGTGTTCGGGTTCTACGGGTCCAACCCAAACACGACATGTTTTTTTCCGTGTCAATTTCGGGTGACCCAAAATCTACTCGCCCCCTATTTTTTCCAACCCGAACCTGCGAAATTCGTGTCGTTTTCGAGTCATGTCGCAACCCGTATTGCCACCCCTAGTACCAGTTTAACATTGTTCTATACAAACTAACTCTCTACGTTACATTCTTTCCTTCTCGGCAAACACTTCATTTCTAAGAAAATCTATCACTTTTTGATTCCATGTTACGATGAGTGGAACGAACCAATAGATGTGGATGTATTTCAGGATAAATCGCTCCTTTCATACAGGAAGATTCACGCCAATGGTTATGGACATTTGCTCCTCATCAACGACATTGAAGGTGGCTCAAATAACTTAGTTGGGTCTAATATCCTGGAACTGTAGGATGGATTCTGCAAGTTTCTACAAGTTCGGTGAGCAACCAATGACGTCATTCTACTACTATTTAGTTTGTAACTAAAGTTACAAACTTAATAATCTGTTCTTGTGTTTCTCTCTTTTAATTTTGAGGAACATTAGTGTCACAGATGCCTCAAAAAAACGAGCCATGTAGCTCCATCTTCTATATGCTGAATCATATGGACACTTTGATTCGTTTCCAGAACAAGCGATTCAAAGTGGAGAGTGCTCCCAGTGCTCTACAGTAATTTGACTCGTTGATGTCAAACCTCCCATGGCCAAAATTGTAACTGCATTTTCCGAACCATGAGTGTCCATATGCTTCACCATATAGAAGACAGAGCTCCATGGCTCGTTTTTTTGAGGCATCTGTGACACAAATGTTCCTCAAAATTAAAGGGGAAAAATACAATAACAGATTATTAAGTTGGTAGCTTTAGTTACAAACGAAACAGTAGTAGGATGACGTCATTGGTTGCTCACTGAGCTTGTAGAAACTTACAGATTCTATCCCACAGTTATAGGATATCAGACCCAAGCAAGTTATTTGAGCCACCTTCAATGCCGTTGATGACAAGCAAGTGTCTAAAACCATTCACGTGAATCTTCTCGTATAAAAGGAGCGTTTCATCCTCAAATACTTCCTCATCTATTAATTTGTTCCACTCATCATAGCATAGAATCAAAAAGTGATAGATTTTCTTGAAAATGAAGTATTTGCTCCACCCTTTATAATGTTTGGTACTACAAGAAGGAAAGAATGTATAGTTTGTATAGAACAATGTTATTAAGAGATCAGTAACTTTAATGATGAGAACATAAAACTAAAAGACACCCAATCAAATCAAATAAAGTCTATTAGAAGGAAGGAAGAAAAAAAAAAAAAAAAAAACAAAACAAAAACAAAAAACAAAAGGAGGAAAACCTTGTTGCAAGTATCTTGACAAGCATGCTTAACAACAAAATTTGAATAAGACTATATATATGTTAAAAAAGCAGGGCTTCTTTGAAAGAAAGAGATTATGCCAATTGATTGGCAAATTCAGTTGACTTTCATCCGGAACCGTTCCTCTCATGTTATTAAGAGATCAGTAACTTTAATAATGAGAACACAAACTACAAGACACCAAATCAAATTAAATAAAGTCTATTAGAAGGAAAACAAAAAAAAAAAAACAAAAAAACAAAAACAGAAGGAGAAGGAGGAAAACCTCATTGCAAGTATCTTGACAAGCATGCTTAATAGCAAAATTTGAATAAGACTATATATATGTTAAAAAGATCCTCTGTTTTTGATTATCTAATAAATTACCTAATGAAAGTAGATTATAACTCCCATGATCCCTTCCCGAACCAAACAATAGAGCAGTGTTGATAGAGGTAAGCAACTATAATTATGAGAACACCACCAAATCCTTAACAACAAAATTAGAATATAAAGTAAATAGGATAAAGGAATTAAGACTACACATATGTTTAACAAAGGGGCTTTCAGGAAAAATTAAAAGGAAAAAAAAAAAAAGAAAGAAAAAGAGATTATACTGTCCAGGATAATATGTTCAAAAAGAAAAATTAGAAGGAAAAAAGAATTACCAAGATTGGCAACTTAAGCAATACACATCGGAAGAAGGTGGATTCTTTGCTGCTTCTTCAACAACATAAAATGGAACCTCAATGTCATTGTGCACAAAGTATGTGCACCAAATTTCCATTCCGAGGACTTCGTAATCCTCTTTCACAGCATGGAGAAAAAAACCAACATTCTCTCTAAAAAGATTTGAGGGTCGGTGATTAGCACCGAAGTAATTGAAATCGAAGATCTTCTCCATCTGAAATCAAAGTAATTGAAATCAAAGTAATCAGTTCTTGAAGGGTCTGTAATTTTCCCAGAAGAGCTTTGTTGAGAAACTTATAGAGGGGATTCTTTCGTTATAAATCTATTTTTTTTCCTTAAAAAAATCCTTTTGTTCGGTTAGAGTGACGGTTAGGGAGGAGGGAAAATAGGCCAAAAACCAACTTGGGTAGAAATAAATAAAAATTTTGGGCTGTTGGTAAATAATAGAAGGGAAATTTTATTGAAAAGATGGGTAACAACATATAATTATACTTAAAAAAAAAAACCTCCAGGAGCAAACTTCCCACCCCACCCCACGACGGCGACCCAACGACCCACCACACCCCCCCTTTGACGGCGAGCCCTTTCTGCCCTCCCCCCACACGACTGGGTTCGGCCCCTTCCCCCCGTCGCCACCCCCTCCGCCCCGCCGCGACTGGGTTCGAGCCCACTCCACCGCGCAAGCCATCAAGCCTTCTCTACCCCTCAGCCGTCGCTCCCGCCTCCCCACCCCCCCGTCTGTCACAAGAGTTTCAGCTTTTTTTTTTTCTTTTTAAATTTTTTTAAATTTTAAGCAAGTAAAAAACTTTAAAAATGTTGATTTACCCTTTATAGTTCGATTCCGGAGCTGCACCGGTTGAGGGTCGTCGTCCTCACCGGCAACCGAGTCTCGGCAACATTCCGCTGTTGCTGCTCAAGCTCCGGCGGTTATACGTCCTCGATTTGCATAACAATAGTTGGCAGGGACAATCTCTCCCACTGAACCAAATAAGTCCTTGAACAATCGGCTCTCCCCCGAGATTCAGGTGTCCTCTCCTCTGGTCTGGTTCAACTCCTCGTCTTCGCCGGGAACCTCGCGTTCTGCAGCGAGCAAATTGAAAATCTTTGCAGCAAATATCGCGATTGCGCCATCATTGAGTGCGATTTCTCCGGTATTTCCGACTTTGAGACTCAAATCGAACCAAACTGGTCAAGATAATCACCGGAACACTAGGCGGCACGGCGGTCAAAGATAACTATGGATGGTCTGCCAGGGCTGAAGCCGGAGACAGTTGGAGTAGTAACGACTGTGAGGCCGAGGTCAATTCGTCGACACCAGTGATCTGGTGACTCCCGATACATCTGACGGACAGACAGTGGAAGAGAGAGGCTCATAGAACATGCTTTTTTTTTTTCACTATATTTTCCTTTCCAACTGTCCTTGCTTCCTAACAAACAAACACATGATTTTCATTTTTCTGTTTCTTTGTTTAGAAACCTAAAGTTTTTTCTAGGCGGATACTTAATTAGTTCCCTATTATTCAGATTTTGACAAAAATAAAAGGGAGCTTAGTCTCACGTCAGAAATAAAGCAAGAGTTGAGAAATTCTAAAGATTACCTAAAGGTTTAGTTTCTAATCACCCAAATTAATAGTATTTCAAGCATTATATTTTTATATTAGTTAAATTCCTCGATGTATTTCAAGCATTATGTGTCTAATCACCCAAATCTTTAGGATCCAATTTTACTAACACCTTTTTAGTGTCTCCCAAGTCTTGGTTGATCCAACCAACCTCAATTGAGTTAAAAGAGTCTTACATGCAGCATCAAAATAGCACTTCTAAGTTGAGGCCGAATAGCAGACCTTTCCGAACCAAGTGTTAGCAAAATCAACTTGATAAAGTAGTCGCAGCTCCATGGATCCTTTTCTTGAGATATATATGTAACAATCAGTTCGTTACAATAAAATAAAAGAAAATAGACACACAAAAAAAAAAAAAGGGGGATGATCTTGTTGTTTAATTACTCACCAAATAACATAATATGAAAAACATATGTCTCTGTCTTTTGTTTACCTTGCTTCAACTTTTGAACGAAGACGGTCCCATTATCACAAGGTGAAATTATCGTTTCCAGTTATGCGCTAGTATGGATGCACAGTAAGTGTTTGTACCCATTGGAGTGTATAATTCCGTACAAATGGTTTGGTCCTCTAATACATTTTCAACAAGTGTACTCATCTTGTGGAATGATAAAATGGTATTTTCACTTCGTAACAAAATGGTGGGTCCAATCTAATCAAAGATGCATTTATACAACATCAAGAGAAAGCTAGTCTCCCAAAGGAACCCGCGGGAACAAGCAGGCTTTATTCTAATGTTCTTGATAATTCAACATCCAAATTGCCTAAGAGATCAAGGCTGTTGTTATATATAAAGAATCAACTATAAGGATGCAAATGAGGCGAGGCAAATGGAGCCCCGCCCCACCCTTCCATTAGGGGTAGGATTGTGGGGCGGGTTGACCTAACCCGCCTCCATTACCTTTCTTAAAAAAAAGAAAAAAAATTCAGAAAAATAATAATAAAAATAAAAATATCTTCAAACACATAAGTATCACTTGCACTTTGACAGGTGTTGTATAAGCATATCCTGTAATGTACTAGTTAGGGGTGTCAATTCCGGTCACATGTCGGGTTCGTGTCGTGTTAGAGCCGTGTCGATTTTTTTCTTCCCCGACCCGTGACACGAACACGACCCGACATGAACCCGTCACGGGTTGACACGACACGAACTGAAATTGACCTGCGACATGAAATTGACCCGTGACACGAAATTGACCCGCAACACGAATTTGACTCACGACACGAAATTGACCTGAAATTAACACGAAATTTGACCCGAAATTGACCCTTTGATCCAAAAATTGACCCGAAATTGACACGGAAAAAAAAAGTGTCGTGTTCGGGTTCTACGGGTCCAACCCAAACACGACATGTTTTCTTCCGTGTTAATTTCGGGTGACCCAAAATCTACCCGGCCCCTATTTTTTCCAACCCGAACCTGCGAAATTCGTGACGTTTTCGAGTCATGTCGCCACCCGTATTGCCACCCCTAGTACCAGTTTAACATTGTTCTATACAAACTAACTCTCTACGTTACATTCTTTCTTTCTCGGCAAACACTTCATTTCTAAGAAAATCTATCACTTTTTGATTCCATGTTACGATGAGTGGAACGAACCAATAGATGTGGATGTATTTCAGGATAAATCGCTCCTTTCATACATGAAGATTCACGCCAATGGTTATGGACACTTGCTCGTCATCAACGATATTGAAGGTGGCTCAAATAACTTGGTTGGGTCTAATATCCTGGAACTGTGGGATGGATTCTGCAAGTTTCTACAAGTTCGGTGAGCAACCAATGACGTCATCCTACTACTATTTAGTTTGTAACTAAAGTTACCGACTTAATAATCTGTTCTTGTGTTTTTCTCTTTTAATTTTCAGGAACATTAGTGTCACAGATGCCTCAAAGAAACGAGCCATGGAGCTCCATCTTCTATATGCTGAAGCATATGAACACTCATGGTTCGGAAAATGCAGTTATAATTTTGGTCATGGGAGTTTTGACATCAACGAGTCAAATTACTGTAGTGCACTGGGAGCACTCTCCACTTTGAATCGCTTGTTCTGGAAACGAATCAAAGTGTCCGTACGAATCGTTGATGCCAAAACTCCCATGACCAAAATTGTAACCGCATTTTCCGAACCATAAGTGTCCATATGCTTCATCATATAGAAGACAGAGCTCCATGGCTCGTTTCTTTGAGGCATCTGTGACACAAATGTTCCTCAAAATTAAAGGAGAAAAATACAATAACAGATTATTAAGTTGGTAGCTTTAGTTACAAACTAAACAGTAGTAGGATGACGTCATTGGTTGCTCACCGAGCTTGTAGAAACTTACAGATTCTATCCCACAGTTATAGGATATCAGACCCAAGCAAGTTATTTGAGCCACCTTCAATGCCGTTGATGACGAGCAAGTGTCTAAAACCATTCATGTGAATCTTCTCGTATAAAAGGAGCATTTCATCCTCAAATACTTCCTCATCTATTGATTTGTTCCACTCATCATAGCATAGAATCAAAAAGTGATAGATTTTCTTGAAAATGAAGTGTTTGCTCCACCCTTTATAATGTTTGGTAATGTAACCTAGGGAGTTAGTTTGTATAGAGCAATGTTATTAAGAGATCAGTAACTTTAAAGAGAACACAAAACTAAAAGACACCCAATCAAATCAAATAAAGTCTATTAGAAGGAAGAAAAAAAAACAAAAAAACAAAAAAAAACAAAAACAAAAAACAAAAGAAGGAAAACCTTGTTGCAAGTATCTTGACAAGCATGCTTAACAACAAAATTTGAATAAGACTATATATATGTTAAAAAAGCAGGGCTTCTTTGAAAGAAAGAGATTATGCCAATTGATTGGCAAATTCAGTTGACTTTCATCCGGAACCGTTCCTCTCATGTTATTAAGAGATCGGTAACTTTAATAATGAGAACACAAACTACAAGACACCAAATCAAATCAAATAAAGTCTATTAGAAGGAAAAAAACAAAAAAACAAAAAAACAAAAACAGAAGGAGAAGGAGGAAAACCTCATTGCAAGTATCTTGACAAGCATGCTTAATAGCAAAATTTGAATAAGACTATATATATGTTAAAAAGATCCTCTGTTTTTGATTATCTAATAAATTACCTAATGAAAGTAGATTATAACTCCCATGATCCCTTCCCGAGCCAAACAATAGAGCAATGTTGATAGAGGTAAGCAACTATAATTATGAGAACACCACCAAATCCTTAACAACAAAATCAGAATATAAAGTAAATAGGATAAAGGAATTAAGACTACACATATGTTTAACAAAGGGGCTTTCAGGAAAAATTAAAAGGAAAAAAAAAAAAGAAAGAAAAAAAGATTATACTGACCAGGATAATATGTTCAAAAAGAAAAATTAGAAGGAAAAAGAATTACCAAGATTGGCAACTTAAGCAATACACATCGGAAGAAGGTGGATTCTTTGCTGCTTCTTCAACAACATAAAATGGAACCTCAATGTCATTGTGCACAAAGTATGTGCACCAAATTTCCATTCCGAGGACTTCGTAATCCTCTTTCACAGCATGGAGAAAAAAACCAACATTCTCTCTAAAAAGATTTGAGGGTCGGTGATTAGCACCGAAGTAATTGAAATCGAAGATCTTCTCCATCTGAAATCAAAGTAATTGAAATCAAAGTAATCAGTTCTTGAAGGGTCTGTAATTTTCCCAGAAGAGCTTTGTTGAGAAACTTCTCCATCTGAAATCAAAGTAATTGAAATCAAAGTAATCAGTTCTTGAAGGGTCTGTAATTTTCCCAGAAGAGCTTTGTTGAGAAACTTATAGAGGGGATTCTTTCGTTATAAATCTATTTTTTTCCTTAAAAAAAATCCTTTTGTTCGGTTAGAGTGACGGTTAGGGAGGAGGGAAAATAGGCCAAAAACCAACTTGGGTAGAAATAAATAAAAATTTTGGGCTGTTGGTAAATAATAGAAGGGAAATTTTATTGAAAAGATGGGTAACAACATATAATTATACTTAAAAAAAAAAAAAAAAAAAAAAAAAAAAACCTCCAGGAGCAAACTTCCCAGCCCACCCCACGACGGCGACCCAGCGACCCACCACACCCCCCCTTTGACGGCGAGCCCTTTCTGCCCTCCCCCCACACGACTGGGTTCGGCCCCTTCCCCCCGTCGCCACCCCCTCCGCCCCGCCGCGACTGGGTTCGAGCCCACTCCACCGCGCAAGCCATCAAGCCTTCTCTACCCCTCAGCCGTCGCTCCCGCCTCCCCACCCCCCCCCCCCCCCCCCCCGTCTGTCACAAGAGTTTCAGCTTTTTTTTTCTTTTTAAATTTTTTTAAATTTTAAGCAAGTAAAAAACTTTAAAAATGTTGATTTACCCTTTATAGTTCGATTCCGGAGCTGCACCGGTTGAGGGTCGTCGTCCTCACCGGCAACCGAGTCTCGGCAACATTCCGCTGTTGCTGCTCAAGCTCCGGCGGTTATACGTCCTCGATTTGCATAACAATAGTTGGCAGGGACAATCTCTCCCACTGAACCAAATAAGTCCTTGAACAATCGGCTCTCCCCCGAGATTCAGCTGTCCTCTTCTCTGGTCTGGTTCAACTCCTCGTCTTCGCCGGGAACCTCGCGTTCTGCAGAGAGCAAATTGAAAATCTTTGCAACAAATATCGCGATTGCGCCATCATTGAGTGCGATTTCTCCGGTATTTCCGACTTTGAGACTCAAATCGAACCAAACTGGTCAAGATAATCACCGGAACACTAGGCGGCACGGCGGTCAAAGATAGCTATGGATGCTCTGCCAAGGCTGAAGCCGGAGACAGTTGGAATAGTAACGACTGTGAGGCCGAGGTCAATTCGTCGACGCCAGTGATCTGGTGACTCCCGATACATCTGACGGACAGACAGTGGAAGAGAGAGGCTCATTCTTTTTTAACCTTACACTAATATCTTTTCTTTTCACATTATTTTTTTTTAACAAAAAGTTATTTTGCTAATTAAAATTTTTTAAAGGTTATTTTGCAAATAAAAAAAAGTCAAATGGTCATTTTACTAAAGGACTCGTACAGAACATGCTTTTTTTGTCGATACGAAGAATTTGTCAAAATGACTTAACAAGAAAGTAAAATTAGGAAAATGACTTTCACTTTTATTTTTTATTTTTTTTATTTCAAAAAAGGGAGAGATTATGGTAGAATCTCTCTCAGAAACCCTATCGGTAGAGCTCTTTTTTTAACCGTTAAATTTTAATAAAACAGTTGATACATTATAGGTATACCATTGTTATCATAGACCTTACCTCATATAAACTTTCTCACCCCAAGTCTTCTCCGCCATCGACGACCTTTCCGCCACTGGTGAGCGATGCCGGCGACCCACCCGACGCCGGCGACCCACCTCCGTCTTTTTTTCCGGCCGCCGACGACTAAATTTCTCTCTCTTCCCCTTTCTCTCTCTTCTCTTCTCTATCTTCCCCTCTTTCTCTTCCCCACCCCGACTGCCCCCAGTCCCCCCCTGTCAGCCTCCAGCCCGGTGAGCCCCCCACCTCTGGCACCCCCCTCCCCCGGCCTCCCCCGCCCCTCGCCCTGCGCCCCCGCCACTTGCCCTGGCGAAACTCGCCCAATCGTGATTTCGTGAAATCGCGATTGGGCAAGGGGCGGGGGGTAGGGGGAGGCCGGGGGAGGGGTGCTGGAGGTGGGGGCCTCACCCGGCTGGGGGCCGGCTGGGAGAGGGGGGACTGGGGGCAGCCGGGGTGGGGAAGAGAGAGAAATTGGATCACCGGCAGTCGGAAAAAATATAAGAGGTGGGTCGCCGGCGTCGAGATGAGTCGTCGGCATCGGGTTGGGTAACAGGCATCGGTCGCCGGCGGTGGAGAAGACTTGATGAGAAAGTTTATATGAGGTAAGGTCTATGATAATAATGATATATCAACCGTTCGATTAAAATCTAATGATTAAAAAAAAATTCTACAGATATGGTCTCTGAGAGAGACTCTATCACAGCCTCTCCTTAAAATATGGATGGTGTATTAAATTTTTTTTTTACTTAATAAAACTATTTAAAATAAAAGTATTGAATAAAATTCTTCATCAGAAGGCAAAATAACTGAACTTCCCTTTCTTCTTATTCTTCCTCGTTCCCTCCCTTTTCCCTGCGCTTCTTCTTCCTCCTCACTCCCTCCCCCAAAAAGAGTCTCCCCAAATCCGCTGCCTCCTCGTCCGCCGCCGCCGCCGCCGCCGCCCTAAACAATGCCGTCAAAGATCCGGAGACCACCACAAGCTCCGGCCTACCCCGCGTCCCCTCCGACCACCATAAGCTCCGCCGCCACCTCTACCACGCCTTCTCCTTTACCGAAAACACCACCACAAGCTCCGGCCCGTCCTCTGTACCCTCCGACCACCACAAGCTTCGCCGCCACCTCCACCACGCCTTCTCCTTTACCGAAAACGCCCCTGCTCTTCGTTAATCAGATTTACTCATTTTTCAGTGGTGCAAAATTCTTCTGGTCAGGCAAATTTGAAGGTCATCTTCACATGTATTGCCATAGATTTTGTTTAATGTCCACTTCCCGGAAAATCTGAAGCTGTCTTTCATGTTTGTTTCGGTTTTGCTTTTGTTTCTGTGGCTAATTCTAATTTATTTTCTTGTATGTTATGTTTGTAAGTTGGTATGTGTCATATTTTGGTTATTATCTCTTTTCTAAACATCTGAAACAACTTTCAACCACTTTGTTCAAGATCACGTTCTTCAAAAAAGCCTACTTGGTTTTGTTTTTATATGAAGGATGCTCTTAATACTGGTTCATGGATTCTTAATAGAACCGTCTTAATACCATGTTAGACGGAATCTAAATACACTTGGATGGTATGCCTCTTGGTTGCAGCGAGTTCACTTTTTGGCCTTTGCTTATAGGGGAGAGAGAACTTTAACTCAAGGCGGCTGCTATTGCACACCCAACCCGTAATCTCAACTACCCAATAATGCATCAATATTTTGATCTTTAAGCTTTCTTTTCAAGAGGAAAATAATTCTGAGTTTGTGGGGGTTTTTTTGTCCATGCATGATTTGTGTGGAAAGCTTTAGAATGACAAAAAAAAAGAAAAAAAAAAAAAAAAGAAAAAAAGAACCACTACTAAGCGGCCGTTTGGTGGACCAATCCGAGTGTGTAAATTGAAGTTCAGTTTGAACTTAGGCCGTTTGGAGAGAGAGTTGCATCTGACTCTCCCTCTGAACCGTTGCACAGTAAACTCAGCTGAGTTTACTGTGCATCCGTGTTCCTTCCGCAAAGCTGCTCTTCACGCGTGCCTCATCCCTCTCGCAGAGCTCTCCCCCGTCGCCCATGTGCGGTTGTCAGATTCGCTGTGGCCTCTGACCGGCGAATCTGCCTTCTGAGCATCAACCGAGTGTTTTGAGTTCCTCTCTCGCAAAGGTAAGGTTAAATCGTTCGTAAGCCCTTGACCCAAACCCCGTCGGTAATGAGGCGCCGGTTGGGTGTCGCTAATCGAAGACGAACCCAACCACTGATTACCCACTACTACCGAGTTCGGGGATCTTCTCGGAGACCCATTCGATCCTGCCCTACTCAGACGTCCTCCCCCATTTACTCGTCATCCGGTTCGAATTCAGTTACCCTAGTATGTAATTTTTCCCCAAATTTTGCTTCGCAAAATACTTTTAATCTCCTCATTTATGTTTGATTTCTTGCCCCAAATGTTGTATGGTTCGGTTTTTCGGAGTTACGTGGGTAGTGATTCTTTTGCTCCCAATGTGCTGTTTTTGGGTCTGATTTTTGGCAAAAATCACCAATTTCGACAGGTAAAGAACCCAAAAGATGTTTTGCTGGTTTTTTGATGTTGTTTGTGGTTTGGAAACGTTGAGTACCACGTGTTTGAGGTCCCAAATGCTGATCCCTGCTGGTTTTGCTCCCAATGTGCTGTTCGGCCCTGTTTTTTGGCAAAAAACACCAAGTTTTTTGGTTAAAGAACCTAAATTTTAATTTGCTGGTTTTTTTTTTTGTTGTTCGTGGTTTGGATACTTTGATTAGCACCTGTTTGAGGTGGCAATTGCTGATGCTATGTGGTTTTGCTCCCATTGTGCTGTTTTGGCCCTATTTTTTGGCAAAAATCACCAATTTCGACAGTTAAAGAACCCAAAAGATGTTTTGCTGGTTTTTTGATGTTGTTTGTGGTTTGGAAACGTTGAGTACCACGTGTTTGAGGTCCCAAATGCTGATCCCTGCTGGTTTTGCTCCCAATGTGCTGTTCGGCCCTGTTTTTTGGCAAAAAACACCAAGTTTTTTGGTTAAAGAACCTAAATTTTAATTTGCTGGTTTTTTTTTTTGTTGTTCGTGGTTTGGATACTTTGATTAGCACCTGTTTGAGGTGGCAGGTGCTGATGCTATGTGGTTTTGCTCCCATTGTGCTGTTTTGGCCCTATTTTTTGGCAAAAATCACCAATTTCGACAGTTAAAGAACCCAAAAGATGTTTTGCTGGTTTTTTGATGTTGTTTGTGGTTTGGAAACGTTGAGTACCACGTGTTTGAGGTCCCAAATGCTGATCCCTGCTGGTTTTGCTCCCAATGTGCTGTTCGGCCCTGTTTTTTGGCAAAAAACACCAAGTTTTTTGGTTAAAGAACCTAAATTTTAATTTGCTGGTTTTTTTTTTGTTGTTCGTGGTTTGGATACTTTGATTAGCACCTGTTTGAGGTGGCAGGTGCTGATGCTATGTGGTTTTGCTCCCATTGTGCTGTTTTGGCCCTATTTTTTGGCAAAAATCACCAATTTCGACAGTTAAAGAACCCAAAAGATGTTTTGCTGGTTTTTTGATGTTGTTTGTGGTTTGGAAACGTTGAGTACCACGTGTTTGAGGTCCCAAATGCTGATCCCTGCTGGTTTTGCTCCCATTGTGCTGTTTTGGCCCTATAAATTGGCAAAAATCACCAATTTCGACAGTTAAGCAACCCAAAATGTGTTTTGCTGGTTTTTTGATGTTGTTTGTGGTTTGGAAACGTTGAGTACCACGTGTTTGAGGTGCCAATTGCTGATGCTATGTGGTTTTGCTCCCAACGTGCTGTTCGGCCCTGTTTTTTTTGGCAAAAAACACCAAGTTTTTGGGTTAAAGAACCTAAATTTTAATTTGCTGGTTTTTTTTTGTTGTTCGTGGTTTGGAGACTTTGATTAGCACCTGTTTGAGGTGCCAATTGCTGATCCCTGCTGGTTTTGAACACATTGTGCTGTTTTGGCCCTGTTTTTAGGCAAAAATCACCAAGATTGACATTTAATGAACCCAATTTTTAATTTCCCTGTTTTTTTTTTGCGTTGTGGTCATTTCACCATTTGTGCAGATGCCCTACGGCTTTTTAACTCGTTTGGGTTTGTTAACCATTTCCCCATCCATCTGGCTATGATGATAATTGCCCATTGTGCATATATTGTACGTTCATATGACTGGTGCGTCAATAACCTGATGCCATTCAGTGAACGACACTAGGGTTGTTGCCATGGTATCGGGTCAGTGTCATGCCTCATATGAGAAATGACGATCAATTTAATCTGAGCCAACCTTACGTTCCATTCGTTGCATTCCTTACCACAAATTCATATTATAATTTGTGATTCCTGAAGGAAATGCCCCGCAAAGCATCCGGTGACTCCTACGTTTGGGATCAGGCGAAGGAAAAATTATTCCTTGAGAAACTGGATGACTACTTGTCCTCAACTGGCGGGAAGCAACCAACTAGTAGCATCCTTGAGTTATGGGCCAATGAGTTTAATACTCGTTTCGGCGGGGTTCCAGCTTTCGGATCAACGTTGTCAACCAAAAAAGAACGCATGAGGAAAATATATAGGGGTTGGAAGGTGTTGCAAGTACAAACCGGCCTTGGTTATAATCCGAACACGGATACAGTTGTTTGCTCGGATGAAACATGGCGTAGCTTCCTCAAAGTATTAAAACTTTTTAGCGTTAAAATTTATAATATTGTTTTCGTTGACCAATACATCCGGAACATTAAAATGTTTATCGTTTGGCCATTTTTCAGGATAACAAGGAGTGTACTCATCTCCGCTACGAGGGACTTCGCAATAAGGCATTGTATTTCAATGTTTTTGAAAAAAACCATGCAGCAGGTGCCTCGGGATTCGGATCTGTGTCAATGGGAGGAGGAAGTGCGTCACCGTACGAATTTGATTTCTCCATGGACCAGTCTGCAACACATCCGGTCTTAGAGGAGGAAATTACTCCGACAATAGGTCCACAAAGCCGGGCCAACACGCGAGGTGGGAACGCGGAATGCGGTCCATCGCGGTCACGGGGGAGTACTGGGAAGCGGAAGCAACGTGACGCGACGGATGAGATGACATTCTCGGCCATGCAGGAAATTGTTAACCATTTCCGCGGCCGCTCGCAATCGGCGAATAGTAGTGACCAAAACAGCCAGAAAGATCACATATTGGACTGCATGAATATCATGAAGGAGATGGGTATTCCACAAGTTCAGAGAACGATAATGTGGCACTACTTCGATTCGCATGAGCGGCTTCAGCGACCTTTCTGTCTGCTTGATGACGACGACCGAAGGGGCATCATTGACTCTGTTGTTGCCTCCCAGATGCCACCGCCATGTTGACTTTTACGTTAGAGATTTGTTTTTTCCTTGTTTTAGTTTTAGTACGACAAACATTGACATTTAATGTTTTACTGTTTGTGAATTTGGATCGTATTTACGTCTTGTATTTATAAGAATTTGGTGTTTTATTGTTCGAGTTGTATTTATAAGAATTTGGAGGAATTTGGATCGTATTTACGTCAAAGTATTACTGTTTGTGTTTTAATGTCCATGATCGTGTTGAATGTCCAACTTTTTCCTATGTCAGCAACCAAGATCGACCATGTTAAATGTTTTAAGTTGATACGTTTCAAACATCTTGGTAATCCAATTTATTTATTTATTTAAACAGATCTAAATAAGGGCCGAGAAAAGTATTGAAGAATGCGAGGGTTAAATGTAAACGATTGTGACTAAGTTAATTTTATATTTCCAAATTTAATCTACAACAGGTAAAAAAGTGAAGTTTCCAACGACGACAAAAGACTGAAATGAACAGGTTCGGTTCGGCACATGACCCAGAAGATGACGCCCAACCCGCAGCTAGCGAACAACGCAACGACGACGACATTCTTGCACTAGCAGTGGTGGCAGTTGCAAATAGTCGCCGCCATAGGCGACGAGTCCCACAACCAATGCATAATTCAATCCTAACTGGCAGCATGCGTGTGGAGGAGATCTTAAATGGCCACGATGACGTCATTCAAGGATTGATCAATATGAAATCATCGACCTTCAGAGTACTAAGTAACCTATTAGGTAGCCGGGAAATGTTGAAGCCGACGAACCACATGAATGTTAACGAGCAGTTATTTATTTTCCTGGCTATTTGTGCGCGAGGAGCGACAAACCGTCACGTTTCGTATTTATTCCAGCATTCTAAAGAAACAACCTCACGTTGGTTCTTTCAAGTGTTGAAGGTTATTTGTGCGTTGAAGGACGAATTCATCCGACCACCTGACTACATGGTGGTCCAAAATTTGGTAAATGAGCACGCGGGCAAATATCGGCCATGGTTTGATGTACGCATTCCTTAATCCCTACCTTGCGTCCGCCCACACCGACTACTTCCGCTCCCTCCGCCTCACGAGCTCCGCCCTCTCCTCCTTTGCCTTCTTCGAGCCCCCTCTCCGTCTCGGACTGGACCCTCGCCATCTTCCTCCACCCTCCTCAACAACATTATGAGAGTTAAAACATTCAATCTTTAAACCAGTCTATTCCTGCCATTGTGTCAGAAACATTATAGTACGATACCCCTCTGCCCCATCCCACGCCTATCATCGTTCAATTTTCGTCCAATGGCTACCATTTCAATGTCATTTCTATCCGATAAATCCAGCTGTTGCACATAAGACTATTCCTATAAAAATATTACTTTTTGAGATTTTTTAAACTAGAATTTGAATTTGGGATTAATACTTGAGAATTTTTAAAATTCCAAAGTTTCTTTATTTATATTTTTCTTTCATTATTTATAGTTGTAAAGTTGCTAATGTTCAATTCTATTTCTATTTAATTAATCTCGTTAACATATATAAATATCAGGAACGACCGTTTTTTATTTTTTTCCTTTAAGCGAAAAGCAAAAATAACCGTACCACCATTTTATGTCATGTATTATTTACCTCAAAACATTTGGAACGATCACTAAAATTTCCGGAATGATCATACGGTCGTTCTTCCAAACCGTGACTTTTTTTTTTTTCCCTTAAGCGAAAAATAAAAATAACCTTATCATCACCTTATGTCATGTATTATTTGCCTCAAAACCCACGGAACAACCACAAAAGTGAATGAGCGATCACTAAATTTTCAGGAACGACCGTACTTTCCAAACCGTGACTTTTTTTTTTTTTCCCCTTAAGCGAAAAGCAAAAATAACCATGTCATCACCTTATGTCATGTATTATTGGCATCAAAACCCACAGAACGACCACAAAAGTTTAGAAACGACCATTGAATTTTCTGGAACGACCGTATGGTCGTTTCGTCGAAACATAGACATTTTTTTTTCTTTTCGGAAAATCAAAAATAACTGTAGTATCACCTAATGCCATGTATTATTGGCCTCAAAACCCATGTAAGGACCATATGATCGTTCAGTCAAAACGGTGACTTTTTTTAATTTTT
Organism: Ficus hispida; assembly: GCA_025413025.1. Classification (NCBI taxonomy): domain Eukaryota; kingdom Viridiplantae; phylum Streptophyta; class Magnoliopsida; order Rosales; family Moraceae; genus Ficus; species Ficus hispida. The sequence goes on along the minus strand of CM046365.1, from coordinate 12,106,446 downwards.
TTTCCCTTAAGCGAAAAGCAAAAATAACCATACCATCACCTAATGTCATGTACTGAAAAAAATAGTGCTCGTTCCTTATGTTTTGTGGTGGTTCCGTGGATTTTGAGGCAAAACATACATAACAAAAGCCACAAATCTGGTTATTTTTGTTTTTCGTTTAAGGGAAAAAAAAAAAAAAAAAAAACTCTATATTTCGACGGAACGACCGTACGGTCGTTCTGTAAAAATGAGTGGTCGTTCCTAAACTTTTGTGGTCGTTCCGTGGGATTGAATGCCAATAATACATGACATTAGGTGATGCTATGGTTATTTTCACTTTTTGGGGGAAAAAAAAGTCTATGTTTCGATGGAACGACCATACGGTCGTTTCGAAAAATTCGATGGTCGTTCCTAAACTTTTGTGGTCGTTCCATTGGATTTATTCATTTCTTGGATTTCTGCAAGGGTAATGAATAACAATATTATTGTTGAAGATTTACAAATAAGTAATGTCTTATGGGGTTTAATGGTTAAATGTTACAGATTGAAAACCAACCCTCATTTTTTTTTCTTTTTAATATTATTGATGTGAGGCGTTTTTGTCCTTTTGACGAGGTGTTTTCAAAATTTTTTAATATCTTAATCCATTTTTTTGGGTCTCCGATTAGGAGGAGTTGTTCTTCCAAGCACCTCTTCGAATTTTCCTCTTATTTTTCCCTATTATAATTTCTCATCAGAATCTCTATTAGCATCTGAGAATTTCACCAACAAAAGTGTCATTTTCGAAAAACTCAAGGCCAAATCGAAAGACACGGTCTCATGCTTTATTCTTTCTTCCTTTTTTTTTTCGGGCATCTGATTCTGCCTTTCACTTGGAATTTGCGATCTCATTTAGATCTGATAATTTAGAGCTTGGATCTTGAAAATTCGAGGTTTTTATGTGTTTTTATTGTTTTTTTTTTCTTCAAATGTGTTTCAATATGCAAAGAACCCTGCTCGGGCATCAATTAAGTATGGGATATATATATATATATTAATGTTATTGGTGTGAGGTATTGTTTTCATCAAGGGTATTTTTATATTTTGATGGTCTATCGAGCTTATGTGATGAGTCAAGTGATGCATTTTATTAAAAACTTATGATTTTGAACAGAAATAACTATAATTGTCAATATTTAGAGAATTTAGAATATATTTTCGATCAAAGTTAAAAAAAATTAGAGATCAACTTGTCATATTTTAAAGAGTTCAAAGATCATTTTAATTAATTATTCTAATTTTAATGTCTTCAAATTATGTTATTTTAACTTCAATTTACCGACGAATTAGCCTGTGATGTGGAATTTCCCTAATTAAAAATCCAAAAGAAAGAATCGGGTGTGATTGGTTCGCGCTTGAGGGTCGATGTAGCCAAATAATTTACAGTATTGGTGTTCATCTTTTACCATGTCATTTAAATTTTAGCCTTATTTTTTATATGTTTTAAAATTCTTTTAGGAGAACTATAATTATTTGACTGTTAGGATTATAGATAGATAATATTTTTTGAATCAGTTGTAATAGCCTTTGATTGTAAAGTAATTTAAGTAATTTTTACATTTTTTATATTTTTAAATAATTTAATTAACATATAATTAAGTTTTTTTTTTTCTTTTTTTGTTAAAATGGAGTGTGGGTAAAGTAGATTTGGAGTAACTTGACAATTGACATGGCACCGAAGACAATTAACTTGTGTCTGTACATGTATCATCAACCAGACCAAAAAAAGAAAAAAAAAGGCAAAGTTAAGTAGGCTAACTTGTCAGCAAATGCCACCCATTTATTGAACTCACCTTAACTGAGGCAATTCTGTACTGTAAAAGCATGATACAAACAATTAAACATCTAAATTTACACTTTGTCAGTTCATCTCCATTACAAAGATAAAACGAACCGAAAAAAAAGAAAAAAAGAAAAAAAGAAAAGAAAAGATCAAAATGAAACAAAGCCGTTACCGTAAGAAGAACATCATCATGAATCCTACCTCAGCTATCAACTTGTATATCATCTTGGTAGCCTTGTGTCTCCACAATAAGGATTGGACACTATGATTGCATGACTTTATTTTGTTTTACACATTCAGTTCCCTTAAGCTCCTGACATTTCCAAACTGATTTTGCCTCCATTTGCATCACGCCGTCAGCCGAAGGCTCCATGGCAAACAATGGCATACTCCCGGCAGTTGGATTGCCCATGTTCATATCAGTCAGCGGCGATTTTCTAATATCTGCCACCTCTTCCTTGGGATTTGCTTGGTCCCTGAAGGTGCACGTGCTTAACAGCAACTTCTTTAGCTTCACTCTTCCTCTCTTTTTACCACTTGTAGAGATATCATCCCAAGTTTTCTCCTCTGGCTGACCCAATTCCACTTCCCCATTATCTATCTCCGATCGTGCAGCTCTATCATATGTACACGTGTTCTCATCCGCTTCATTCTTGTGTGACTCTCGGGTGGGATTTTCAAAATCTACCTCACCTGCTGCCGTGTTTCCATTACTGGTAGATGCAGGGGGGGCTTGCTCCAATGCAGCGCCTCCATTTGAATCCCTTGTTTTCTCAGAATTGGATGAGATTTTTGGTTTCTTGTGTTTATGACCCTTCCACTCGGAACCTGGAGAGTTCTTTGATATTCTAGGGGAGCTGTTTATAGCTCTATGCAAGTTGCGAGCCAATTCCTCGTCTTTCTTACAATTCTCAATAGGTTGGTATTTTTTGTACAGGAGCTGAACCGGGATGTGCTTTTTCAACTTGTTCTTTTTCAGCTGTCTTTCCTTGCAGACCGCCGGTTCCTCAGAGAAAGAGGCGACCAAATCCAAAGCACTCTTTGCAGCAGCCACCGCCTTGGCTGCCAATGCAGCCTTCTCCTCAGCAGCGGCTCTAGCAGCCTCTGCAGCCTTGGCTGCAGCTGTAGCTGCCGATTTCGAGGCCTCTACAACCTCCTCCGGGGAAAGGTTAGCGTTATGAGAACTCAATAGATTACCAAGGCGAATATCGAATTCACTCGAGGGAGGCGATGATGGAGAACGAACCAATGAAGACACGGATGCTGATGCAGATCCTGATGCAGGCGAAGAAGTAACTAGGGACAGCTGCAACGTAGCATCACAGTCCGGACCCTGTTTCTTCAATCCCGCGAGGAGACGCTTCCGAGGAGGCAAAAGGACATCAGCATCCAAATGATTGACATCACATAAATTAGCCTCCATTTTCTCCTCCTCTGATACAATCCCTCAAACGCAAACTGTGCACTACATCTACATAACAAGATAACAAAACAAATAACTAACTAAAATTCTCAATTTTAAAATCCCAATCAATCCCCAAGAGCTGCTATAGATTCAACAAGAGAGTATTAAAACAAACAAAATAAATTCTCTAATCTAAAATGATAAACAAATAATAGAAAATTGAGATTGAAATTGAAACAACATAAAATTCCAATTCCGAATAATTCTGTGCTAGGGTAAGGATTAATATCTCATCCTTATCAAGTTCCGTTAAAGTTTCATACTTTTTACGATATTTTCTGCTTAACTTCCTGTTTCCTAGTGCATTAAACAAAAATATTCTGGGAAAATTCTCTTTATTCCGAGAAAGTTTTTGCCTAATTGAATCAAAAGGTGCTGTTGGTGGAAAAAGGGAAGAAAGAAGAAGAACATTAGCTGAAGAGATCAAACAAACCTGGGAGAAGAGCAGATCCTAGGGTTCAGCAAGGAAATGGCGCTGACAATGGGGAGAGGAAGGAAGGATACAACAGAGAAGAAAGGCAAAGAGAGAGAGAGAGAGATGAGAGCCAAGAAATTAAATAAAAAAAAAAGTAGACAAATATATAAATACATAAATAAAAAGCCTTCACCTTTTCGATCAAAACGGTGTGTTTTGATGGAAAATAGGGGCAATTATTTTGGTTGTTATGCATGAGTCAAATATATATATATAAAATACATGTTCACATTTCACATGTATTTATATTTTATTTATTTGTTATGATTATATTTAATTGGTTATTCATTTATTTATTTGATATAAATAGAAATATATATATTAGCTAACCTCCTCTTTATCACTAACACGGTCTAAACTATGTAAATGCTTGCTTGTTTAAAAAAAAATGTAAATGCCACAATTATCCTCCATTTTAACATGTGATATATATTTTTTAGTAAGATTAACAAAAAATGGTTTTGTTTATGCAATCTGATCATCTACTAAGTGATCAATCATTGATAGATAATTTTTAAGAAATTATTTTTTCTATTTTAACATTATACTTAGCCCCGATTTAATGCTAAGGTTTGAATCTTGAAATGACAACATAATTTTTATTTTTTTTCCCTCTGTTTCACTATTCACAATATTCTAACTCAAACTTTAAAAGTCCATAATTTTACATATACAATTCTAAATGAGATGATATTTTTAAAAATTATATAGAATTTCAAAACGAATGAATCAAGCTCCATATTAATTTTTTTTGTACAATTTCATTCAAACCCAAATTTTACAATTCAAACATTAGCACCAAATGCATGCTTAAAAAATAAGAGAAAAAAAAAAGATCGTCTTATGAACTATCTATTTTATCTGTCTATATTTGTGTTTATTTTTAATTACATATTCTTTTATTTAAGTAAGAATCCTATCAAAGTTAATCAAAATTTCCTCATCCATGAGCTTTTGTATTATTTTTTGTTGAAAATTTTCCTTTTCGATTTAGTCAATGGCAATTATGTATACACCTAACACAAATATGATACTTCTATTTAGGGGGTATTTGGTGGAATAGTTTGAGTTGGGATTTTTAATATTCAATAGTAAATTTTTTTGAATTTTCAGAAAAGATAAAAAACTTTTTGAGAAAAAGACAAAAAAAAGTTTGAGTTTGATGGTTTGAACTATCTAACCAAACTCCCCCTAAATTATGAGAATTAACTCAAACTTAAAGAGTGAGAGAGAGACAGAGATTTCCTTTCAAAAAACAATCCTTTTCCTCATCTTTTGTAGTTCAAAATCGTAGCTCATCATTGCAATTTTTGTTTTTGGACCAGCGTGCATCAATCCATGGAATTATGATTAAAGTTATCGTGCAATATTTAAAGTTGTGCTCCCATATAATTATCAGTGTAATTAAATTTTTTTTTCCTCAATTCCCATGCACCCTGTAGCCATACTCGGATGTTTGGTTGTTGGATTATCCAATTTTTATCTTTTTTTATCGATTTTGTTATTCATATAGTTTTGTTACTTAAATTTTAAAAGTTTATAATTTTACATAGACAATTCCAAATGAGATGATTTTTTTTTAAATCGTTAAAAATTTTGAGACGAACAAAACAATTTTCGTATTGATATTTTTTCTGAACACATTTCAAGCTTTTACAGTTTTTAACTCCAACAATTCAAACGTTTCAATAAAAACAAAATCAATTCAAATCCAAATTTTATAATCTAAACTTTAATAACAAATGCATGCATCTCACTCCCTACATTCCCCCACCACCTTTTAACCTTTTCATATATCTTTTTTTTTTAATTATTTTTACTTTTTTACTTTTTAATTGGTTCCCAAATCGTACATGTTTCCAAATTTTAATTAGTTTTCAAATTTAAAATTTGCTTTTCTTTTACTTCCACTTATTTATCTCCATATGGTTACCATTACATATCATTATATTCTTTCTTTCTTTCTTTCTTTCTTTCTTTCTTTTTTTCCCCCAAACTTTTTCCTTCTTGCTTATGTATATGTGTATATTGAGAAAGAAGTTTTTAATAATGTTAAGGATGAAGTTATCATGCAATGATTTTAAGGCATAATATGTTGCTTCATTAAGAATATTAGAAGTTTTACTAGATTTTTTAATTATTTTTTTCATAAGTTTTATATTAATTTATGTCTCACTCGATTTAAATCCTGAACCTGTTACGGATTTTCACGTAAATTTCATTAATTAAAAAAAAAAAAAAAAACCCTGAAAAGGGGTATTTCCGTAATAATAGTTTTGCCTCTTCACACAGGAAGTGACCGTCACCAAGAAAGTCGGTTAAGCAGATAACGAATTTCATTACGCATGGGTAACTCTTACTCCGAGACAGCCAATCAAAATCCAGATATTTTACCTTCAATTCGGCAGTTATGTGTGAGAGGTAGAGTCATACTTCCGTGAGTTTCGTCCAATGACATCCCATCTGTGACTCACCCAACCTTCTCATTAAGTGATTTTATCAAACCTCCCATCCCAGGGCTTTCTTCACCGCCATTTTTCGTTTTATTTTCAAATTACACTCTTTTTGTTTGGTTGCTGAGAAAATCGGAAGCTGCAGGAGTGGAAAATCCGCAGAAAAGAGAAAATCTTTCACCTCCTCCGGACACTAAACTCGGAATTCGACATTGAAATCAACTGCATTTCTTGAGCTTAGATGAGGAGCATCAAATCATTGCAAGAAGCTGTTCGTAGTTCAGTGCGTTCCGGAGTTATCCTCTTCGACATCACAAGAGTCGTCGAAGAGCTCGTTTTCAACAGCCTAGATTCTGGCGCTTCGAAGGTAAATCCATTTCAACTCCTTCTTCTTCACCCACTTGATCAAATTCTAAATGTTGCTCATCTTAATGCAAAGTAATTCAATCAAATTTTGCATTGCTTTCGATTTATTTATTTATTTATTTTTTGGGAAAATTGTTCATTGGGGTTCTTCTTTGTTTTTCTATCTTGTTTTTCAAATCTGCGCCCTGTGCCAATTTAATTCCTGGGGATGTCCTTTATGCGTGATCCACATAAAGCTTTTCCCCCAATCAAATTTTGATCTTGGAGAGTAGAATTGGGATTTAGGGTTTATGAAACTACTATCCTGTGTGGTGTTATTATCAATTCATTGCTATTTTTTTAAATCTTAATTCATACATATTTTTGGTATATTTGTCCGTTTACTGCTTTCAGGTATCAGTTTTTGTATGCGTTTCGACATGTTATGTGAAAGTAGAAGATGATGGTCAGTACCAATATTCTTACCTTAGTTGCAACTATACAATATATATATATATATATATATATATATATCAAGCTTTTTATATAATTTTTTTTCTGGGATAAATTTGCAGGATCCGGCATCACCCGGGATGGATTAGAGTTACTAGGAGAAAGATATGGTAAATGAAAACATCCTTTAGTCTACTAATGCTTAATGATCTCCAAAATTGAAAAACAAATATGGGTCTTCTTATAAAGCATACCAAAAGTAAGTTAATCAAGGATAATGGCACTGATATGAATAACAATCAAGGAGAAAGACACTGATATGAATAACAAGTGAATTATGTCACAATTGGGAAAAATTTTTATTTCTTTTCATTTTATACTATAATATGTCACACGCAAGTTTTTAATTTATTTATTCTTTTTTATATGTACCCTCTGTGGGCAGCAACGTCAAAGTTTGACCAATTGGTCGATAAGGATACTAACAATGGGAGCTTTGGTTCTCGAGGCGAAGCATTGGCTTCAATTTCTGATGTATCATTGTTAGAAATTGTGACAAAAGCTTGTGGGAGGCCGAATGGGTATCGCAAAGTCATGAAGGTATGGATCATTTTACTAACAAAGGAAGGGGTTTTCAAGCGAGGATGCTTTATGACTTTTCCTCTAATTTGTCACAGGGAAGCAAATGTTTGTATCTCGGAATATGTGACGATAGGAAGGAAATGGGAACAACAGGTGTCGACTCTATTTCCCCAAAATCCTTCAATGAGATTGTGGAGATAATTGGCCATGTATCTCAAGATTTTTACACTTTGGACTGATGCTTACGTTGTTTATATGTAGTTAACATCTTTTTGTACCTTATTCTATAATTCTTCACTGAATGAATAGCAACTTTGATCAATTGGGTTGTGATTTAGTATAGTTGATTATCAGAATTGTAAATATATGAGTTTCCTTGTTGCTTTATGTGTGAGTTTGACGGTTTCTTATGCTAGGAGAAAGTTATGTAAGATGCTATTCATTTTCATTGGTCAATTATGTTTTCTTTCATGTTGGTTGCCGTAATCCTTTTGTTAGTTGTTAAATTCTTGATTGTCAAAATGCTTTTTTGCAGTTGTTGTTCGTGATTTATTTTACAACCAACCAGTTCGGAGAAAGTATATTCAGTCCAGGTGCCCTGTTACTTGAAAATTTGCTTTGTTTTCGAGCTCCCTTCATCTCTATTATCATTACACTTGCAGTAGTTTGAACTGACTTGACGTGCCTTTTGGTTTGTTTTGTCAACTGGAAGCCCTAAAAAGGTCTTACAATCAGTCAAGAAATGTGTACTTCGGATTGCCCTTTTGCACTCAAAGGTCTCTTTCAAAGTTGTTGATACGGAAAGGTATCTTCTGTTGTTGTTTTTAGTTGAATCTTGTTATTTTGTTTTCTTGCTTACAGTCTTCATTTCACATGTAGTGAGGACATGCTTCTTTGCACACATCATTCTTCTCCCATGTCACTGATTACCAGTTGTTTTGGGACCGAGGTCTCTCATCTCTTTATGAATTGAATATCAGCGATGACAAAATCAAGCTTTCTGGATACATATCTGGCCCTTGTGATAATCTGACCATTAAGGTAATTAAAAAAAAAAAAACTTATGTTCGTGAACTTCAAGGTGATCTTACTGAATCTATTTGCTTTATCTATCTTATAACTGAGATTCTCAATTTCCTATTGTTTTATGTATGTTTTTGCAGGCTTTTCAATATGTCTGTATCCAGCCTATTCATATTTGAATATGTTTTAACTTTAGATGGATGTTTTGGGATAGAAGGTAGCATGTGTACCATTTTCTTTGAACTTCGACCTTAACTTTAGCAGATATTAACTCACGGTTTGTTTGCAAAGGGCCAATTCATAAACTGGTGAATCAATTGGCCGCTAGATTTGAGTGTTGTGACCAAGTGAAAGCTGTCAATTGTACCCAAAACAGAAAGAGAAGTAGACCTCAGTCATACCCAGCTTTGGTTCTGAACATAAGTTGTCCTCGGTGTTTCTATGATCTAACCTTTGAACCATCAAAAAACACATGTAGAATTCAAGGTAATTTTATTTTCTCTGTGATGATCGGTACTAGTTTAAATGCAATTACATTTTATTGTAGAGTTTTGTTCCATTACCAACTTGTTCATGTTAAATATGACTATCTGGAGTGGCTGCGACATTGCATCTTTTTGTGGTAGAAGTAAAAGTTAATGATTTATGAGTGGACTCATCTTTGTTTGAGGTGCAGAGACTAGGGAACAACATTAACACCTCATCCCTCCCCCTCCTTGTTGAACTTGAATATCTTATTTAAATTGCCAAACTTTAAAAAAAATGACGTGATGCATTTAGCAGCTATTGTAGTATCTTACCTAGAAGATGACAAATGAAACTCTTCCTGATATGCATTCCAACAGATTCGTTCTCTTTTTTTGGGGTGCCCTCGTTTTTAACAACGTTACAAAATTGAATATGCTGTTCGATATACATCTGAGATTTAGGGAATAGTTACTGTATTAAAGTCAGTTACGAAGATAATTTATCACGTGTATATGTATTCCAACACCTGTATATCAGCCTCAATGCTTCCTGGCTTTTGGCTGAATATTACTGTTTTCCTTCCTTCAAATCCCTCCCACTCTTTACCAGGATTGGGTTCCTGTACTTGCACTCCTCGATAAGGCAATTCAACAATTGTGGAAGGAAAACATATCTTATGGTATGCCTTCACTCTATTCATGCTATTAAGGGATGGAAACGTTCTCTCATCTCTTTTTCTGGATTCAGTTTAGTAGAATGATGGCCTACTGAATTTTTACTAACCTCTAAGATTTGTAGCAGAATCTGTCAGGTTTGCAGCTGATATGATGGGAAAAGATCAAATATCACATGGAGATGAAATTCATGCGTCTGCAGAGG